>CM038679.1:690159793-690503278 GCA_021605205.1 Aegilops longissima
CGGACCAAAGCATTAGCACTTAGTGAATACATGAACTCCTCAAACTATGGTCATCACCGGGAGTAGTCCAGATTATTGTCACTTCGGGGTTGCCGGATCATAACACATAGTAGGTGACTATTGACTTGCAAGATAGGATCAAGAACTCACATATATTCATGAAACCATAATAGGTTCAGATCTGAAATCACGGCACTCGGGCCCTAGTGACAATCATTAAGCATGGCAAAGTCATAGCAACAACAATCTGAGAACATAATGGATACTAGGGATCAAACCCTAACAAAACTAACTCGATTACATGGTAAATCTCATCCAACCCATCACCGTCCAGCAAGCCTATGATGGGATTACTCACGCACGGCGGTGAGCATCATGAAATTGGTGATGGAGGATGGTTGATGATAACGATGGCGACGGATTCCCCTTTCCGTAGCCCCGAACGGACTCCAGATCAGCCCTCCCAAAAAAGATTAGGGCTTGGTGGTGGCTTCGTATCATAAAACACTATGAATCCTTCTCTCTGATTTTTTTTTCTCCCCGAACATGAATATATGGAGTTGGAGTTGAGGTTGGTGGAGGTCCAGGGGGCCCACGAGGCAGGGGCGCGCCCCAGGGGGGTGGGCGCGCCCTGCACCCTCGTGGACAGGGTGTGGGGCCCCTTACATTGATTCTTTCACCAATATTTTTTATTAATTCCACAACGCGTCTCCGTGGATTTTCAGGTCATTCCGAAAACTTTTATTTCTGCACAAAAATAACATCATGGCAGTTTTGGTGAAAACAGCGTCAGTCCAGGTTAGTTCCATTCAAATCATGCAAGTTAGAGTCCAAAACAAGGGCAGAAGTGTTTGGAAAAGTAGATACGTTGGAGACGTATCATTCTCCCTTTGGTCCTTGGCCTCCATGGCGATGATGGCCCCTCCGAGATCCTCCCACATGGCCTTCGGTGATGATGGCCCCCTCCCTCAAGGTACCGGAGAGGGCCTAGATTGATTTCTCATAGTTCTGGAGGCTTGCGGCGGCGGAACTTCCGATCTCTCCTCTGTTCTTGGGTTTTTTGGATCTTTGTGCGGTGCACGGAATGGTCGTCGTACGGCACAGGGGCGTAGCTATGTAGAGTTATCCGGTGTCACTGGCACCGGGTCCAAGTTGCACTTGCTTAATGTAATCCGCTGATTCAGTATGTAGATCATTAAATTGTTTGACATGTAGGCATGTGTTCTTCTATGTGGACACCGGGTAATTTCCGATCTGGGTCCGCCCCTGGTACGGCATAACGCATGGTATGCCGAGCTCACAGAGAACACATCCGAAGGTGAAAGACTCCAAGGAACCGTGTTCGGATAGTCCGGTAGCAGCGGGGGAGGGCTGCCCACAAGCTAGCCCACTACGGTTTCCACCTGGCCAAATGTGCGTTGGAACAAGATGTTTCAATGCCCATTCTGGGCGGCCACGGAGACCAACAATATCGGATCAACGCGAATAGCGAAAAAGCTAGGCAAGCCCACCCGAAACGGCTCGCCTCCAACCGATGGATCGGGCAGGTCATATTCATTAGTGCATGGCTTACAATCGACAAAATAATGATTTTCATGTTTTGTTTGTATGCATTAGTACCCTCAACGGTTAATGATTACTTTGCAAAAAATAATATTATGTTAATTTCCGACCAATATTTTATTTCCAAAACAAAATTGCATGGTATGTTTCTTCTATAGTAATGCATGCTAGTAAACTCATAAACAATTTCTTTCATTGAAAACTTATACTATAGTCAAATAGTCTGAACACTTGTACTTGGGTACGATATATGCCCAATGATTTATTCTATGTTTTACATACTTACAAGCATAGTCCAATATATTTTTAAGTGCATATACTCAAATCCCGGTAAAAATGTGTTCATACTCAAGATATTTCTTTATATACATACCTCGATGTGAATTTTATTTGTGTATATCCATAAATGACACACCTTTTAAAAAGTGATACATGTACCCAAGATATCCACGCGTTCATGTTATTAGACCATGGTATCAGTTGGGTTGATGGCGAGGAGGAGCGCCTCGTCCGGCACGTCGTTTCCGGAGGCGAAGTCCTCTTCTTTCACGAGGCCGTCCCTGTCCATGGGATCGGTCTTGCTCTCTGCGTTGTGGCCGAACCTGCCCATGACGGAGGGGGCGGGAAAGATTGGGAGAGGAAGTGGAGGAGATGGGAGGGGAGTTGAGAGGGGACATAGAGGACATGTCGGAGCATGTGTGGCTTTTGTGGGGGCCGTAATGAGGGTGGTGCGGGGCATAGCTGGCCGGTCCGACGTGACGGCAGTGTCCGGACGCATCCTGGGCTCTTCATATCCACCCCATATATGGACTAGATACGGCGGTTTCAGGACAGCCCGGGCGATTGGGCTGGTTCTGGGGAGTCCAGTTAGGTGGCAATTTTTACTCTCGGCAGTTTGGCCGGGCGTTTAAGGTGGATTTGAGGGCTCCGGTTGTACATTCTCTTAGTTTGATTCCATTGTTATATTTCGTGGTTGTAAATAATGTGGTACAAACTGGGTACACAATTTTCCTTTAGAATTCAGCTCCAACCCAAGCACGACTCTTCAACAACAAGGCTCGCTCGTGGCTGTGAGAGATTTTGGAATACAGCTCGATGTAAACCGGGTCCAGTTTAATCCTTTAAGCCCACCTATTGATCGAATGGTTCAATAATAATGATAAAAATAAAGAAAAAAAATAAACTATCGAGCTAACTAAATCTGACTAAATGGGAATTACGGGTGCCGTTTATTTGCCATTTCACTCGTTGACGTGATTTGACAATCCACCCTGGGAGTGGGGGGTGGGTGGCTCAGTGGCTGTCCGGGGCAGTGCACCTGTACTTTTTTGCTTGCGTACGCGGTGCTTTAGTCTGGCAATGCTACAGAGAACCTTGTTTGGCTCGGTATTTAGAAGTTGTCGCTGATAAATTAACAAGTACATCCTCAGTAAACTAATATAAGAGCGTTTAGAATACTAAAGTAGTGATTTAAATGCTCTTATATTAGTTTACAGAGGGAGTACATTGCATGTTACTAAACGAAAAATATCTACGTGACAAGTGCGTACTTGACAGATACGAGTGTTGCATACTCCATCGTGTACATATAGCATGCATGGTTGGGGAGGCAAGTGGATGGCATGTGACCCAAGGAATAATCTATATATAGACCTGGACCTGAATACCGTGTATAGCACAAGCGGATGGCAGACTGAATCATTCCAAGTGGACAAGTTAACAACTGAAACTGATTATTACATGATGATTTTCTCCACTAACACTCCGGTGTACATAGTACATAAGGAAAGTTCTCAAATGCATACATCCAAAGGAGATAGGATACCTCACACCCAGTACTGCTCACACCTCACATACCCATCACCATCTGATAACTGGAATGACAGCAATACTAATGACATGGTAATAATCGAAAAGACTACTAAGTAGCCCACATGATGACCGTCGCGAGCTCATAGTAGGTAGCCACACATGCTACGCCAACGAAGGTGCCGAAGGTGTAGGCAGAGGCCTTGCTTGCCCCGCTCCAGCAAGAGAAGGTGGAAGACCTCACCTGCGCCAGGTAGAAAGTGAGCACCGCGAGAAGAACGATGCTCACGAACGACAGGAGGAGAGCCAGCATCCCATATGCTCGGATCCTCAGAGTCGGCGGGGGCGCGTCGGCCGCTGCGGTGCGGCGCTTGAGGCTGGACGTGAGGAGGCCGGAGACGAGGATGGAGAACAAGATGTAGGGCTGTATCATGCCGATCCGCTCGTAGTAGATGTATTGTGCGACGCAAACGCTCGGGGGGCGGAGCGAGCCCTGCACCGGCGGCGACGGAGTGAAGAGGACCGCGAAGACGAAGAGGCCCGCAAGGATGGCCATGAACTCGAAATGGTGTGCGAAGGCATCCTTGAGAGCTGCCATCCTCCTGCGGTGAGTCAACAAATGCCGCAAGGTTTAGGTGAGAAATTAAAAGGCACAAGAAGCAGAATGCATGAACAGAGGAAAGAGGAGCACTTACAAACACGAGGCGCGTGCGGAGGAGGACGAACGCTGCGCAGCAAACGCAGCTGGAGTGGGTCGCGCCGCGCGTGAGGAGGAGGACGTTGACGTGAGGAGAGGAGGACGACGGTGGAGCTAGGAGGAGGTATGGAGTGGGGAGGCGATTATATAGGGAGAAGGTGGGGCGAAGGTGCATTATTTTATCCTCTCATAATAACCTAATTAACCCAAGTCTAGTACCAAGGAGGCAGAGAGTGATGTTGGCGTTGTTTAAAGAGTAATACAAGTGCTTATGGAGTGTACTACAAGTGCTGGCTGCCATAGCTTGAATCGTGATTATGCCGCTGCTGCAGAAGATTTGGGCTCCACGATCCGGCGCTGCACCTAGCTTCCCGCAGAATTCAATTCCTTTTATTTATGGAGAGAGCCACCTACTTACATTACTACTACTCCCAGTTTGAGAGATGCAGCCTCCCCTCTCGCAGTTTGAGAGATGCTGCCTCCCCCGGTTGTCAAATCCTTTTCGTTTCAAGAAAGGGAAGCAAGCATGTGACCGCTGTGCATTTTGCACACTGCTCCACGTATTGCCTCTTTGGGTTTACCAAGCCTTGAGTGCCGGAGCTGGATACCCTAATCACACTACATATATAGAAAAGACAAAAATAACATAACTTAAAAACTTTATAGCACTCCATCAAATTATGAGAGTATTTTCTTTAGAACCAAGGCTCGCGGACCGGCTTTCAAATAACAAAGTCATCAATCGGCCAGGAGTTACAGCAAACGACCCCAAATTACAACGGCCGAAACTGATGCAATGGGGAACACTGAAAAGCAAACACGAACTACAGCCTCCACAAGCAGCCAATGCAATGAATTAATTCTGACCTACTCTTACATTACTACTTCTAGTACTACTAGTCTAATCTATCTATCCTCGTCTGCTTGTGCAAAACAAACAAAATTTCATAACCGACGCGTCTTCTTTGGAGGCAAACATACCAGAAGCAAGCGTCCTCTTTGAGGGCAAACATACAGAAGCATGATCGGAAGGGCCACTGCAGTTTTAGATGGCAATGCAGTTTTCGGTTGCATTTATTTATTACATGTCTGAAATGTATGGAGGATAATTTGTGTTGTCCCTACCTTGCATAATCATGTCTGGAGGATTTACTAGCACCAGAGTAATGAACAAACAATCGGGCCAACACGTAACCATATAAATATTCATTTGCTAGTCAGTAGTTTCCCTACCATGGAATTTTTTATGCATACCCGGTGCCATTTGTTTTGTACAGAATTTCTCCTACGCCTATGTCATTTTTGTGTTTTTTTTTTTCCATACTACCGTGGCAATTTTACTAGCATGGCATTTTTATTGTTTCAATCATGGCAAATTTTTGTATGTGATTCTTTTCTTATAGCAAAGTAAAATTATGAGCATGGCCATTTTATTAATAAGAGCATCACATTTTTTTTACTGGCATGTCATTTCTATTGTTTCAACCATGGCAATTTTCTATTTTTGTGATATTGTGTGACGACAAGAAAAAACATAGAGTGTGGCCTTTTTTCAATAAGAACACGACAATTTTATTTTAGTGGCATGAAAATTTTATTATTTTGATCATGGCAATTTTCTTGTTTAGTCATTTCAATCTTCGCATCGCTATCACCAAAACTAAATTTCTTTTTACCATGGCAAATACTTTTTTGTTCGTCACGGTAGCTTAAATTTATAAAATTGTGGCAACTTTAAAATATATTTGTTTCAATGTACAATGTAAAATTCCTATGTTTTTCTTTTAATTGACATGCAAATTTGCCATGATTGATTTTCTTTTTTTTTTGTAGTTTATCATGGCAATTGTCTGTAGGTTTGTTTCTTTTTCCTAATTTATGTGTAGCTTACAATGGTTTGTTAGGACATCTCCAATGCTAACCCTCTAAACGGACACCGTATCCGTCCTCATAGGTCGCGTCCGCGGATAGTGATATGGTAGCCGGCCATTCAATCATGCCCCGCATACATTTCAAACTAGATTTGAAAAAACTGGGGGTATTACATGCAAAACAGATGATTTTTATCTAAAGCATAGCACATTAATCATTCGACATATTTCATTAAACAAAAATGTCCGGACCTAAAGTAGTCTAAATCTAAGGCGCCGCGTCCTCCGTGTCCTTTCTGTTCCAATTTGTGCCAATGTCGGGGGCTGTCTCGATGTCCGGCAGTCAGTTGAGCCCCGTAGAGTGAAGGTACAATCACCGGCGAGGAAGAGTAGGACATGGGACACATACCGGCTCACTGACTCGAGGCCTTGCCGTCTCATATGCCCTACTTCTTCTCATCGGAGGCCGCAATCTGTCCGCACCGGCACAAGTGGGGTCAATGGTGGACGCGGACAGGGGGATGCTCGTTGTGCCACCGGCTCCAACGACATGTTGTTAGCGGAGCTAAGGACGCGCAACTGCCGACGTTCTCACCGTGATCGCCAGCACCACCTCCATGTCCGACAATGTCGCGGCCGCGTTGGTGGCACAAACGCAAGCGGCCCCATAGAGCGTCCTCTCCTCGGCGATGAAGTTGGGGTTCTCTGAGGCCACAACCTCCTCGCTCATGCGCTCGGCATAGATTTGGACCTCCGCCAACTAGTGCTGCTCAAGGAAGGTGAGGTTGTACCTTGTTCCTCCTGTAACACCCAACATGCGGTCCTAGCCTTGACGAAGAATTTGCAATCCTCGCTAAAACGCATTTTGGTCGCCCCAACATATGACTCCATAACATACAAATTGACATATGTTGGTAACATGGTGGACATCACGAAAAATACAATTATTCATGAATATAAGAGTAATACAAGATAAGATTATGGCAACATATGTCGATACATAAATATTTCACCAATCAGAGGTCAACATGACCAACATTACATCAATCATTGCAACAAAGAAGGAAGAGGTCCGAGTATGGACAAGAAGCAAATATGCGAAAGAGGCAAGAGAAATAAGCAACGTCCGCGCTGCTAATCTGAGGCTTCCTGTTGATCTTCGTCGAAGAAAGTATTCCAAAAAGAACGTACCATGTTCTCACTTTAGAGCGACGCTTTACCTGTACCTACATCTGGGATTGTTGTGGTATCTGTGAGCCTTATAGGACTCAGCAAGTACATTACAAGGGGAATCAAGACTAACAATAATCATGATTTGGAATATGATTTAGTGATGAGCTTGCAGCAAGCAGCTAAGCAATATAAACCATCCAGTCCTACGAATAATAGAACAAGATAAGATAAATCCTATGCATAAAGGGGGTCGCAACTAGTTGATCAAGAAGCGATCCTGAAAACCTACCTACAAGTCATTCATAATCCCATCGCGTCCTCTTCTTTCTTGTCGGTGGCGCTCTCGGCTAGTGCGCCATTTCAATGTCGGCACCACTAAAAGGTCACGTTCGCTTTGGGCCGGCATGAATGTGCCGCTGACGCTTTGGAGCGGGATGAATGTGCAATAAAGTTCGCACGGAAAATGGCGCGGGCGAGGGAGAGGGTTCTGGGTGGGACCAGGTTGTCAGATGTGTCCGTGGAAGCTACCCGAACGCCTGTGAAGTACCCCTGGTTTGCCTCCAGTTTGCGGGAAACAAACATCTGTACCAGTCTGCGAATCGATTGGGTACCGCGTTGGATGGCAAATCACGTCTGGACCACACGGTTCGAACGGATACGTGCAGTTTGAGTGTCATTTTTGGTGGAGATGCCCTTAGGTTGTTTGGATTTCAATATTTATACGTGAGATTTCAAAATCAGTTTTTGTAGAATTTTGAAGGAAACCAGTTTTGGTTGTTTGTTTTTGTTAGGGAAAATACTAATGCTTGTTTGGTTGAGAAAATATAAGGAAACACCATCATATATTTCAATGGCATACCACGGCTTTCATCCAACAGAGCAGAGATCGAATTGAACGAGAACTAGTTTCCTATAAACTTGCTATCCATATAACCCCTTAGTCATGAAATTAGGTTATCCAAATAATCCTACGAATGATTTCAGTAGCTGGTCTACCATCGCCGGAGGTGTCCCCATTTTATCCGCTTAAACTAATTAACCCAAGTAGCACGGGCGCATGCAGGTCAATGGATTACTCCAAGAGTATCACAGCCCGGCCCTCATCCTCGACCTTTGTTGTGCTTTGCTTGCATCAAATACACAGCCAAGGAGCAAGGGAGTGGGGAGAGTATCAGGTGATACCAACTCCCGAATGCTCCCATGAGACCATTTAAAAAACAATTTTAAAATTTTAAAAACATCTGAATATTCACAAAGAGTGTTTCTATAGACCTATAGAATTCAGGTCCAAATTCAATATGCACATGGAGAAACAAAAAAAGATAAAATCCGGATGTGAATAGTGTAACATGCTGAATTTATCTTTTTGGTTTATCAATGTGTATTTCAAACTTTCATTTGAATTTTTAGGGATTTTACATTCATGTAATTTAAACATCATTTTAATAATAGGGCCGTATGAATCTGTCGGATGCAGAGGCCGGGAGTGATCCTCCTTCTAAAGAAAACATTCATAACTTTATCAGATTTTATAAAAAACATTTAAAATTAAATTTTTTGAAGCGGCATCATGGTTGCACCTAAGAGATGAGAGCACACGATATTCTCCCCAAGCGACTCATGTTGATAGCAACGAGAGCGGGAGGTGAAAAACGGTGACTTGACAGCGACATGCTATCGCTCCACGATCCCGCGTGTGTGGTTCCGGTTGCCGTTGAGTATTTCCTCTTTATAGAGCTTTGTCTAGGCATAAGTGCCTGACACTGTCCATATTTTGGGGGTGTAGCGTGTAGGGGTTTTATAGATCTGGACAATCGATTACTACTACAAGAGTAGCACAGCCCCGTCCTCGCTCTCGCTGCATGTGCTTTGCTTGAATCAACACACAAGCCAAGGAGGCAGAGAGGAGAGCGATGTTGACGTTTTCAAATAACACTACTCATACTAAGTACTGCCGTAGCAGGATATATACCCACTCCGGCTGGTTGCCATCATTTCTTGCTTTGCTTACCGACGAGCGTAGGTCTGCTGCGACCGGGACGATTAAGGGTTCCAACTCCGGCTGGTTGTGTAATTTTATTAGTACATCGACTAGGCAAATTGCCCATGCGTTGCTATGGAGATTATATTTTTTGAGGTGTTTGTATTTCGGTCTGGATAGCTTTGATTCCATGAAAATCAACACATTCATCTTCTGCGTGATTCTCTATTGCATGATAAACATCTCCGTTTATGTTTGGGGCGTGCCACGATCGGGGCCAGTGCAGCTCAGCATCAACATCTCCGTGCGGCGGCCCACAGGCTGGCGCGTGCTGCTAGCAGCAAGGGCACGCTGACACACAGCGAAGGGTCGCTGGAGCATGTAGCACATCGTGAGGATCTGTTTGGACAAAAAAAAGGAGGACCGAGTCCTCGTGTTCGACGCGGAGAGAAGCACGAGAGCACATTAATTCGGCAAAATAGTCCATCCATCAGGGATACTACTACATTGGAAAGCACAGGCAAGGCAAAGCAATTAGCATGCATTGGGAGTTGTGCAAGGGAGCCATCACGTGATTACCAGAAGATTTTCCTTTTGGTTACATGAGGGTGTAACACGTCAAGTTTTGCTTGTGTACTTGGGCATCACGTGAGGAAAGCTTAGATAATTTTTCGCAGGGTCAGCCGTACAAAGAACTATGACGTAAACGAGTACCTGGTTTGAGGTGGAGAAGTTTAACGAAACTAAAAACCTTGTGTTATGACAGACAAGATGAAAGATTGTCGGCACAACAAGGGAATGCTTGAAGGCGTTGCGGGAAGTCATGTCAGCTAAGATGGAATTAACATGTGATGGATGGAAATTCTTGAAAGACGATTTGGGAGCCTCGAGCGTGTCATGTAGTCGGACATTTGAGGAAAACCACGTATCCGTGCAAGATTCGAAGTGTCCAAACATTTGATTCGATGGACGCCTTTGAACTTGGCCAGTGAAAGAATTTTCCTTGAGGTAAACTATGAGAAGGTCGGCCATTTCCATGAGGTTTGCGAGCAACTTGGCCATGACATGGAGGAGTGCGACCGGGGTAGATTTTGGGGAAGAGGCCATGGGGGGTGGGGTGGCATACCTTGGAAACGGTTGAGAGCCCTCTGAAAGCTTCAGGCAAAGAAGGGGAAGAGCAAAAGGAGCCAAGAACGGTTGCGAGAAAGCTTAATATGGTTAATATTATCACTGACACTGAACCTACCAAACGACATGATGGTTCGACAAAACAATTGAAAACAAGATCCGACTACCAACTCCCCCCCCCAGCTTATGCGCCACCAGAGGAAAAGAAGGCAAGAAAGGGACACTGATTAGCAAAGTATCCATCTTGATCCCACAAAAGATCGACACCGACCTGAATTTTTTTAGAAAAGGAGGAAGACCCCCGGCCTTTGCATCTGAACAATGCATACAACCATTTTATTAATTATTAACACAAGATCTTACAAAGTTATGCAACAATGAGACTAAAGCCATCGTCTAAGCAACATCTGTCGCTACTCCTATCCACTTGATGAAGGGGTGTTGATAGTCTGGGCCTAATACCCAATAGACCTCGCAGCCAAACCTAACATCTAAGACCTGAGGTCCCAACCAGAACGCCTGCCGGGTATGGGAACCCACCAGTCCGGCCTGCTCCTCAACCAGGACGCCTACCGGTTATGAAGCCGCCGCAGCCACCTGCCGCCAATCCATCTTCAGAGCTGTCTTGCTGCATGTACCTTGCTGATCTAGTTGCCGACGACGCCACCACGACGCCGCACAACGTCGACCTCTCTGCGAGTCCATCATCGCACATCAGCTGCCTAATCTCCGAGGCGTCATGCCATCGAGATCAGACACCATCAATGTGTATGACGAAGCACCGCTCCTCCTCTTGTCACCTCCAGCCATCACTTGCTCCAAAATGATGCCCCCATGAGGGAAAGCTATACTAAGAACGCCATCCTCGTCCGATCCGGGATACCCTGATCTAGGGTTTCCCCAGGAGCATCCCGAGCCCGATGACGCCAACTACAACGACGATGCCTCGACAAGGAAACGACAACAAAGACGCCGCCATCGTCCGCCATGTCCTTAGTCGGCACGATTTTCATCGGCAGTTGCGCCACCGGGCGTACACCGTCGGCCTCGCTGGTCCTTTCAACCGTAGCAAACTCCAAAACGATGCCCTGAAGAGGGACTACGACGCAAAAGCATCGCCATCGCTCGGTCCCCTGAAGATCTAGGGTTTCCCTAGAGTTGCCTGAGTTGTAAAGACCAGACAAGGATGTAATCCTGCAGATCCGTCCAGCTGCCGACGTATCGCACTCGCCATCGCGCCGACCGTGACCCGGGGACCAAGCTCACGCCTAGGCCCAGATCCGGCCGCGCCGCCGCCGATCTGGCCACGCCGCCGCCGTCCCTGGTGACCTGATAACAAGCAATTTTGCTATGGGTTAATGTGGGCATCCCATGATGGTTTCCTTGAGATCATCGAGCAACACTAGCAGTGTCCTGGTGCTCATACTATTGATGCCTTGATGGTATATGAGCCAAGTTAAGCGTGTTATCAGCTACATTAACTAGATAGAACATGGCGGCTTTCGGACATGTGAAATCTGAGATAAGGAAGTTAAAACGGGGCTAGAAAATTGCAGACTTGGCCGGATAGAGTAGCGCCGACACTAGCAGAAGTGAAAATCAAGGACCGCCTAGTGGAGCTATACCACCGAGAGGAGGTAATGTGGCAGCAACGCTCCAGAATAAATTGGCTTGCAGCGGGAGAAAAAGTACAAAAAAATATATCACATGCGGGCTATGTTTAAGGCTAAAGAATAAGATCAAAATTTTGATGCCCTTTACGGAACCTCCACTAAGAGCAACTCCAGCCACGCCCCCAGGACGGCCCCCCACAAGCGTTTTTTTGGCACCAGCGTTAAAAAAGCGTCCCAGCCGCACCCCCCAGAGGCTCGTTTTGCGCCTGATATGACGAAAACTACGGCCGGCGCGCCCAAGGCAAACCCGGGGAATCGGGAGGCAGCTGGGGACGCCGGCACTATTTTTTGGCTGCAAAAGGCCCACTGCCAGCCTCTAATCTCTCCCTCTCCTTCCTTTTCTGGCTAGGCCCACCACGTGCACTGCATGCAAAAAATCTCCTCTCTCCCGCATGCCCGCGGCCGCAGCTGACCTGCAAGGCGCACGACCGCCCCGACACCTCGCCCCGCCTCCGTCGTCGGCCCGCCCGCATCGCCCGGCGGAGCCTGCAGCGGCCGCCTCCGTCGCCGTCCACCTCGCCCCGCAGGCCTCTTCGCTGCGCGAGGCACGGCGGGCAGGAGGAGGCGCGACGCGGGCGGCTGAGCTTGGGCTCGGGCGAGAGCGAGGGCGCGGCGAGCTGTGGTGACTGCAACGGTGGGCGAACGGCGCAGGCAGCGGAGGGCGAGGCCAGAGGTGTGGCGCGGGCGTGTAGCCAGAGCGCGCAGGAGCCAGGCAGGGACGTACGGGGGGGCTGGGAGGCTGCGGGACGCGTCCAGGGCGCGGCTGCAGGCTCGGGGGTGCGTGGCCACGAGCACGGTGTAACGCCCCGGATTCGATGCGCCAGGTGTCTTCCAGTTATTCGCCGTCGTTGCCATGTCATGTGCTTGCGTGTCTCTCTTTGCCATGTCATCATTTGCATTTCATATCATGTCATCATGTGCATTTCATTTTGCATACGTGTTCGTCTCATGCATCCGAGCATTTTCCCCGTTGTCCGTTTTGCAATCCGGCACTCCTATGTCTCCCGGCGCCCCCTTTTACCTCTTTTCATGTGCGGGTGTTAAACGTTCTCGGAATGGACCGAGGTTTGTCAAGCGGCCTTGGTATAGCACCGTGAACCGCTGTCAAGTTTCGGTCATTTGAGGTCGTTTATACTCAACGTTAACCGGTAACCGCAAAAGCCTCTTTTGTTGCAGCCCAACACCCCTTCCAAAGTGGCCCAAAACCCACCTAACTCCCCTCCTTGCTCTTCGCCGTTCGATCACGATCGCGTGGCCGAAAACCGCGCTCCATTTGGACTCTCCTAGCTCCCTCTATCTATAAATATGTGCAACCCTCTCCAAATTCGCGGATGAACCCTAGCTTTATTCCACCCCGCGCCACCGGACACGTCCGGTCCGGCCGGACAGATCCCGCCGCCGCTCCCCACCACTCGCGCCGCGCCACGTCACCGCCGTCGGCCCTTCTCTCTCCTCCTGCACCGCGCCAGCCACATGGCCGCCGGGCCCGGGCAAGCCAGCGGGCTGCCGAGCCCATCCGGGGCCGAGCGCGGCGCCGTCCGGATCCCCGCCATGGCGCCCGCGGAGCCCCGCCGCCGCCAGCCTCGTCGGCCAGCCCGGCGACCTGCCCAGCCGCCGCCTCGCTGCCGCCGGCGACTGCCGCCCGCCCGCCCTCCGGCGCTCGTTCCCAGTCGCGCCGCTTCCTGCCGCTGAAAGCCGCCGCCCGGCCTCGCCGTCACGGATCCGGGCGCCATGCGGATCTGCCGCCCCGCCGTCGTCCGGCCGCCCCTCGCCGGCACAACCTGCTCCGCCGCCGCGCCCTTGCCCGATCCAGCGGGATCGGGAGGACGACGACGAGCGCGCCGCCCGCCTGCCTCGCCCGCTCGTGGGCCGGCCTCGCCGACTGGCCCAGCCCGCATCCCCTCCGGCCCGCCAGGCGCCTCCCTGCAAACTGGGCCAGGCCCAGTGGTGAGCCCCCGCTATCCCGCGCCCGTGCGTCATTTTGCTATCCGACGCTCACATGTTTTTCCCTGAAAATCGTCTAAGTCCCGAAATCTGCAGTAATTTTGTTGCATTTTCATCGCATCATAACTCTGTCATCGTTGCTCCGTTTTGCGCGTGTAATATGTCAAAATGTTCGGCTCGATGAGTAGATCATTTCGTCTCATTGCATCATTTTCATTTGATCTCATCTTGATTCCCGAAATGCTGTTGGAAGAGTGCTATGTGATGTTAGTTTCTGTTTTTTAATAGAACTTGCACTTTTGTCATTTTTGCCATGATTGATGTGTGCACCCTATGGACTTGAGTCCTACATGTGTTTTGTAATATGCCATGTCTTCTTTACAGTGGTGCTTGCTATGTATTTTTGTGATCAATGTGGTGACTAGCACAAGCATGCAAACTAGGTGTCTAGTTGTTGCTGATTTCAGCCCTGTTTAGCTGATATTTTGATGCCATGTTAACTTGATGCTACCAAGAGATCTATGCATATTTTGGGATACTTCAGTAAGGATGTTTTATTAAACATGTCTTGATCTATCCATCCATGCCCTTGTTTGCAATTATGGAGTGCCATAGATTGAGTCAATCGAGCTCTACTTTTGCTATCAAATGTTTCCTGGCAGATTGTTTACATGTTATTCAATTTTGCCTAGGTTGTTGTGGTTGATCCATGTATGCTATGTTATTGTTCTTGCCATGTATAGCTTCTATATCATGTCTTCTTACTGTTGGTTGCCTTGCCATGCCATGTATTGCTCTGTGGTGAGTGGTTCAAGCTCACCAACATGCCTACTCATCGTTGTTCCTGCCATGTATGAATCTGTAATATAACGTGCCATGTTTACGTGGGTTCCATCATATCTTCTGATCCTTTTTGGCTTATGGTCACTAAAGGACTTTTGTTCTATGCTTTGAGTAGATTCATGCCATGCCTTTGTTTGTCATGTTAAGTTCCTGTAACATGTTGTTTGATAGCTCTAAACATTGCAACCTGATGTTAAATTTCTGCTATGCCTGAAACTGTTATTACTTGCAATCTTGCCATGTCATTTTGAGCATGTTCTAGTGATTTATGGAGATAGCTCGGTGTTCATCTTTTGTAATGCATTACCTGTACATCATTCCTATGCCTTTTGTTATTATATTGAGGTGTTGTAACATATTGTTTTGATGCTTGCAATATGCCTAGTTGCTGTTTTGGACAGCTTGTCCTTTAAACTTGTATAGGGTGTATGTGTTGAACTGTTGCTCCGTTTTGAGTGTGCTCTATATGAAACTTGCTTGATTTTGCATGTAGTTTCATATTATCATGTTGCATCCTTGTTTTGAGGTGTTTGCTTGATGTTTGTATGCATTTTGCATCAATGCCATGCTTATCTTGTTTTGCTCATATCTTCTAGCCCGTAGCTCCGAATCTAATGAACTTTATATGTAACTTGACTAGAATTTCGTGTAGCTCATCGTGGTGCATCTTAAATTGCTGTTTAACAACTTGAACATAAGGTTTATCCAGATCTGGACCAATTTCGAAATTTGCATATGAGGACTTACCGGAATTGTTATGTGTTGTTCACGGCCTCATTTAAACTTGCTTTGATGTGTTGCTCTTGTTTGCATCATCTCTTGCCATGAGTAGCTTCATGTAGCCTTGCCATGCATCATGCTTGTTGTGCATCATGTCTTGTTCATGTGTGGAGTGTTTACTATGTTGTGTGCTTCTTCTTGTTAGTTCCTGTTTCGTTGCGATCGTGAGGATTTGTTCGTCTACGCTTGGTTCGGCTTCTTCCGTTCATCTTCTTCATGGACTCGTTCTTCTTCCTTGCGGGATTTCAGGCAAGATGACCGCTACCCTGGATCTCACTACTATCATTGCTATGCTAGTTGCTTCGTATTGTCGCTATGCTGCGTTACCTATCACTTGCTGCTCAAGCCTCCCAAATTGCCATGAACCTCTAACTCATTGTCACCTTCCTAGCAAACAGTTGTTTGGCTATGTTACCGCTTTGCTCAGCCCCTCTTATAACGTTGCTAGTTGCAGGTGAAGATGAAGTTTGTTCCTTGTTGGAACATGGAGATGTTGTTCCTTCCCGGAACATGTTTACTTGTTGGGATATCACAATATATCTTATTTAATTAATGCATCTATATACTTGGTAAAGGGTGGAAGGCTCGGCCTTATGCCTGATGTTTTGTTCCACTCTTGCCGCCCTAGTTTTCCGTCATATCGGTGTTATGTTCCCGGATATTTGCGTCCCTAACGCGGTCGGGTGATTTATGGGACCCCCTCGACAGTTCGCTTTGAATAAGACTTTTCCAGCAAGGCCCAACATTGGTTTTACCATTTGCCTCACCTATGCCCTTTTTCCCTTGGGTTTCCGGAGCCCGAGGGTCATCTTTATTTTAGCCCCCCGGGCCAGTTCTCCTTCGAGTGCTGGTCCAAACCGAGCGATGTCCAAGTGCCCCCTGGGCAATCAGGGTTTATGCCAACCCGACGTCTGGCTCATCCGGTGTGCCCTGAGACCGAGATATGTGCAGCTCCTATCAGGATTTGTCGGCACATCCGGGCGGCTTTGCTGGTCTTGTTTTATTGCTGTCGAAATGTCTTGTAGCCGGGATTCCGAGACTGATCGGGTCTTCCCGGGGAGAAGGAATATCCTTCATTGATCGCGAGAGCTTATCATGGGCTAAGTTGGGACACCCCTGCAGGGTTTGAACTTTCGAAAGCCGTGCCCGCGGTTATGTGGCAGATGGGAATTTGTTAATGTCCGGTTGTAGAAAACCCGGTTGATCTTATTTAAAATACACCAACCGTAATGCGTAACCGTGAGTGTCTCTTTTCGGGGTTGATCGAGAGGAGAACACGGTTTCTGGGTTATGCTTGACGTAAGTAGGAGTTCAGGATCACTTCTTGATCATTATTAGATGACGACCGTTCCTTTGTTTCTCTTCTCGCTCTCTTTTGCGTAAGTTAGCCACCTTATATGCTTAGCCGCTGCTGCAACCTCACCACTTTACCCCTTCCTTTCCCATTAAGCTTTGCTAGTCTTGATACCCATGGTAATGGGATTGCTGAGTCCTCGTGGCTCACAGATTACTACACCACCAGTTGCAGGTACAGGTTTGCGATGATCATGGCGCGAGAGCGATGCTTGCTTGCGTTGAGTTGTTCTTCTGCTTCTTCGATCAGGGGATAGGTTCCAGGTCGGCAGCCTGGGCTAGCAGGGTGGTTGTCGTTTGAGCTTCTGTTTATGTTTCATCCGTAGTCGGATGTTGATCTTGTATATGATGTTGTTGTATTCTTGTGGCACTTGTGCCTTATGTATGTATCCCCATCTATTATGTAATGTTGATGTAATGATATCCACCTTGCAAAAGCGTTTCAATATGCGGGTCTATCCTTGGTGGGACCGTCGAGTTCCTTTTGGATAGGGTCGCATATTGGGCGTGACAAGTTGGTATCAGAGCCTCGACCGACCCTAGGAGCCCCCCTTGATTGATCGTGTACTTTGGCCGTTGTTGAGTCTAGAAGAAAACTATTTTCGGAGTCTAGTTATATCGGAGAGTAGGAATTCTTTTTACTCCTCTGCCCCTTCGTCGCTCTGGTAAGGAATCTTGACGTAGGTTTTTTGAATTATTCCTCTTCCTCTTCAAATTTTCTTTAGGTTCACGCAGTTGGTTTTCCGGTAGTTGTTCCTCAGCTCTTTTCATCCGGTGCTTTTCTCGTCAAGTCGACTCGAACCTCTTTGTCTTTCGCGAGATCAATCCTCAGTTCTTCCTCCGACGTCGTTGTTTTTCCTTTGTCCGAACTTGTCCTTGTTTTTCCCACCCGCCCACCCTTCTTCTTCTCGGAACCGGAGTCCGTAATCGAGTATCCATCCTACTCGTGCGAAGTCTTTGTTTTCTTTCCTCAATGATTTCAACCGGTGTTTTCTCTTCAAGATATTCATCGGTTCCCCTTCCAAGTTGCCTTTGTTTTTCCCGCCCTCCCACCCTCTTCTTCCCGGAGCTTGAGTCTCGTTCGACCATCAATTCCATTCGCACGGAGTCTCTTCAGTCTTCCCTCAATCATTTCAATCGGTGATTTCTCGTCTCGTTCGTCATTCTCCATCTATTTTTCTTTTCCGGTGCACTCAATTCAAGTTTTCGGTTGATCATATTCTTTTCCTCAGCTCAAGTGTTTTCCATGCTCGTTCGTCTCTCGCCAGTTTATCCTTCCGGAGTTCGGAAGACATATCAGGAGATTCGTCTGTGTTCTAATTAATTCGAGGTTGTCACCTCATTCAAATATTTCAGTTCTTCCGGTGCATCATCTATCTGTTCATCATCCTTTCCGACGGTGTTATCTCTTCAGTGGGCCCTAACCCACAGGTCTTTTCCCAGGATCTTACCTGACTCTTTTAATTTCCCCGGAGCTATTCCCAATTCTTTTCAAGTGTGACGTAAGAATGAATTTCATCAGTCAGACGCCTTTCCAAGATCAATTTCAAATCATTTCATTGTTGGCTCAACCTCTCTGTTTTCCTTTCTTCCGGAGTACCTCAACAAATTTTGGTGGTGTTTTCTCCTCATCATTTGAAGATTGAAGAGATTTTTCCTCTAAATCTTGTCCGTTCCCCCGGAGATTCCCGGTGCTAGCTCGATGTTATCCTTTCTAATTGTTTCCAGTTGTGCAATTCTTTTCATCCATCCGGAGTACTTCAGGTGTTGCTTTCGCTCTCGTTCATCCGGAGGCCATCTTTTCGGAATATCTCTCCATTCTAAGTTTTTCAAATTCGTTCTCCAATTATTCCATATCCGTGCCCCTTCGTTCGTCTCAATATTCTTCCGGTGCTGCGTTCAAGCATTCGTTAATCAGTTTGCGATCTCTTCGATCTCTTTTCTCTAAATTCCCTCAAGTATCTTTGTGCTTTTCTAATTCTTCCCGGTGATTCATTCTCTTTCATCAGTCATTTCCAAATTCTTACGGTGGTTCATTCAAGATTCTCTTTCCTTGTTTATCATTTTAATCCATTCGTCTCTCAAATCTTACCGGTGGTTCATGAAGACTTTCTCAAGTTTTGTGCTATCCCTTCTCAATCCTTTTTCAAGAAGAATAAGTAAGATGCGAAATCCATTGCTTGTCATCAATTTAATTTGATGAAGGATAAGCATACAATAAATCTTATTCTTATTTCATCCAAGTGATTAATCCTTTTCTTCGGAGTTTGTTCTTAATGAATAGATTCTAGCCCGAAGTGTTTTCATCTTTTCTTTTCCGGAGTTCAATTATTTACTCGGCCATCTCGTCGGAACCTCCATCTAAATCATCGCAAGGCTCATCTTATTCTTTCATCCTTCATTTTATCTCGGCATCCTTTTGTTACCGGAGTTCTTCACGGTGGTTCTTCATGATTTAATTCAGTCGTCAAGTGTTCATCAAGATTTTGTTGGTGGAGTTCAAGTATCTTTTCTTCTCGCGTCTCAAAGCGCAATTAATTCTCCGTATTCTTTTGAATTGGAGTTTTGCATTTCTTCGTTCTTCTCAGCTAGCCAATCATTTCCGTTTGTGGCGGGTTATCACCTTATGATCTGGAGATGTTACCTATAAGTCCACAACAAGCTTATTCTTTTGTTGTTGAATTTCCAACAACTCCGTTCAATCCTTTCTTGTAAGATGCTTTCTATTTCATTCGCGGCACAAGTTGCCATTTTCTTCTCCGTTTCCTTTCATTCAACACTTTCAATTCTTTCCGGAGGTTTTGTGTCATGTCTTCATCAAGTATCATTCCATCCTCTGAAGTTCGTGTTCTAATCCTTCCATTTTCAACAGGTGTGCTGCCTAAATCCTTAAGTATTATTCATTTCTTTTCTCATTCTAACCACTCCGGTTAGAACGTGTTGTTTCATAGTCTATCTAATTCCGTGAGCTTTCAATTCTCGTCATTCTCGTTGTTTCTCTCTTCTTCTCGAGTGCTCTCGATTCTTTGCCTCTTTTCTCTTGAGTTTTGTTTCGCCTCATCCTTTTCTTTTCCGTCTCGGTCCTAAGATCTCGGGACGAGATCTCTTGTTAGTGGAGGAGTGTTGTAACGCCCCGGATTCGATGCGCCAGGTGTCTTCCAGTTATTCGCCGTCGTTGCCATGTCATGTGCTTGCGTGTATATCTTTGCCATGTCATCATTTGCATTTCATATCATGTCATCATGTGCATTTCATTTTGCATACGTGTTCGTCTCATGCATCCGAGCATTTTCCCCGTTGTCCGTTTTGCAATCCGGCACTCCTATGTCTCCCGGCGCCCCCTTTTACCTCTTTTCATGTGCGGTGTTAAACGTTCTCGGAATGGACCGAGGTTTGTCAAGCGGCCTTGGTATAGCACCGTGACCGCTGTCAAGTTTCGGGTCATTTGGAGGTCGTTTGGTACTCCAACGGTTAACCGGGTAACCGCAAAAGCCTCTTTTGTTGCAGCCCAACACCCCTTCCAAAGTGGCCCAAAACCCACCTAACTCCCCTCCTTGCTCTTCATCGTTCGATCACGATCGCGTGGCCGAAAACCGCGCTCCATTTGGACTCTCCTAGCTCCCTCTATCTATAAATATGTGCAACCCTCTCCAAATTCGCGGATGAACCCTAGCTTTCTTACACCCCGCGCCACCGGACACGTCCGGTCCGGCCGGACAGATCCCGCCGCCGCTCCCCACCACTCGCGTCGCGCCACGTCACCGCCGTCGGCCCTTCTCTCTCCTCCTCCACTGCGCCAGCCACGCGCCCCCGCCGGGGCAAGCCAGCGAGGGCCGCCCCGAGCCCATCCAGGGGCCAGCGCGGCGCCGTCCGGATCCCGCCCAAGGCGCCGCGCGAGCCCGCCTTCGCCGCCAGCCTCGTCGGCCAGCGGCGGCCTGCCCTGCCAGCCGCTTCGCTGCCGCCGGCGACCTGCGCCGCCGCTGCGCCTCGCCCGCCGCCCTCTGGCGCCCTCGTTCCGTCGCCGCCCGCTCCCTGCCGTGAAGCTTCGCCGCCCGCCTCGCCGTCACCGGATCCGGGCGCCATGCCGGATCTGGCCGCCCCTCGCCAGCACGACCTGCTCCGCCGCCGCCGCCCTTGCCCGATCCAGCGGGATCGGGAGGACGACGACAGCGCCGCCGCCCGCCTGCCTCGCCGCTCGTGGGCGGCCTCGCCGACCGCCCAGCCCGCATCCCCCGGCCCGCCAGGCGCCTCCCTGCAAACTGGGCCAGGCCTAGTGGTGAGCCCCCGCTATCCCGCGCCCGTGCGTCATTTTGCTATCCAACGCTCACATGTTTTTCCCTGAAAATCGTCTAAGTCCCGAAATCTGCAGTAATTTTGTTGTATTTTCATCGCATCATAACTCTGTCATCGTTGCTCCGCTTTGCCCGTGTAATATGTCAAAATGTTCGTCTCGATGAGTAGATCATTTCATCTCATTGCATCATTTTCATTTGAGCTCATCTTGATTCCCGAAATGCTATTGGAAGAGTGCTATGTGATGTTAGTTTCTGTTTCTTAACAGAACTTGCACTTTTGTCATTTTTGCCATGATTGATGTGTGCACCCTATGGACTTGAGACCTACATGTGTTTTGTAATATGCCATGTCTTATTTACAGTGGTGCTTGCTATGTATTTTTGTGATCAATGTGGTGACTAGCACAAGCATGCAAACTAGGTGTCTTGTTGTTGCTGATTTCAGCCCTGTTTAGCTGATATTTTGATGCCATGTTAACTTGATGCTACCAAGAGATCTATGCATATTTTGGGATACCTCAGTAAAGATGTTTTGTTAAACATGTCTTGCTCTATCCATCCATGCCCTTTTTTGCAATTATGGAGTGCCATAGCTTGAGTCAATCGAGCTCTACTTTTGCTATCAAATGTTTCCTGGCAGATTGTTTACATGTTATTCAATTTTGCCTAGGTTGTTGTGGTTGATCCATGTATGCTATGTTATTGTTCTTGCCATGTATAGCTTCTATATCATGTCTTCTTACTGTTGGTTGCCTTGCCATGCCATGTATTGCTCTGTGGTGAGTGGTTCAAGCTCACCAACATGCCTACTCATCGTTGTTCCTGCCATGTATGAATCTGTAATATAACGTGCCATGTTTACGTGGGTTCCATCATATCTTCTGATCCTTTTTGGCTTATGGTCACTAAAGGACTTTTGTTCTATGCTTTGAGTAGATTCATGCCATGTCTTTGTTTGTCATGTTAAGTTCCTGTAACATGTTGTTTGATAGCTCTAAACATTGCAACCTGATGTTAAATTTCTGCTATGCCTGAAACTGTTATTACTTGCAATCTTGCCATGTCATTTTGAGCATGTTCTAGTGATTTATGGAGATAGCTCAGTGTTCATGTTTTGTAATGCATTACCTGTACATCATGCCCATGCCTTTTGTTATTATATTGAGGTGTTGTAACATATTGTTTTGATGCTTGCAATATGCCTAGTTGCTGTTTTGGACAGCTTGTCCTTTAAACTTGTATAGGGTGTATGTGTTGAACTGTTGCTCCGTTTTGAGTGTGCTCTATATGAAACTTGCTTGATTTTGCATGTAGTTTCATATTATCATGTTGCATCCTTGTTTTGAGGTGTTTGCTTGATGTTTGTATGCATTTTGCATCAATGCCATGCTTATCTTGTTTTGCTCATATCTTCTAGCCCGTAGCTCCGAATCTAATGAACTTTATATGTAATTTGACTAGAATTTCGTGTAGCTCATCGTGGTGCATCTTAAATTGCTGTTTAACAACTTGAACATAAGGTTTATCCAGATCTGGACCAATTTCGAAATTTGCATATGAGGACTTACCGGAATTGTTATGTGTTGTTCACGGCCTCATTTAAACTTGCTTTGATGTGTTGCTCTTGTTTGCATCATCTCTTGCCATGAGTAGCTTCATGTAGCCTTGTCATGTATTATGCTTGTTGTGCATCATGTCTTGTTCATGTGTGGAGTGTTTACTATGTTGTGTGCTTCTTCTTGTTAGTTCCTGTTTCGTTGCGATCGTGAGGATTTGTTCGTCTACGCTTGGTTCGGCTTCTTCCGTTCATCTTCTTCATGGACTCGTTCTTCTTCCTTGCGGGATTTCAGGCAAGATGACCGCTACCCTGGATCTCACTACTATCATTGCTATGCTAGTTGCTTCGTTCTGTCGCTATGCTGCGTTACCTATCACTTGCTGCTCAAGCCTCCCAAATTGCCATGAACCTCTAACTCGTTGTCACCTTCCTAGCAAACCATTGTTTGGCTATGTTACCGCTTTGCTCAGCCCCTCTTATAGCGTTGCTAGTTGCAGGTGAAGATGAAGTTTGTTCCTTGTTGGAACATGGAGATGTTGTTCCTTCCCGGAACATGTTTACTTGTTGGGATATCACAATATATCTTATTTAATTAATGCATCTATATACTTGGTAAAGGGTGGAAGGCTCGGCCTTATGCCTGGTGTTTTGTTCCACTCTTGCCGCCCTAGTTTTCCGTCATATCGGTGTTATGTTCCCGGATATTTGCGTCCCTAACGCGGTCGGGTGATTTATGGGACCCCCTCGACAGTTCGCTTTGAATAAGACTTTTCCAGCAAGGCCCAACATTGGTTTTACCATTTGCCTCACCTATGCCCTTTTCCCTTGGGTTTCGGAGCCCGAGGGTCATCTTTATTTAGCCCCGGGCCAGTTCTCCTTCGAGTGCTGGTCCAAACCGAAGCGATGTCCGCGCCTCTGGGCAATCGGGTTTATGCCAACCCGACGTCTGCTCATCCGGTGTGCCACGAGACCGAGATATGTGCAGCTCCTATCAGGATTTGTCGGCACATCCGGCGGCTTTGCTGGTCTTGTTTTATTCTTGTCGAAATGTCTTGTAGCCGGATTCGAGACTGATCGGGTCTTCCGGGAGAAGGAATATCCTTCGTTGATCGCGAGAGCTTATCATGGGCTAAGTTGGGACACCCCTGCAGGGTTTGAACTTTCGAAAGCCGTGCCCGCGGTTATGTGGCAGATGGGAATTTGTTAATGTCCGGTTGTAGAAAACCCGAAGTTGATCTTATTTAAAATACACCAACCGTGTGCGTAACCGTGAGTGTCTCTTTTCGGGGTTGATCGAGAGGAGAACACGGTTTCTGGGTTATGCTTGACGTAAGTAGGAGTTCAGGATCACTTCTTGATCATTATTAGATGACGACCGTTCCTTTGTTTCTCTTCTCGCTCTCTTTTGCGTAAGTTAGCCACCTTATATGCTTAGCCGCTGCTGCAACCTCACCACTTTACCCCTTCCTTTCCCATTAAGCTTTGCTAGTCTTGATACCCATGGTAATGGGATTGCTGAGTCCTCGTGGCTCACAGATTACTACACCACCGATTGCAGTACAGGTTTGCGATGATCATGGCGCGAGAGCGATGCTTGCTTGCGTTGAGTTGTTCTTCCGCTTCTTGATCGGGGATAGATTCGGTCGGCGGCAGCTGGGCTAGCAGGTGGTTGTCGTTTGAGCTTCGTTTATGTTTCATCCGTAGTCGGATGTTGATCTTGTATATGATGTTGTTGTATTCTTGTGGCACTTGTGCCTTATGTATGTATCCCCATCTATTATGTAATGTTGATGTAATGATATCCACCTTGCAAAAGCGTTTCAATATGCGGGTCTATCCTTGGTGGGACCGTCGAGTTCCTTTTGGATAGGGTCGCATATTGGGCGTGACACACGGCGACCACGAGCCCGCCGGGAGATCGGGCGCGGTGGGGCGACGTCCTCGGGCGCGATGGCGCGGCTTGGGGAGGGGACGGGGATGGCGGGTGACGGGGCGGCATCGGTGACGGGCGGTGCGGGGCAGCCTAGGCCAAAGGAGTGCCAGGAGAGCCGCCACGACGGCGTGGGTGGAGCGCTCTACAGGGGGCTAGGGGGAGTGGAAGTGCGGTCTGTGGCTCCGCGCTGACGGGCCCGGGTGGCCGCGCGCCGTGACTGGAACACTGGTGCGGCAGGCGCTCCTCCTGGCGACGCTGGCCGCGGTGGGGCACTGGGCATCGGTGCTCTTCCTCATGGCCGCCTCCAAGGTCCTCCTCGTTTGCCTCGGCCCCCTCGCGTCGTTCCCGCGCTCGGCGCTGCTACGTCGGCTCGTTGCTGCCTGGGGGGGCCAACGACTGGAAGAAATTTTAGCCCAGGACTAAAATTCTTGCCGGCAGCCCCCCAAGCGGCGAAAAAAATGCCTCCTGGGGGGCTCAACGGCTGGAGATGCTCTAAGGATGCAGCGAAGATGGAGCAAATGGTGACAACCTTTTATTGTGATTTTTTCATTACCAAGGGCACACATGATATGCATAAGGTAATAGAAACGGTACCATGCAAGGGCACACATTTTTAGTTCTTATCCCCAAGGTAACAAGCCCGAAACTACTTTTTCAGTTTCGTCTAATCAGTCTTTGCAATGTCCTTTATAAGATTGCATTGAAGGTTTTGGTTAATCTGTTAAAATTGATATTACCTGAGATTATATCAGAAGAACCATAAACTTTTGTGGCAGGGAGGTTGATCAAAGACAATATTATCTCAAATTATGCATGTTTCCACTTCATAAATAACAACATGTCAAGGAAAAACAGTTTTATTGTTTTGACACTGGATATGCTAAATGCATATGACTGTTTTAAGTGAAATTATCTAGAAGCAATGATGACCATGTCGGGTTTTGCGCCTACTTGGGTTATGTCGGTTATGCATTTGGTAGGCTCTGTAAATTTTTCTGTTCTATTTAATGGAAAGAAGCTAGAAAAGTTCAAACCTACGAGAGGGATTCGTCAGGGAGACCCAATCTCTCCCTACCTCTTCTTGTTGACAGCAGAGGGTTTTTCGTGCCGCTCTAAAGTCATATGCAAAAATGGGGAGAACAAAAAAGGGGCTCCACGGGATTCGATCCCTCGTCTCATGGTTTGAAGAGAGGGCGGCTGCCATATGCTTTCCCTTAGGGCATGATAGAATATTAAGACCAGTTTGATTAACAGTTTTCAGATACAAGGATAATATTTTTGCAATACATGGTCAAAAACTTTTCACTACATTTTTAATTGCTTGATAAACAGTTTGCAAATAAAATATTAACATTTTTTAATACATGGCAACATTTTCTCTGTACACAATTAACAATTTTCAAATGCTTGATTAAGAATAATATTTTTGGAATACATGGTCAACATTTTTCTATACATTTTAACATTCTTTTAATTTTGATTAAAAGTTTTCAAATAAAAGATTAACATTTTAATACATGGTCAACATTTTTCTATACACATTATTATTTTTCAAACAATTGTTCAACATTTTTTACAAATGCTTGATTAACATTTTCATATATAATTATAATATTTTTGGAATACATGGTCAAAGTTTTATATACATTTTAACATTTTTAGTTGCTTGATTAACAATTTCAAAGAAAAGAATAGCTTTTTTGAATACATGGTCAACATTTTTCTATAAACAGTTAAAAATTCAAATGCTTGATTAAAAATTTCAAACACTTGTTCAACATTCTTTTCAATTTCTGATTAATATTTTATATAATTTATCAAAAAAATCATCATTTTTTATTAGACGGTAAACATTTTTCCATACACATTTAACATTTCCCAAATGCTTGATTAACATTTTCAAAAACTTGTTCAACAATTGTTTCAAATGCTTGACTAACCTTTATACATGATCTACAATTTTTCTATAAATGTTCAACATTTTGCAAAGTCTTGTACAAAAGTTTTCGAATGTGATTTTGAATATATATATATATATATATATATATATTTCAATGTATAATTTTTTTAGGAACGAAAACAAAAAAAAATAAAAAAAAAAGTGGTTGTGTCCTCCGCGCGCGTGGGCCAGCCTCTCTGGCTCGCCCCTTTAGCGATTCACAAGCAAGACTCACTAAGGGCGAGATATAGGAGCGTGCTCGCGAGGACGTAGACGGACCCTTTCACAAAGTTACTACTGTACAATACTTATCGATCGACTTGCATCTTGCATGTCTTAGTTTCATAGAGTTGTCAACCATTCTGGGCAAACTAATAATGAAGCCTCAACTCGAGTGTTGTCAACCTGTCCGACTCGGAAAACTGAGCCTCAGCTTGCTTGTCTCCGTACGTGCAGTTGATTGTTTATGCTCTGCTTGGGAACCAACAGAAGAGAAGAGGCAGGGCGCAGTTCAAATGGAGTTCAACAAGACCGTTTTCTAATATGCTTACTTGAATGAAAGTTGAAAGGCAATACTTACGTGAAATTCCAGCTTTTCCATGAAAGGAGCAGCAACCAGAAGGCGGTAAAATTGAAGAATATCAGTTATTGTCCTTGTCTTACACAAACCTCAACTCCAGTCTCAAGTGCTTCAATTAAACAAACTCGGGCACATTTTATGGCAATGTAGCCATCTGAATCACACAAATAATATAGACATGTAAGAAAACAAGGAGTAGAATCGACAATGAAAATTGACCTAAACAATCTCAAATATGGATGCACAAAAGTTGGAAATCAACAATAGTAAATCCCAAACCTTGTGTTTGTGTAGGCCAGACCGCGTCAACTGTCTGAATAAACACGTGTTTGCGTCGCCAATCATCACGGGCCACAATGACACGAGTACGAGGAAACTTAAACTATTATTATTTGGTTCAATCTAGTGGCCTTTTGCTTCCTGTGAGCACTGCTAGTTTATGTTTTCCAAATAAAAAATAATTATAATAAAACATTTTTATATATTAGACATGATTTTGTACCAAATTTTGCTACCATTGCGGGCAGCAAAAAAGGATTCAATTAATTTTGTAGCCCAAGATGGTGTCATATGGCACCATTTTGGCTACGAATACCAAGTCTACCTAATAATTGCATCACATACACCATATCATATAGATTGAATGGTGCATATGTTCAACATAGTTAAGCATGACATACTAACAACATGAACCATAAAAACAATCCTGACAATACCTCATACTTAACAGTTCAAAACAAGATCAGATAAGTACTTAGTAGCAAGTGCACAACGATTACCAACATGGACTTAGTATCAAGTGCACAACCATAACCAACAGGGACATTCATGCAGTCTCAACTCCAAAAACGTTCGAGTATTTTTGTGTGTGTGCGGATATTTTACCATGAGAATCGCACCAAACAAATGTGTTTGCACTAGAGAGTGAAACTCCACGTACTTCCTTCATGTTTGAGCTTGGCCACGGCCTCATTCGTGTGAGGCTGAATATAGTGCTGACCATGTTGTTTAGGTGCTGATGAAACGACGACTAGTTGTTAATGATGAAACGATGGAGCTGTTCATTGCCTGCTTTGCATGATACGGCAAGGGCATTCTCAAAACCGACAGTGGAAGAGGATATGAAGCACGTCGATCAAGGAATCAGAGAAGAGTGATCTACCACCCCACGATCTTCCCTAGAGATATGGCTGGAGTACTAGCTAGAGTACATAGTGCGTGCAGCTGCAGTAATTAACCGATAGCGACTGCCGGCCGTGCAGGTGCGGTATTTACTGTGCGTTTGCAATGGGTGGGTGCTCCAGTCCTACCGTTGCCGCTTTGAGTAGCGTGACAAGTGCTGCATGCATTGCGCTGGCGCTTGTGCACGGCACGCTCACTGATTCTCCATCACCAAGTCAAAGGCCAACGCACGTAATTAGTGCAGAAATGCCTAATGCCCTCGGCAACCATGCATGAAGATACTAGTATCTGGGAAAAAAAACAAGAAGATAGTAGTATAGCCGATACCAACTTTTGGGTAGAAAAAAAAATATATAACGGATAACAAGAAGATACTAGCACCAACTTTTGGGTAGAGCCCGAGCCATGTGACGTGACCCAGGAGCGGGGCGGATAGGCGGCAAGCCATGATCGTCTGTTGATATCGCATCCCCTTCTTGCAAGATACATTTACCACGTCCGGCATAATGGCACGCCACCTAAGCCTGCCTGCCTGCCAAGGTGACCGCGACGGCAGCGCGAGACCCCTCCAGCCCATACGCAGCAGCAGCCTGTCCGTGTGGCAGTTGCAAGTAATATTCCTGACTCCGTCTTTATGTACCAACGGATTCACCATTCCTTCAATGCGTGCTAGGTTACAAATATTTATACTCCTACAGCGGTACTTACTTTCTAAACAAACAAGAGAATGCCTAGTTTGTCATGCATGCATGGTACCATGCTGCATAAGCACGAAATGTTTCTAGCTAACACGAAAGAGTGGCACCCATAGAAAAAACAGGAAAGAATGGCACACCAAAAAAAGCTTCATGGCACCGCGCCGACCGAGGAGAGGAGCGGGTAGCCGATGCGACGGGTGCCGTCACTAGTACGTTCCCCACAACGCATGGACGATCGATCACTCGCCGTTCTAACTAAACGACGTCCTAAACCGCGGGACTCAAACCACGTCTGGCTCTGGCTGGCGCAAATGGCACGCCATCGGAACAACTGCGGGTTGCACCATCCAAATCAGCATACAATTTAGCAAACAACTAGGGATACAATTCTTTTGTAGTGCTAAACATAGAGCAACCCAAGAGAAATATAGCTGTGAGAGGGAGAAAGGATGAGACAGAGAGAGAGAGGGCTTTAGGGGAGGGGAAAAGCTCACTAACAACAACGAATAAGGATGGCGGCGAACGGGATGGGGAGCAGCTCTTCACGCCACGCCTCGAAAAAAGATACGGACAGTGCCGCTTGATGGCGGTAGATCGAGGCATTAATGTAAACAAGGCAACGGGGGCTCTGTGGGTAGGCTCTCTGTGTCCCAAGTAGTGCCGGTCGGTCGGTGCCACTTGATGGCGGTAGAGGCAATACGTAAACACGCAACAGCAGTAAATACTACTGGCCTGTGTGCTGATGCCCATACCTGCGAGGACGGGGCTGTGTCGATGCTCCTGTAGTTGTAGGAATTGATGGCTCGTAAAGAACGCAAGGGCAATCGCTGTCATGCTTTTCACCACTGGCCGGGTCACTCCATTGCTCCTTCCTTGGATTGACCAGTCTACCCGCGTGCTACTTGGCTTAATCTATCAACTCCGTTTCAAATTGTATATTAACGTACTTCCTCCGTTTCTTTTTAGTCCGCATATAAGATTTGGTCAAAGTCAAATTTTGTAAAGTTTGACCAACTTTGTAGAAGAAAATACCAACATCTACAATACTAAAGCTATATGGTATGCAAAGTAATTTCATGATGCATCTAACAATATCGATTTCATATTGTGAATCTTGATATATTTTTCTACAAACTTAGTCAAAATTAACAAAGCTTGACTTTGACCAAATCTTATATACAGATTAAAAAAAAGACGGAGGGAGTACAATTGGGACGATGAGCTCTACGTTGTTGGGTGGTGAGTTGTGCCTTGTGTTGACGACCAAAACTGTCAACGGATTAGCATTCGATTGATCAGTTCCTGCTGCTAGTACATCTTACTAGAAGACGGATGAAATTTCTTTACGGATGAAAATTTATAGAAGAAAAAGAATCATAAAGACATCTATATTATTTCTTAGTAAGAAAGAAACTATACTGTTGTACAATCTTTTTTTTCTAAAACATCAGTGAGACCCATCCATTTTAGATTGAATCTTCATTGTCCTACATATTCATGCAGTACTCCATGAAAAGGCATCCCTCATTGCATAGCATTATATGCGTACAACTATGTTTTTTGCTAGCTTGACATGGACATGATCAAAATGTATTCTGTTGGTGGCTGGATGGCGCTCTCTTGCCCGCTCCCTACTCTATCTCCCCCTTCCCTCCCAGCCCGCGCCGTATGCCCCCCCCCCCCTTCCTTCCGTCGTCGGTCAGTCGTGCCGCCGGTGGTCTAGTCCGCACCCAATCGCTTCTGGGCGCTCGGTTCCGAGGATGGGGAATGTGAGGATGACGCGATGGCTGAGGATGTTGGTGTGTCTCGACCGTCGTCACCGCGCCATAGGGACTACCGCCGATGCAAGTTTACCCCGGGCGGGTGTGCTGCTTGTCAAGGGACCTCGGTGGCCGGTATTGGTGTTGGGTGGTCGACGGTTGTCTAGACTCATCCTCGCCGGTTAGGTAAATTTGCCCACCGCTCTCTCTGTGCTGGATTCCTTGTTCCATATTGTCCCTCTCCGGGCATGCTCGTGTCACCATGTCCTTCATCGTACTCTGGCGCGGATCTTGGACATGCGGCTGCGGCGGGGGACTTTACGCAAACCCTAGGGGAGGTTGGTCGGTGGTGGCGGCGCCTACGAGTGTCGTTCCACTTCTTGAATGAATCTCCATGGAGTTTCTTCGACCTGCTCAGTCCTCGGATCTGGTGCTTCGGGCGAAAACCTAGACCGTCTTGGTCGGCCAACGACGTCATCCCTTTGGCGTTTTCCCCTTTGGGGCTGCCTTGAAGACCGGCAATCCTTCTATGTGATTTCCTTGTTGGCAAGCGGTAACGGTTTTCGTCGGGCTTTCTGTTAATTAACGGAGCAACTCTTTTCTTTTCTAAATGAATCGTGTCCTAAGGAACTAACCGTGTTTCAAAAAATTAAATCATTGATATCATGACCCTCCATACGTTAATTCAGAGGCCACAAAGAAAACCTTTTGAGGTATTGAATTCTGCAGGTAGACAGGCGGGGGATCGTGGAGGAGTGATCTACCAAGAGGGTGCTTGGATACGTTTTAGTCACATGACTAAAAGTAGTGGGACTAAAACTTGCTAGCCTCACCCATGCTTGGATACAAATACTAAATAGACTAAAATGAGTCAATGAGCATTTATTATCCTCCAAACCCTCCAATCCCGAACTCGCATGTGTTAAAGGAGAGGAGTTAAATGAGGAGAGAGAGGACTAATCCATATTTTAGTAGGGTTCCCCTGACTAAAAAGTTTTAGTCTCAAGACTAGTTCTAGCCTCTCTTTAGTCAGGGGTGATTGGAACTTTAGCCTCTAAAAGAGACTAGTTTTAGTCAGACTAAAAATAGTCCCTTGGATCCAAGCATGGCCCAAATCTTGTGCAGCAGCGCCATGCATCATGACGACGCCCGTCATGTCACCTCACCTCTGCTAGGTGGCTCTGTGTGAAGTACTCCTACGCATTACTCGTATACCAGTAGTAGTATGCAGCAACGGCAGGCACTGTGCTGTGTATTATTTAAACAACACTTGTGTGAGTTGATGCTAGCGAAGAAGAGCAAAGCAAAGCACACACAGTGCTCCCTCCCTTGCCTATATAAGGCAACACTGCACACACACCCGGCTCCCCCTCCACCGGATCCATCGCCGTTCACTTCACCCAGCGGAGCCTCGGGCTTCGCCGCTCCGGCGCCTCATCGACGCTTCCCTCGGCCCCTCGGCTCCGTCGTCATCACCTTCGCCTCTCCCTCGGCTCCGTCGTCGTCACCTTCGCCTCTCCCTCGGCTCCGTCGTCGTCACCTTCGCCTCTCCCTCGGCTCCGTCCCCGTCACCGTCGCCTCTCCCTCGGCTCCGTCGTCTTCACCGTCGCCTCTCCCTCGGCTCCGTCCTCTTCACCGTCGCCTCTCCCTCGGCTCCGTCGTCTTCACCGTCGCCTCTCCCTCGGCTCCGTCCTCTTCACCGTCGCCTCTCCCTCGGCTCCATCGACGCCTCCCTCGGCCCCTCGTCTCCGTCCTCGGGTATGTGCTCCCTCCCGTCGCCTCTTCCTCCTCCCCCATGCAATGCAAGCCTATGCTCACCCTACCCTGCCTTGCTACTCTTGCATGACCTGCCATCTCATGCTTTTCTCCGTTTTGTTTGATGAAATGCAGTACCATGGCTGCCCTGAAGGATGGGTTCGCACAGCACTTGGAGGTGGTGGCCCTGCTGGCCGGCCTGTTCATCGTTGGCGTCTTCGTTACCCCGCCGCCGCAGGGCTCTTTACGCCCACCCAGTCTCTGCATCGCGCCGTATGCCTACTACGCGCGCATCGGTATGGTACAGCCTTATCTTCTTTTCTGCATCCTCCTCTCGGGCATCATCACCACCAACTTGAAGCGCCGCACCGCCGCCGCCGACGCGCCCCCGCCGACTCGGAAGATGAGGGCATATGGGCTCCTGTCCCTCCTTCTCTCCTTGGTCAGCATAGTCCTCATAGCTGTGCTTGCCACCTACCTGGCGCAGGTCAGATCCACTCGATTCGCTTGCTGGAGCGCGGCGAGCAAGGTCACCGCGTGCGTCTTCGGCGGCTTTGTGGGCGTAGCCACCCTCGACATGTACTATGACCTGGCCATGGTCTTCCTATTCGCTGTTTAGGAGTAGTACTAGTGTTTATTAGTGTTGCCATTAGGTATGTTGCTTTCCAGTTATCAGATCTGGTGATGGGTATGTAATGCATGATTGATTATTATAGATTGCTAAGTCGCTGTTATCGTAGTTCCTTTGGATGTATCCATTCGAAGACTTGCTCCACTTGTAATCGTAGTTCCTTTGGATTGCTAAGTCGCTGTTATCCTAGTTCCTTTGGATTACATAGTATGTAGGTCAGACTGTTAGTGGAGGAAAAAAATTCCGTTTCAGTTGTTTACTTCTCCACTTGTAATGGTTTACTTTGTGCCGTCCGCTTGTGCTACACACTGTATTCAGATCCTCGTATCTGTCAAGTACACACTTCGCCACACTTTAGTCACGTAGATAGATATTTTTCGTTTATTAACATGCATGCATGCTTAATTTATCAGCGACGACTTCTAAATATCCATCCAAACAAATAAGGCCCTTTGTATTTTTTTTCCCTTTTTGCAAATAATAAGGCTCTTTGTAGCATTGCCACGCAAGCTACAAGTCAATCGACCGACTCTACAATTGTGTCAGTCGATTCCTAAAGAAGAGCAGAATGATGGAAAGCAAAAGAAAATTGACTGACCCGAACTAAGCGTCAGTCAAATCAGCCTGAAAGAAAAAAAACATCACAGCGCTGAAACCCCTTTTGATGTTCTGCCATCTATACAACCCAAAATTAAACGGGCCTGACCCTGCTAAGAAACCAAACCCACTACATTCAGAGATCTGGATCCAGCACACGGACATATAACTAGGTCTTCTTCCTTGTCCCTCCTTCCCCCATCACCAGCGCCACCATGGACGCATGAACAAAACTCAGATACTGCCGCCCTCTGGTGTCTCGATAGATCTCCATCCTCTCCATTTCTTCCTCGCTACGTCCTTCTCTGATTGCCCAAAGTTCTCATAGGGAGAACTAAACTTGTAGTAGTTGTTCAACAACAGCAAATAATTAGAAAAGTTATATTCTATCTCTTTGCTGCCCAGCAAAAAATGATGTAACTGGAACTAGAAAAACATAGTGACAACACCAGAATACACATTTTCTATTAGAAATTCAGACAATTGAACAATACAAATTCATACTATAACTTATGACTAAAAAGTAACATGTTTGTACTTGTACTAAAAGATGTTGAACTACAAGAAAGGCAGAACACCCACCTAAAGGCAGAAATTGAAAGTTCAATCATAAGATGTAAAATTGCGCATGTTTGTAATACAAGTTGTTGAGCTATAAGTAGAGCAGAACACCACCCTAAAATCAGAATTTAAAAAAATTTATTCATATGAACTAAACTTGCATATACATAAATCTGAACTTGCAATTGTTGGTCAAGAGCAACATATAAAAAAAATAGTGCAAATAGCATGTCTACGTAATTAGAAAAGTTAAACGTAGCATCTACCCCCCTAGTTCAATTACAAACTGTTTGAAAACAGCTAAGGCAGAACACCTCCATAAAATTTGCAAGTAGGGAGAACTAAACTTGTAGTAGTTGTTCAACAACAACACATAATTAGAAAAGTTATATTCTATCTCTTTAGTGCCCAGCAAAAAATGATGTAACCAGAAATAGAAAAAAATAGCGAGAACACTTGAATGTACATTTGCTGTCAGAAATTCAGAGAATTGAACAATACAAATTCATACTACACTAAAAAAATAGCATGTTTGTACTTGTACAAAAAAATGTTGAACTACAAGAAAGGCAGAACGCCCACCTAAAGGCAGAAATTGAAAATTTAATCATAAGAATTAAAATTGCGCCTGTTTGTAATACAAGTTGTTGAACTACAAGTAGAGCACAAAACCACCCTAAAATCAGAGATTAAAAAATTTCTTCATACGAACTAAACTTGCATATACATAAATCTAAACTTGCAATTGTTGGTTAAGAGCAACATATGAAAAAAATTGTACAAATAGCATGTCTACATAATTAGAAAAGTTAAACGTAGCATCTACCCCCCTAGTTCAATTACAAACTGATTGAAAACGGCTAAGGCACAACACCTCCGTAAAATTTGCAAGTAGGGAGAACTAAACTTGTAGTAGCAAAAACATTGGGGAGATATAAATGTACACTACATGCATACTTAGGCTCTTATAATAAGTTAACAAAATAGATGTTGTAGTTATCAATTTAAAAACATAATTAACATATAAAAACATATAGGTAGACTATGAAATTTAAGAACAATATCAAGCTAGTGTAATTAAAAAACTTATATTATACTAGTCTTACATGAAACTTGCACACAAAGAATAACTGCAAAAATAACAAATGGTACTGCTATCTTTAAAAATTTCTAGAAATACTTAGATATACTAGCCAAAACATCATGGTTAGAAAAAACATTAATATACAGATAAAACTTACACATACATATTTTTACAAATACACATCCACAAAGGTAGTTAACCAAAAAATAAGAAATCATAGGATGAACTATGGTAAAAATTAGTACAGTTTCAAGCTGATTAAAACAAGTTAATTCACCAAAAACTACCAGAACTAAAACTTCATGATGTTGTGTTTACATCAGTGTATTTCAAAAGGGGAACATGGGTAGCTCTAATTTATACAGATAAAACTTGTACACAAGTAAACTAAAGAAAGTATGTTTTTTATTTTCTGACAAAGAAAACTTCTAATGTAAACACAACATAAATCCTTAATACAACCTATAAAAATCCTTTTTACAAATTGCACAAATCCAATACAAGAAAATTGCCCTTAACACAACCTATAAAATAAATGATTAATACAACTACAAACAAAGACAACCTAGCTAGTCAAAGAATGGGGAACGAACCCTTAATTCAACGAGTTCCGTATTAGCCATGATTATACAAAAGAAATGCAGAAACTAAGTAAACATATATGGATATATTGATGTCTACAAAAAAATATAGCTATAAAGAAATGATTGATACAACTCACCATCCGCATGAAGCAATCCTCGTCAAGGACAACATCAAACACTTGAGGAAATCCTCCAGGTGGCTCGAACGGTAGGCACGGCGCACGCGGACAGCGACATACGGGGCAAACCATACATACAGAAAATAAAAAATAAAACTTAAATAAAAAGGAAAAATTATCTAATTACCCAACAGGGGATAAAAAAACCGGAGAACCTAGATGAACTATAGAACACAAAAAAATACATTCTAATTAAAGCATAGGATAAATTGGACATAAAAAAGAAAACTCAAAAACTGAATTCCAACTCTAGGTAGATATCTTCAAAGAAGTGAAGATGTAAGTAATACAACGAACCAAATTCATGAATATAAACTGAAGATATTGCATGATCATGGGCCTAACTTTGCGTAAGTTGCTCAAAAGCAAAGAGTAATCATGCAAGATTAGGCAAATCACATAACTGTATTCTACTTAGATTAAAATATGCACACACAGTATCAGAAGGAAAACTTTCTTGGTCAACTGAAAACAAGACATGCTAAACGTGGGTATAGCCTGAACCACTGATTTAAGCAAGATCTCCCTACCTGCACATGCCAAGTTTCTCTCGGACCATCCCTGCATTTTGTTTCTGCCCCTCTCAACAATATGAGCGAAACTACCACTCGTAATCTTGCCAACCGCTGTCGGTAGACCCAAATATCGCTCAGTGAAAGCTTCCACAGCAATTCCTAGTGTTTGCTTAATATCCCTTCTCAACTCCTGAGAAGCATTTGGGGTGAAGTAAACTGCACTTTTCTCCCGATTGACTGCCTGACTAGAGCAAGCAGCATAGATCCTGAGAATATCATTTAATCGGTTTGCACTTTCAACTTTGGCGTTCATGAATATCAAACTGTCGTCCGCAAAGAGCAAATGATTAATCCACGGGGAGTGAACGCTCACTCTGATCCCCCTATCAATATATGCACCACCATAATAATTCATCAAGGAGGTTAGGCCTTCTGCACATATCAAAAAAAGAAAGGGAGAGGCTGGATCACCCTGGCGTAAACCTCTAGACGGCGTGAAGTATGGCAATAACGACCCGTTGACCTTCACAGCAAACGGGACGGAGGTAACGCATTTCATAACGATCGTGAAGTATGGATGTGGAGTATGTTGCGATGCAGTACCTTCCCTGCTAGTAGCCACTTCTCCGGCGCATCCTCCTCGCGATCATCAATGACCAACGGAGTAGCTTCTTCATCGGTGATTCCCAACTTCCCTAGAGCCTCCTCCAAACGAGCCCTCTCTGTGCGCAACGGGTCCTGATTCCCCGCTGATTGCTTGCCATGCTCAGATGTAGCCATCCTCTCAGGAGATCGACGCGCTCCGCCGGTCGAGATTGGCGAACGCGAGTTTTTTCCCCCAATCCCCAATCGCCGCCGCCAGGGAGGTTTAGGTTTTTGTGGAAAAAGGATTTCAACTATTTGCTTTCGTTTTTTTATTATTGCTTTTCTCGTTCTTCATTTTCTTCATTATTGTTGTTATTACTATTATTTGTTTTTCTATGGAGCTCACGTCTATCTTATTTTGGATCTTTCGTGACTTTTGAAGGGCAGATTATACAGATGGATGTGCACGGTTGGTCACAGAACCCTCACGTATAGCCATGCATGCAGACGTGCACGCTTGGTCGATGCATTAGATATACATGTGCATGGGACTAATTAGCACCCTCACGTACCTATCCATCCATGCACGCACATTTTCTTTTATCTAACTTGCACACGCGCATGGCAGGGCTGCCTACATATACTAATGCATGCATATTGATATATGCACCAGTGTACGTAGTCTGGGCTGGCCGTGACGTGCAAATAGGCTTAGATATAGTTGAGTTCTACTCCTACTTTGTACATGTAATAAGTATACAAATACCCGCAACTGATCCTGCCAGCAAACTTGGGAGTTACTACTTACTCCTGAACATGCATCACGCGTCGACCAGATGGCCCACCGGCAGCTCTGTAGCTCGGGTATGAACGAGATGGTTTTATTTTTCCTTTGTGCAGGCGTACACGCCAAGAAGAAGAGGAGATAAACACTAACGGAGCTCGCAGACGGGATTCCATGTCTATATTTCCAGGAAGATCGCAACGACTGGACAAACGCTGAGGCACAAGGCCATTCGCAGGGAGGACCGAGGGAGCCGAGGGACACAAGAGCAAGAGGAGATGCGCCCTGGCGGCAGCATCGACAAGATCGGGACGGACGCGCGAAGAGAAGACGCGCCCGATGGCGGCAGCGTAGACATGCAGATGAGCCCTGGCCGAAGGGCAACCACTGCGATAGCACGCTCATCAGGCAACCCACGCGCCCTGGCTCTTTCCGCCGGCAGCGCGTGCGGCAAGGAGACGGAGGCCAGAGGAGTGATGTGCTCACCGCTGTGCCGGCTACACACATCAAGACGCGAGGCTGTGGCCGGCGCCGGCACCCTCGCGCGTACACACGCACCCTTGCCTGTCTGGCGGCTGCGCCGGTGACAAGGAGGACGACAGCGGCAAGCGGAACAAGCTGGTGGCAACCGGAACCGGCCTGCGGATGAGCGTGTGTCAAGAACTCAAGATACAACATGGAGTACCATCTCTTAGTAGGTTAACTACTAATAGATCAGTTTAGCTAAATGCTAGTCGACTGACTTGAAATAGGGTCAATCAATTTTCGAGAGTTGGCCGGAGTGAGCCGGAGGTAAGGAAGGAGAAGGAAGGGCTCGCCGGAGGGCTACCCTAGTATCTATCTTAGAGTTCGTGGCGGGGGTGGTGGTGGGGGACGGTGGTGGGGCGGTCGTGCACTTTGCCGGAGAAAAAACCTAAACGTCGGCAGCCCTAGAGGGATGGGCGGGGGCGGCTGCTAGACCGGCGGTGGGGGGCGGTTCCGGGGAGAGCGGGGCGGTGAAGCTGCGCGGGAGCGCCGCCAGCCATGGGTGGTGGTCGCAGGCGGGTCGGCCGGCGGCCCGGGCGGAATAAGAGACGGAGGTAGAAGAAAGGCCGGGAGCCGTTGGATGTGGATCTGATGATCTAACGTTCGAAATGATCGACTGACCCAATTCAAAAAATTCAGTCGACTGATTTCTAGCCTAAGAGCATATGCAGCCGGACTTGGCTAATCCGGCCCCTCAAACGCCCGCGGGCGCATCCAGGCGGGCCTCATATTTCCTTCGTGCATCCACATATCTCAAATCCAAACTCTCAAATACATGCACGTGGATCATGCAATACAATGCCACACGTAAATAGCAATTGTTGGTATCAAGCATACATAGCGTTTACATAAAATTTATTTGAAGTGTCAAACTCACGCATTGTCTCCTTGGTTGCCATTGTGGATCCACATGCGCTCCAACAAGATCATTGAGTAGCTGCATGTGCACCTGCTGATTTCGAAGATTCTGATGCATCTGCAGAAAGTTCATAAACCGAGCCGCATCTTGATCTTCCGAGATTTCAACTTGTTCTTCGGTTGCTTCAAAATCATGGGTTTGGGCTACACCATCACTCTCATCCTCGACAATCATATTGTGCAGAATAACACAACATGTCATCAGTTGCCACAAAGTTTCCGATTCCAACATCATTGCAGCGCTCCGCACAATTCCCCAACGAGCTTGAAGCACACCAAATGACCTCACTATGTCCTTCCTAGCCGCTTCTTGCATTGTTGCAAAGTGGCTCTGTTTATTGCCACGCGGCTCGGATATGGTCTTCACAAACGCCGCCCACTGAGGATAGATACCATTGGCAAGATAGTGCCCCATGTTATAGTCTCGGCCAATGATTGTGTAGTTGCACGACGGTGATTCCCCATTGCAAAGCCTCTTGAACCCCAGAGATCGTCGAATCACGTTAATGTCGTTGTGAGAACTGGGCATTCCAAAGAAAGCATGCCAAATCGATAAGTCATGTGGTGCCACCGCTTCTAGTATAATGGTGGCCTCTCTGGTGTGACCTTGATACATTCCCCGCAGACCTTTGCGGCAGTTTTTCCATTGTCAATGCATGCAATCAATTAATCCGAGCATTCCCGGAAACCCCCTTGCCTCTCCAATAGCCAACAACTTCTTTGTGTCCTGCGCATTTGGTTCTTTGAATACTCCGGTCCAAACACCTCAACCACGGCACGAGCAAATTTGACAGTAGTCTTCAGGCACGTGCTCTCCCCCGTGAAGACCATCTCACCAACGGTGTCTGCAGCAGTACCAAGTGCAAGCATCCTGAGAGCAGCCGTGCACTTCTGCTTGGCCGAGAAAGAGAGTTGACCGCAGCAATCCCTTCTCAGCTTGAAGTAGTCATCATGTGCCTCCACTCCTTCCACAATGCGCAAAAACAATGGTTTTCGCATGCGAAAACGGCGACGAAACCATGGATCTTCCGGGAAAGCAGGTGTCGGAGCAAAGTAGTCATTGTGCAGTAGCTTTGCTCCGGACACCCTATTCCAGTTGATCACTCTTCTCCCTTTGATTGAGCCCTTGAAGTTGAGAATATGCTCCACTTGCCGGTCCATTTTCTCTTGCATGCTCATCAGCATGCATGATCATGTCCACTTCTTGGTCCGGATCCGACGAACCGAAGAACTCATCTTGAATCATTTGGTCAAGCTCTGTCGGTCCATACTCCTCGTCCGACGAAGCATCGGAATCCATCATTTACCTAGCAAGTTCAAAATTATTCCGATCGGTTAATGTGTCGAACACATCAAGCGCAAGGCGGAGCCGGAGAGTTGCCGGACGTACCACGGTGGCGTCCGGGACAGCGACGATGGAGCGCTCTTTCGGAGCTCGCGGGTGAGAGCCTGGGAACGGCTGCGGAGCGGGTGCGGCGGCGGAGCGTGAGACAGACGACGCGGAGGAGGAAGAGGAGAGGAGAGAGCAAATGGATCCGGCTGGTTTTCAGGGTGGATTTGGTGCAATTTGGGGTGGGGCCGGGCTGTCGGGTCCGACATGAAGGGCGTGCATGGGCCCTCATATCCACCCCAGATTTGGGTTGGATATGGGGGGTGCCGGTCAGCCCGGGCGTTTGAGGGGCCCGGCTGGGTCAAAAAGTCGTGGCCGGACGGCCCGTCCAGGCGTATGAGGCGGTTTTCAGAGGTCCGGTTGTAGATGCTCTAACCCATAATAAATACATTCATCTATCTCTCTTCTGTATCAGGCGAGAAAACACACGCACGTACAAGGGTCCAGGAGCAAACACTCGTGTGGGTAGCAGGCAGGAATCCAAGGAGACCACCCTCGACAGGACTTGAAGATGGTGGCATGCATCCATCCATGAGGCGGAACCCAAGGGGCAGGGGGGTACGACCAGACCAGAGAGGGAGCGAGGGACGCACAGCACATCTACCACAGCAAGCTAGGAAAAGAAGAGCGAAGTCCGGGCTCGTCGCCCACGCGTTTGACGGCAGACAGACTGGACGAACAGGAGGCTCTCGCCTTTCCTCACGGTAAAACCATTGCTTTACCGTTGACGGCGGGACCGGCTATTGGTAAGTTGACTGAAAAGAAAACATTTTTTCTCTTTGCCTTTTAAAGTTGATTTGCTGCTTCTTCTTTTTGAGACAAGTTTAAGTTTCTTTTTTTTGAGACAAGTTTAAGTTTATTTGCTCTCAGCTGACAATACGTGCGCACAAATTTGGGCCCAACATTTGATGCAGGGCCTTGATCCGCACACATTGGGTTATCTGCTCGCATGCATGTATGTGCCGTACTCCAAACATTGAATAAAGTGTGGTGGACTAACGAGTAGCTCGGCTCGTTAAGCTCGTACTCGTTAAGCTCGTGCTCGTTAAGGCTCGGCTCGTTAAGCTCGTTAAGATTAACGAGCAGAAAACCCTGCTCGGCTCGGCTCGTTTTAAGCTCGTTAAGCTCGTGGCGCTTCATGGCCTTCGTTAACGTAATATAATGTGTTATGATATACATGATGAATGTGTAGGTGTGGTTTTCAAGATGAAATATGGTGATTACAAAAAAATGCACTAGTTTGTTGCCTCATATGTCGATTAGATTGAATTGATGGGCTGAGGTGGTACAAAAAGTTTGTCATGTAAGATGAAAATATGTGTTATGTTGTTACTAATGAGCTTAACGAGCTACTCATGAAACTCGTGAGCTTGTTTGTTAAGCTCGTTAAGCTTAACGAGCTGAAATCAATGATTGGCTCTGTTCATTAAGAAGCGAGCTCCGAGCTTAACGAGCCGAACTGTCGAGTGCTCATTAAGCTCGCGAGCTACGAGCTTTTGGTCCAGCCCTAAATTTACCGCTAAAAGAAAACGTATGTGCCGGGCAGAAATCCCTATTTGCCGCACTTTGCGGCAAATTGTCCCCGTTTCGCACAGGGGGAGGCGCACTAGCGAATCGACTGGGCCGGCCCATTTACACAGTTCGTTCACTTCGCTTTGGAACTTTTTTTCTCCTGACTTTCAGGTTTTCTGTTTTTTGTTTTTCCAGTTTCCTTTTCTTCTTTCCCGTTTTCATTTCCTCTTTTTGTTAGAATTTATTTGTTAATTTTTTCGAAAATTGATTTGAAATATCAAATATTCATCAGAATTCAAAAGGTTGTCTCTCTTTTCTCGTTCACAATTTTGAAAAATGTTTGGAATTTCAGGAAAAAGACGTGATTTCCGAATTTTTTGTTTGAGATTTTCAGAAAATGCTCAAAATTTTTAGAAAATTCCTGTTTTCAAGATTTTGTTCATAAATTCAAAAATGTTCCCGTTCTCAAAATGTGTTCACAAATTCAAAAATTTAGATAGTGTTCGGGAATTTCAAAACATGTTCCCACTTTTCAAAATTGTTCACAAATTCAAAAAATTGCTCATGTTTTCAAGAATTGTTCACAAATTCAAGATGAATTCCGGGAATTAAAAAAGTTCACCTTTCAATTTTTGCTCATTAATTTAAATAATGTTCAGGAATTTTACTTTCCAAATTGTTCACAAAATAATCATGTTTACAAGATATGTTCGTGAATTTCAAAAATTGATCAGGGAATTTAAAAAAATATTCATCTTTGAATATTTTTCACAAATTTCAAAGAAAATTCAGGAATTTCACCTCCCAAAATGTTCAAAAAAAACAATCATGTTTTCAAAATGTGTTTGTGAAGTACAAAATTGTTCAGGGAATTTAAAAAAATGTTCTCCTTTGAATTTTTGTTCACAAATTTCAAAAAATGTTGGAAATTTGACTTTCCAAATTGTTCACCAAAAGAATCATGTTTTTAAAATGTGTTCGTGAATAAAAAAATTGTTCAGGGAATTTCAAAAAATGTTAGTTTTTGAATTTTTGTTCGCAAATTTCAAAAAATGTTCGGCAATTTCACTTTCCAAATTGTTCACAAAGAAAAATAATGTGTTTCAAAATGTGCTCCTAAATTAAAAATTGTTCAGGGAATTTCAATAAATGTTCACATTTCAATTATTGTTCACAAATTTCAAAAAATGTTTGGGAATTTTTTTTGAAACGGTATGTTTGGGAATTTCACTCTCCAAATTGTTCACAAAAAAATCATGTTTTCAAAATATGTTCGTGAATACAAAAAATATTCATGGAATTTCAAAAAATGTTCGTCTTTGATTTTTAGTTCACAAATTTCAAGAAATGTTCAGGAATTTCACTTTCCAAATTGTTGACAAAGAAAAATCATTTTTTCAAAATGTGTTCGTGAATTCAAAAATTGTTCAGGAATTTCAATAAATGCTCGCCGTTCAATTATTGTTCACAAATTTCAAAAAATGTTCGGGAATTTCACTCTCCAAATTGTTCACAAAAAACAATCATGTTTTCAAAATGTGTTCGAGAATACAAAAATTGTTCAGGGAATTTCAAAAAAAGTTCGTCTTTGAATTTTTTGTCACAAATTTCAGAAAATGTTTGGGAATTTCACTTTCCAAATTGTTCACAAAGAAAAATAATGTTTTCAAAATGTGTTCGAGAATACAAAAATTGTTCAGGGAATTTTAAAAAAAGTTCGTCTTTGAATTTTTTGTCACAAATTTCAGAAAATGTTTGGGAATTTCACTTTCCAAATTGTTCACAAAGAAAAATCATGTTTTCAAAATGTGTTCGTGGATACAAAAATTGTTCAGGGAATGTCAAAAAATGTTCGTCTTTGAATTTTTGTTCAAAAATTTCAAAAAATGTTCAGGAATTTCACTTTCCAAATTTTTCACAAATAAAAATCATGGTTTTTGAAAATTTGTTCGTGAATTCAGAAATTGTTCAGGGAATTTCAATAAATGTTCGCCTTTCAATTATTGTTCACAAGTTTTAAAAAATGTCCGGAACTTTCACTCTCCAAAATTGTTCACAAAAAATAATCATATTTTCAAAATGTGTTCGTGAATTCAAAAATTGTTGATGGAATTTAAAAAATGTTAGTAATGATGGTGGCTAGCGATGTTCGTCAGTACAAGAGGTTCAGAAAATGTGTTCGTGTTTATGGCAATTTTTTCTATGTGATGTTTTAAGTTTCGCCGCTGTTGTTTACCTATTTTAAAACCACGCTGCAGTTATGACACGAGAACTCATTTGTCAAAGTGGCTAATGGATTGCATACTGCGTGCAACCAACCTGAGGTGTTGTGTTCCAATCCCGGTGCGATCTTCTTCTTTTTCTGCCTTTTTTCACGTCAACACCCGTGCACTGGAAATGGGCCGGCCCAGCTGAGTCGCCCTGTGCGAACGACTGCTTGCCGCAACGAGCGGTAAATAGGAGGTCCCGTGCCGGGCAGCGCTATACCTCGCTTCACGAGAGTCAGTTTCATCTCTCGCTCAAGCGACTTCGCGAGTGGGCCGGCCCGCGATATGTTTATACGGCCAAAAAAAATGAAAACTAGAGTACCAACATTTGATCTTGGGTCTCTTCGCTATGCTAGCCATCCCACTAGGCGCTTGTGACATGTTGCATAAACAGACCTAGCAGACATGAACTAACTATCAATCAAACTACAAAAATCATTTAAAAAACTATAAACTAAGCATTTGAAAAAAAAATGTTGAATGCACACAGAAAAAATCGTTCTCATATTTACACAAAATTTATACAGTTAAATACAAATGTGTATGGAAAAAGTTGATCATGTATTTAAACAATGTTGAATAAGTATTAAAAGATGTTGAACAAGTACTTGAAAATGTTGAATAAGTAGTAACAAATGTTGAGCAGTATTTGAAAAGTTGAATAAGTATTAAAAAATTGAGCGTGTATTTGAAAATGTTGAATAAGTATTTAAAATGTTGACCGAGTATATAAAAAGTGTTTAAAAGTATTTAGAAATATTGAATAGGTATTAAAATGCTGAACAAGTATTTGAATTTTTGAATAATTATTAAAAATATTGAACAAGTATTTAAACAAATGTAGAATGAAAAACAATAGAAACGGAAGATAACCAAAAAATGAGAACAAAAAAAGAAACATATTAAACCCCAAAAAATGAAAAATAAAAACCAAAGAAGCAAATGTAGAATAGAATAAAAAATGAAAACAAAAACGAAAATAGCATTAGAAACCAAACAATCAAATGGATAAATAAAAAATGGAGAAAACAAATTATATAATGGAGAAAAAAAATACCAGAGAAAAATAAGAAAACCAAACAAAATACTTGCTGAAGCCTCTGTTAAGTTACTTTATTACGCACTTTATTTGTCGTCATTGCCCAGCCTTTGTCGATGCATACGTGCGGAAACTGGAAGTGTTAAAGATATTCTTTTCAAATGTGTATGGATTGGTATTAGCTTTCTAATACTTGTTTCTCGTCTAAGCTATGTACCTATTATTCCCTCGGTCCTAAAATAAGTGTCTCAGAATACAATTTTGTACTAACTTGTTTTAGAACGGAGGAAGTGTTAGCTAATAATGGTACACGCAAAAAAAACCTAATAATGCACGCGTACAAAAATCCAAATCATATGTAACTAAGGCTCTGTTTGATAGCAAAATATTTCCCAATTATTCTTATAATATCACCTTTTATGCAGGCATACAACCAATGAAATTTAGTGGCATTGGTATTACCCTTAAAAACAAAGAAAAAAATCAAAATAAGAAACTTTTCTAAGGAAGAATTGTGGTATTAGAAAGAAAAAAACAAAAAAAATCGAAATTTGCACACAACTTATATATAAATTGCACTTTCTTTATAATATGCAAGAATATGCATAACATACTGGAATTTTGAAATAATGAAGTTCCCGAGAAGGAAATAGTTTAGTGGTATTCGTATTACCCTTAAAGAAAAAGAAACAAAAACATAATAATGAAGTTTTTCTGAGGAAGAATGAATTTGTGGCATTGGTATTACCCTTTCAGAAGACAAAAATGTTAAAATTTACACCAAAATTGCACCTTTTATAATATGCAAGAAAAAATATATAATAGTGGAACTTCAAAAATATTCCTAAGATGAATTTAATGACATTTGTATTATATATAAAAAGAAATAAAATGAAACAAAAATAAGAAATACAACAAATGAAGTTTTTCTAAGGAAGAATGCATTTGTGGCGTTAATATTTCCTTTCAGAAGAAAGATAAATAAATAAAAGAGACAAAATTTGCACACAACTTACATAGAAAATTGTGCTTTTTATAATATGGAAGAATACGCATAACATAGTGAAATTTCGAAATCAATGAAGTTCCATAAGAAGGAAAGAATTGAGTTGCATTGGTATTACCCTCAAAGAACAAATAAAATGAAACAAAAACAAAATAATAAAGTTTTCTAAGGAAGAACGAAGTGGCAGTGATATTACCCTTTCACAAGAAAATAATAATAATATCAAAATTTACACACAATTTACAGAGAAATTGCGATTTTTATATAATATGCAATAATAAGCATATAACAGTGGAACTTCCAAAATAAAATTTCCTAAGAAGGAATGAATTTAGTGGCATTAGTATTATCTATAAACAAGAAACTAAATGAAACTAAAAATTAAACAAAAAATTCCAAAAGAAGAATGAATTAGTGGCATTGGTATTACCCTTTAAGAAGACAGAAAATGAAGGAAGTGAACAATGAACAAATTCACACAAAATTTACACGAAAATTATGTTTTTATGTAATATGCAAGAATGAGTATATAATGATGCTGCTTCACGAAAAAGGATGTTTATTAGGAAGAAATGATATAGTGACATTAGCATCAACCTCAAAGAAGAAAGGAATTAAATAACACTATCAAATAATAAAAACTAATGAAGTTTTTCTTTTAAGAATAAAGAAAATGAAAAATAAGGTTAATTTTTCTGAAAATATGTTAATTTTAAATTTTGAATAAATGTTAATAAGTTCACCAAGAGTTCACGAATTAAAAAATCGTAAACTTCAAATAGTGTTCATTTAATTTAATGAATGCAGGAGAATTTCAATAAATATTCAAAGTTTTTTAAAATGTTTACAGATATAAAAATATTCATAAAATTATAATGATGTTTATGGATTAAAAAATCATGAATTTTAGAAAATACTACTGAGTTTCAAAATGAAAAACAAAACATACAAAATAGAAAAGGAAAAATAGAAAATAGAAAAATCCGAAAGAAAGTGGGTAGAGAAAAAGACAGGAAAAAAATACGGGATGTAACCTTCCAAAAACCAAAAGGTCTGAAAAGCACTGTGTGAACTAAACAAGCATATATTATTGAACAAGTTGATCTCTATATAGCATGAATTTCTTTTCCTCAATCTACAACATGATCCTCAATACATATATCATGAATTTATTTACTCTCTGTATGCAAAAACCATTGGCATCTACCCATCTTATTACCATTTTGGATTATCACAGATACGGTTGGGCATTAATACAGTTTCCAACCCGAGTAAGGGTTTCTGGTGAGGAGACTTCATGATCTGCTCGCCCATCTACCGATAAAGAACTTTAATTCGGCCATTCTAACAAGAATGCATGTGAGCAATCATCACTTCCAACGGCAATGAACTTATGGACAATGGTAGCCGAGTCCTTTACAATACAAACCAATGTCTACAGACAATATTTATCATCTTAGACATAATTGCTAATGGTCACTAACATCATCTTAAATGTACATATCAGATTCGAAGACACTACAAACAATGAAATAAAAACCCCGCAATGCCTTGCTAGGCTTTGATAGGTCATCAATGAACGGGGGCTAGCAAGAGCCGGAGGAAGGTGGGCGGATGTGACACCGACGTGCAACCCTCGCCCGAGGAGAAAAGGCGAGAGGTAAACAAGGAGTATGCGGGAACAATAAGAGGATGCAAGCAGGGAATCAATGAAACACAATTGTAAGCCCAAAAAAGTCAACTTAGTGTAAATCCTTCGTTGGTACAAGTATAAAGGGTGGCTTCTAATATTAAATTTATATGCTATCTTTTGCTTGCAACTATAAATGCCTAAGCTCAGGAGTCTTCTCAGTCGGAGGAGCGGATGGCATTCTTTTGGCATATAATTTGTGCTAGGAGTGAAGTTCGATCTGATGAACGAGGCACCGACTTATTCCTATGAGATCTAAAGCTTGCCACTAGTGCATGTCCCATCGGGTCGGATGAACTTTCAAATCCTAGCCTTGTCGGGTCGTTAGGCCCATCCACTCAATCAGGAAAAAAATACGGGATGTAACCTTCCAAAAACCAAAAGGTCTGAAAAGCACTGTGTGAACTAAACAAGCATATATTATTGAACAAGTTGATCTCTATATAGCATGAATTTCTTTTCCTCAATCTACAACATGATCCTCAATACATATATCATGAATTTATTTACTCTCTGTATGCAAAAACCATTGGCATCTACCCATCTTATTACCATTTTGGATTATCACAGATACGGTTGGGCATTAATACAGTTTCCAACCCGAGTAAGGGTTTCGGTGAGGAGACTTCATGATCTGCTCGCCCATCTACCGATAAAGAACTTTAATTCGCCATTCTAACAAGAATGCATGTGAGCAATCATCACTTCCAACGGCAATGAACTTATGGACAATGGTAGCCGAGTCCTTTACAATACAAACCAATGTCTCTGACAATATTTATCATCTTAGACATAATTGCTAATGGTCACTAACATCATCTTAAATGTACATATCAGATTCGAAGACACTACAAACAATGAAATAAAAACCCCGCAATGCCTTGCTAGGCTTTGATAGGTCATCAATGAACGGGGGCTAGCAAGAGCCGGAGGAAGGTGGGCGGATGTGACACCGACGTGCAACCCTCGCCCGAGGAGAAAAGGCGAGAGGTAAACAAGGAGTATGCGGGAACAATAAGAGGATGCAAGCAGGGAATCAATGAAACACAATTGTAAGCCCAAAAAAGTCAACTTAGTGTAAATCCTTCGTTGGTACAAGTATAAAGGGTGGCTTCTAATATTAAATTTATATGCTATCTTTTGCTTGCAACTATAAATGCCTAAGCTCAGAGTCTTCTCGATCGGAGGAGCGGATGGCATTCTTTGGCATATAATTTGTGCTAGGAGTGAAGTTCGATCTGATGAACGAGGCACCGACTTATTCCTATGAGATCTAAAGCTTGCCACTAGTGCATGTCCCATCGGGTCGGATGAACTTTCAAATCCTAGCCTTGTCGGGTCGTTAGGCCCATCCACTCAATCGCAACTTTTTTTAAAAAAATAAATCAGATCCACATGTAATTACAGGTTTGCCCATGGCGTGGCTACAGCTTGCTTGGTTGTGATACGATCGGGATCATGGAGGATGTTGCGTTTGCATCCAAGTTTTCTTGGTACATTGACGTGTCCTCCGCTAGGTTAGGAAATCTGGGGTGGGGCGTTTAATATTTCACGCATAGGTCGCTGGATAGCAACCTACTGCGTACCCTCCCGCGCGCTTGTCCATGGGCCAGCCCATTATGATATTTCCATTCTTTTCTTTTTTCTTGATTTATTCTAGTTTTAGTTTTATGAACATTTTTTAAAACTTCATGCACAATTTTAATTTTTTTGAATGTTTTCTAAACCTGTGAAGAACTTTTGAATTCATTATCAAGTTTGGCAATTCATCAACATTGCTTCATATTTCTAATCCGTAAACATTTTTTGAAATTAGTGATGTTTTAAAAGTAGGAAATATTTTCTAAATGCCTCTTTTTTAAACTCACGAACATATTTTTTGAAATTCGTAAAAAAAATTGTAGTCTCGAATATATTTGAAAATTCGTTAATATTTTTGAATTCTTTTTTGAGTCTGCAACATTTCTTGAATTTGCGGAAATTTTTTGTACTGGTGTAAATTTTCAAAATTCAAGAACATTTTTCTAACACGCAAATAATATTCAAATTAGTGAGCATTTTTTGACATTGTATTTTTGTTTGAAATCCTGAATATATTATTTAATGAAGAATAAATAAACATAAGAAAAAACAAACAACAACAAAACCCAAACAAAAAAGGGCGCCCGCCCCTCACATGGGGTCGGCCTGAAGTGCTCGTGGATGAGGAAGGGGGTGCGGGTTTGCTGGACTAGCATCACATCAAGCGGTGAATAGGAGGTCCCCTATGACGGCACACTAAGAATTTTAGCTACAGTATCATAGCCGCGGGACAGGACTACCTCGGGGGATTGATGTCCGTGGGCCACCAAGCCCATCATCTGGAAGTGATAGAGTTAAATTTCTTGGATCTAGAAAAACCGTCCCCTAAAAGTGAATGGTCCCCCACCTCCCGCATCTCCCTCCCCGACCCCAACCCACCCCTGCCAATGCACTAGGACACCAACCCACTGCAACCCATCCCCGTCCTTGGTTCCCGCGACCGGCCTCCTGGCCTGCCTCCACCCTACCACCTGGGATTCGGGCCACCAGCGGCTTTTTCGTGTGCCTCGTCACCTCTAGGGATCCTCGCCACCGCTAGTTCCCAGCGCACTCCGCCAGCCTTCGCGTCGGATGGCACACGCCCCATCTGGTTGCTTCCATGAGGAACTCACCATCCTCCATCATGGGCCTCCACAACACGAGTGGCCTAGGCTTCCCCCGCCGCCGCCCTTGACCCACGATGTCGCCCTCATGCACGAGCGCCACTAGAACTCCTCCCGGTATATCCCACATTCGATAGCTTTCCAAGGGTATATTGCAAGCCTCATTTGTACAATAATTGTGAAAGTTTAAATTGTCATAGAATGCAGTTCAACTTCAACTACGACTGCTGCGAGGATGAGTCACTTGCTCAAGGAGGAGTTAGGAAAGTGATACTTGTGTGCTATCTTGCCGGTGCTTTTGTACTCGATGGAATGCGTTGCATATTTTTCTGTGTGCCAGGTCGGCCAATTGTACCCTTGAGATTGTCATGGTTGATGAAGGTTCGATGAGGTCAGCTATATTGGTTTTAACCCTATTTTTCATAATTATTCTAGCAATTCTTACTTCTTAACTAATGAAAATGGAAAGTCTTCTGCTTTATTTTTAACAGATATATTCTTTTCTCCGGTGCTACAAACAAACAACTCTATTGGCATACTCTAGAGATGAAAGTTTTGAGCCGCCCGATTATAACCAAATCTGTTTTTTTTTTAAGAAATACTCCCTCCGTTCGGAATTACTTGTCGTGAAAATGGATGTATCTAGACGTATTTTAGTTCTAAATACATTCATTTTCGAGACAAGTAATTTCGAACGGAAAGAGTATAACCTAATCTAAAATTTGGCATTGGTGCATGTCCCATCCGATCGAACGGAAGGAGTATACTAGCTAGCTCCGGCGGGTTCGTTAGGGCCATGGCCATCAATCAAATCCACTAGTTAATTATAGGTTTGATACTTGCCAGTGCAGTAGGGGAAGCTTTGCTTTTTTTTTTTTTGAGACATAGGGGAAGCTTTGCTTGAATAGGGAACCGTACGTGGAGGATGCCCCGTTTGGGTCCAAGTTTTTTTCTCGCTATACTACGCTCACATGCCCTCCACTGGGCTTAATCTATGGCGGGCCTAGGAAGATGCTGTGGGCCACCAAGCCCATCATCAAATGATGTGTGAGAGAGCTGTGGAGTTTAATTAATTTGCAGGTTGGACGGTGACGTACGGCCCGACACCACCTTAGATTAACCGTAATGTTTTTCGTGCTGTTCTATCGTTTGTTGTCTTTTTCTATCTCTACTACTTCCTCCGTTTTCAAATATAAGTCTTTTTAGAAATTTCAAAAAATAACTACATACGAAGCAAAATAAGTGAACCTACATTTTAAAATATGTCTACATGCATTCATATGTTATAGTTCATTTGAAATGTCTAAAAAACTTATATTTAGAAATAGAGTGAGTACATGTGAGCAGTAGCGGGTACTGACAGGCGACAGGTGACGCCACGCTCCCCCACAAATAAATTATTACTATTTCATTGATCAACCTTTCATTTCTTTAGAAGTATGGTTTACACCTAAGTACCGAATGTGTACTAATTAGTACTCTGCCAAATCTATAATAAATGTCCTGGTTTCAGTCCAAATTTTGTCAATACCACAGGAGATAGATGCCGTCGGACTAGCTTGCAGACACACACTAACATGCATGTTGTCTTGGGGCCTACCGATCGAACATCTACATGGAGTCGAGGCAGGCTCAAAGAGCATTCCCGTGTGGGTTTCTTCTTTTCTTCTCCAAACAGGAGAATATATTCCTGTGTGTACGTGTTTATTTCAATCGGATAGATACATAGGGTTAGAGCATCTCCAGCCGCGCTCCCAACAGACCCGCTCAGGCGACTTTTTCTGCGCCGGCGTTGAAAAAACGCCCCAATCATGTCCCCGGGATGCCGAAATCTGCCGGCTCGGCCTGTTTTTGGGCCCGGCGATCGCAGGCCGAAACCGGCGCATTGGGGGGCGCTCAGGGGCTCCGACGCAAGGGAAAAGCACGTCTGGCCCACACCGACAGGCGAAAAGTCAAGTCTTTCTTCCAGATCCGCCTCCCACCCCCGGCGCGCTCGGCCGCCAACTGGCTGTATCCCGGCGCCGCCCACCGCCCGCCACCGCTAGATAGCCCTCCCCGCCGGAAAAAGAGCAGAGGTTTCGCCGAGGTAGCCTCTCCACCATCGGCTGAGCGATTTTTCTGGCGTTTCCGGCCGCAGAGGGCGGTGTAGCGGCGGGTGCGCGCCCACCGCGCCCGCAAGGTGTTCGGCGATTTGCCTGCCTCGACAATGGACTCGGACGACGAGAAAGTGCTCGCCGCGCTACTGGAGGAGGAAGCCGAGGCCGACGTCCAGGAAGAGGAACATCTCATGGTCCTCGCTGGCCTCGCCGCCCTGCTGGCGAGCAATGAAAAGCCGTGGCGAGGTGGCTCGGCACCGGGGCGGATGAAAGCAAAGAACTGGCATCGTCTCGAAGGCTACTGCATGCTCTACTCCGACTACTTCGCCGACGCTCCACTGCACGGCGACAAAACATTTCGGCGCCGTTATCGGATGAGCCGAAAGCTCTGCCTCAGGATTGTAAATTCCATTGGGGAGTTCGACAGCTACTTCAAGTGCAAGATGGATTGCACCGGCAAACTTGGATTCACCTCGATTCATAAGTGCACGACAGCGATGAGGATGCTTGCATACGGAGCTCCCGGTAATTCACTCGTCGACTATGGGCGCATGGCCGAGTCCACCACCGTTGAGTGTTTCTACAAGTTTTGTCGGGCAGTGGTGGCAGTGTTTGGACCGCAATACTTGTGAACACCCAATGTGGAAGACACTGCTCGGATCCTAGCACAGATCGCAGCAAGAGGATTTCCTGGGATGCTTGGAAGAATCGACTGCATGCATTGAAAATGGAAGAACTGCGCATTTGCTTGGCAGGGGATGTATAAAGGCGCTAAAGGCGGTTGCAGTGTGGTACTTGAGGCGGTGGCCACATATGACCTCTGAATTTGGCACTCTTTCTTTGGTATGCCAGGAACTCACAATGACATCAACGTGCTGCAGTGCTCCGCTGTCTTTGCCAAGCTTGTTGAAGGTCATTCTCCTCCGGTGAACTTCGAGGTCAACGGGCGGCACTACAACAAGGGGTACTGCCTAGCTGATGGCATCTATCCGAGATGGTCTACATTTGTGAAGACTATCTCAAACGCTGTGCTAGGAGGCAAGAAGTCCCACTTTGCCAAGGTGCAGGAGGCTTGCAGGAAGGATGTCGAGCGGGCATTTGATGTGCTCCAATCTCGATTTGTTGTTGTCCGTACCGCTTCGCACCTGGTCGAAAGATCAAATGTGGGAGATCATGACTTGTTGTGTCATCTTGCACAACATGATCATCGAGAGCGAGCAGGAAGAGCCGATGTTTGACATCGAACCATACTACGAGCAGGGTCCTCTAGCCGAAGTTGATCACCAGCTATCGGCACCTGGACTGCCTACCTCAGTATGCGTCAGGAGATCCGAGACCCACAGGTGCATCATCAACTGCAGCAGGATCTGGTAGAGCACCTATGGAGGCTCAAGGGCGACGCCGGGCTCGACGTGTGACGAAATATGAGTTTTTATTTGTTGAAATATATAATTTGTGTTAAACTATTTGTTGTTGCACTATTTTATTGAACTATTTGATTTTTTGTGATGAACTATGTGATAAAAAATATTTATGTTGAATTCAACGCCAAACCACGATGAACAACGACGAATATGGGCCGATTCTCGCCCATATGAGACCTTTATTCGTTGAAAGTGGGCCGAAAACTAGGCCAATACCGGCGCCTAGGGACGATGATTGAATGCCCAACCACCGCAGCACCGATTGTACCGCCGACTTGCCCCCAGACGACGAATTTTATGCCTTTTAGAGGGGCCAACGGCTGAAGATACTCTTGGCAGCAACCTACAAAAGGAATCAGATGCATGCCCTGAGCAAACACTCGTAGCTAGTACATTCCGCCGGCCGGATTAACCAGCTCCGGGGCCCAACTTTTGTTATGTGGAGAAGCTAGCTAGTTCAGTTGGCACGGGCCGGTAGCCACGACTGTCTCCTTTTGGATATTCACTTTGCATGGGCTGGTTTTGTGCATGCAGCGCTTGGAATACAGCTAAAGCCATTTTTCGCTACTTGATTTTATTTATCATTTTCTATTCTACAGGAGATGTTTGAAAATTTTCACTGGATTATGGGAAAGTTTCATGTGAGATTGCAGTTAGCGTTAGTTTATTCAGTAAGAGCATCTACAGCTAGGCGCCGCAAACACGCCTCAAACGCTCGGGTGGGCCGCCCGGTCACTAACCGGTCACGAAATTTGAACCTAGCCGGACATCTCAAACGGGTCTCAAACGCCTGGAATGACCAGCGTCGCTCATATCTAGACCAAATATGGGGCGGATATGAGGGCACCCGGACGCCTCCGCCGACCGCGCTGTCGGTTATGGCGGTCTCACCCGCAGCGACTGAAGTTCCGTCCTCTCTCATCGGTGCATCTAAATTTTAGTCCCACGTCGTCGGAAGAGATGGACGCCGACTAGCTTAAATAGCTGCGCCGGCATATGGCGGCAAGCTTCTCTGTTGTCATGTAGGTCTATCAATTCTTGTTGCGTGAGTGGGATAACTTGACACTAGATAATATTTAACTAACTAATGATTGTTCGTCGAGTATCAAGTTTGTCTCATTCATGTACATTCATACCCCTAGTATAGTGACTGTAGATTTTTTTCATTTTGTTTATCGATTTTTTTCGACAAATTTTGATTCATAAAAGACAGTACATACATGAATGTTTCGTGTGCTCCTCCGTCGAGCATAGCTGCCGGCGTCGAGTACATGTGTTGCGGTGAGATTGGGGAGACGGCCGCCGTTACAGCCTTCGTCCCGGGCGACGGCGACAGACACAACATAGAGATCGAGTGGGTCCACGTCCATATGTGCGGCATGGCGGCGCCTTCTTTCCGCACATCATCCCAAGAGACGGAGGCGTCGCAGCCTCACAGCGCCCTTGCATGACGGCGTCCATGTGAGATCCCGAGGGGAGGCGCCCATGCGGCTTCGTTAGGTGAGCCCCAATCCCACCTTATCCTTTTAATTTCATCATTGTGTGCATTTCTTCTTCTGGATTTTGGCAAAAAACTTAGGGTTCATCCGAATTGGGGATTTAATTACTTGATCTAGTGCTTTCATATTTTGGGGATTTTCCGTTGCATCTTTTCTTACATATCTGATTTCCCTCCTTCTAATTTCTCAACCAGTGCTAACAATGCTAATTAGAACATCAACATGATGCGGAAGCATGACTTAATTAATAATCTAACATAGAGTCTAATTAGCACTAACGCATTGGCAATTAGAGAGTAAAAACTTGTATCTCAAACTTAAACATACTCCTAGATCATTAGGACTTTAACCAATACGAATTAGGGCCTTACATAATTAGGGAACACCAATTAGCCCTAATAAGGGTTTTAAACAGAGATCAATAGCTCATGATACTAATGTTAGACTTAAGCCTTTAGGATTAACGGGAATAGAATCTTACTCTAATTAGTACACCTTCTATGGATCATAAGTGTGATTGCTAAGTACCTTTCATGGTCTTGGCCATCGAAGACTGAGGCAAAATCCCTCGCCTACTTGATGCAGGCGTGATGCATGGTGGAGCCTTGGTGATGTAGTCGTGGAGGGGGTGGCCAGCGGTGGAGATGGTCTTCACGTACCTCACCACACCTTTAGGATTGGCAGTTAGGAGGCTTTGATTGTGGTTCAGTGTTCCATAACGAAAACCCCATTTTCGTTTTATATGTGTGTGTTGTTATATGTGCTCCTGTTCAAGGCACAGTCGTGAGAGGTGGAGACTTTGTGTCCCTTAGTTTTCTCTCGGTTTGTTAACAGTAGGATCAATTCCAACAAGAAATAGTTAGTTCACATATATATTGACCAAAATTCATCGATTTGTACATATTTAGCTACCAAAATATCGAGAAGCAACATTCGCAATCACCACTACCACACTAGATCCACAAGCGATGTCACTATTCTACAGTGCTAATAACTGCATCCGCCTTTCGACGACGTCCAAATGGGGTCGGAGAGTAGTGCATTCATCATCAGAGGATAGTCGGAGGGAGCCCCGCCGGCCCATGCCACACGAGACGACATGTTACCCTTCGTGAGGATGTCAACCAGTATGAGATGTCACAGCGCGATGGCTTGGTCGGAGGTGGCGTTTGATCTGGGTGTTGGAGGTGGGGAGCTGCTAGGGCCACGCAGATACTAGGGTGAGAAAGTGGGAAGGGGATGAGGGGTACGGTAGGGGATGCTTCGTCCCCACAGTTTTATAGCCGGGGGGCGCGGTTGGTGGAAAAACTAGGCGCACGGCAGGAAATCGTGGGGGGCTTGGAGGGAAGCAGGGGCGAGCGGGACACTTGGAGGGCATCATTAATGCTTGTATTCCTGTCACGTCTATGGGGGGTACTGTGCCTGCGACAGTGGTACGGGCAGCATCGCAGTTAAATAGAAGATGATTCGGGAGCAAGAAATGTTTATGGAGGCCGCAGCGGTTGAGTTTAGAGTGCACTCTAAAACAATCCACTGCAACCTCTATTGTATGAAAGTTGTACAAACTCGCAAATGTTTATGGACAAATTCATGCACTCACTTTCTTTTCTAGCTTTCTCGGGTCGTTAGATCCATCAATCAAATCCACCAATGATAGGACGTATCATTTGAATCTAACTTTTTTTAAATGAATGAACGTTTTCCAATTTTGTAAACTTTTTTTCAAATCAATTAACTTTTTTCAATTTCATGCACTTTTCAGAATTTCGTGAACTTATCTGTCAAATTCATGAACTTGTTTCCAAATCGACGAGCTTTTTTCCAGCCAAGTTGTCTGGGGTTTTGGCAAGTTTTGCATTTTCTGGAGTTTTCCTTGAGAAAAAATGTCGATAAATGGTCGAACGCGTCGCAACTTGCATATGGCGTCGGAGGTTGTTCAAATCAGGCATGAATGTCTAACATGGGCATGCCCACCTGCTTGCAAAAGTTAGGGCCAGTTCTGAGATTTTTTTAAAATACCCTTTTCAACGGAGAGTGCTCGGGCCAGTTCTGAGTCAGCATGCACAATCATTTTTTTCCTTTACTATACCTTTTCACTATTTTATTACGCGGAACATTTCATATGCATGTCACATCCTTAAATAGAGGTTGTTTGAGTTCATTAGCAAGACACGAGGGCTTTCTGCATAGTTATCAATATATACCTAGCCTCGAGCTCGAGAATACACAGAGTTCAGCTTCTGTCCATAGGAGAGTTCTAGGGTCACAAGAGAAATGAGTCTATTTGACCTATAAATCCATCTAAATATGAGCGTTAAGTCATCTTGCTTGTTGGTTTTTAACTTGTACCTGATTCATATGTATAGTGGAAGAGATCGCTGCCACCCGTGGATTTCCCTGCAAAGAGTTTTTATCTATATTCTTATTCCTCGCCTTGATTTCGCATTTCTCTTGTCATATTTATGTAGCTCAAGTTCTTACATGTTATTGGTACATATTGCTCAAGCTCGGTATACGTTGGTTGTACTGAGATTTAATGCATGATGTTCATCCGATCTCTGCCGAGAAGTACCAGTGATATCAATCCCAAAGGATCCACGGCCTAGAGAAGAACATACTAAGTTGATAATACCTAGACTTCTGTCTGAATGAAAACATTGGCGCCATTTCTAACAAAGCAACACCGAGTCAACCAAGACACAACTAACTCTGGCCCCTTGCATTGACTACATAGAGAAACACAAACTTGTTCACCCAATTCCGTCGCTAGATTTGATGGCACACGGACCTTTGAAACCGAAGGAGAGCATAGTGGCAGCTGCTAGAAGGGCCAAAGCAATGGATAACAAAGACCTACCTGTCCTCAGCCTTGCGCCCTTCTAGTGCTGCACTCCAGTCAACCACATAGATATACATGCTATAGCGTGTACACTGCTCAATCAACGCAAATTGTGCCTCGTTTACAAAATGAAGCCCTTGAATACACGTACATTGGACATGTACAATTATGGAGTCACTTGCCAATCTTGTTTTCTTCTTCTTCTTGAGATTCATTTGGCATTACCAATCCCATCTTGGCAGGCAGCTACAAGATGAGATATCCCCATGTTCCGATCGGCACTACTGGCTGGCTTGGATCATGCGTGTTCTAAGAACCAAAAATAGGCTCACGGATACCACCAATATCTACTACATGGGCAGCAATGAAGAAAAACCATAGTGCAAGTTAGGGGCATTGCCCCCCCGCTCCCGGGATTTGCAAGTTATTAAAGAATTCTTTTCGAGGTAGCATCAACCTTCTCAAGCTCTGCCATTATGTGGTGTGATGTGAGCCGGTAGAAGATCTCATCTCTGCATTGTACAAATGTAAGCATGTACGGGGCCAATTGACAAAGCCACCTGCGATTGGATGTGTAGACGATCAAAAACTCGGCCAACGCCGGTGTGCAAGTGCAACTCAGTGACAGTACAAGGTGACTCAAGTTCGGTGGTGCTATTGAGCATAGGATCTCAAGGACTAAGAGAGAAAACCCTAGGTCTGACTTGCACTGGCAATGGTGATGCTATAAATCGTACCCTTGTTGAAGGTATTTTTTGGAGTTTGCTTAGATTTATTTTTTGGGGTGAAAACCCCAAAACTAACCTTCGTTGACGGATCTGGCAACGATGGCGCTTGCATGTCATTTCCTTCTTGGAGGCATCATTTTTTAGGCACTTTTCCCACAGTTCGGGTATGTCATTGGTGGTTGTTTATGTTGATGGTTACTGTCGTATGCATGAGTAATGAGTTCACTTGGACATGACTTACAGGGGTTGTGTGTGTGTGTGCGCGCGCGCCCGCGCGAGGCCGGTGTGTGCTCATGTATTCTCCTGATGCCAAATTATGAGTCAATAAAATCCACATTTCAATGTCGGTAGCAAACAAAAACTACCTAAAACTGCAAACATGTATTAAACATATATTCATGTTTTTGTTTCTTGGTACTTATTAAGGATTATTTTATTCTTCCTTATTTTGCTATTCCTTTTTACTCATATGCTATGTGCAAAATCATGTTTATTAGGAACATGATGAAGACATGGCACACATCTTCAGCCATGCCCTTTTGGTGCGGCAATTCGGTATGCAATCCACGACGAGACGAATATTCATACATGTAAACCTACATGCTCACATATAAAACAATGCATCATCAACCCTTTGTCAAAAATAGTATCATATGCCCTTGCCTCCATGTACCACTTGATCGAACCTATATATATGAATCCCATTGCATCGGAGTGAATAGTAGTATCATCCGACTAGCCAACAATTTGCACTCTGAATAATCTGTTTCTCTTTGGCTGTTTGAAGAAGAGTCTAGGTATTCTCAAACAAATACTTGGAAGTTGCTACTTAGACCAGACCGGAAATAGGGATAGATGCTAGGCAACGCCACTTACCTATGGTAATTCCATGAGAAGCAACCATTGGTACAAGAGGAAATGGTTTCTGTAGAGCAGACATGTACATATCCCCACCCACCACTGAAACTGGGTACACCTAATTAAAGTAGATACACGAACAACCTAGTGTCAGATGCATATAAGCAGCACGGAAAAGTAACACATTTATTCATCACAAAATAGAGAAACATATTTTGCTAGTTATCACACAACCAAAATGGTCATAGAAAACTACATTATTTAACAATGTCTGACAAAGGTTATCAACTACTCCCTCCGTTCCTACATATAAGTCTTTTTGGAGATTCCAATATAGACTACACGCGGCGTCCCCCGCCCCGGTCCATCGTTCCCTCTCCTCCCAATGGCTGGACGCGGTAAGCGGAGGTCCACTCCGCCGATCCGCAACACGGATCCACGCCGCCATGCCCGCGGGTTGTCGTCCGCCGCCGCTTCCTCGAGCAGTCGCCGCTCGCCCGATCCGCTCACCGCCGCGGCCCTCACCCGATTCGAGGACTTCCCGGAGCTCCCTCCGCCACGGCCGCCGCCGAGGACCAACCTCGGTGTCCGGCAACGGTCATGGGGGACGTGGGTGGCGGAGATCACCGACAGGGAGACCCACCAACGGCGGTGGATCGGGTCGTTCCACACGACCGAGCTCGAGGTCATGGAGTACGGCCGATGGCAGGTGAGGTACCACAGTCGCGATGCGAGGCTCAACTTCCCCTTCGGGACGGCTCCGGTCCACCTCGTCCCAGCGGCGCCCGAGCTCCAAGGAGCTCGGTATTTAAAAATACAAAAGTTACGTTCCAAAGTTCTAGAAAAAATTGAAAAAAGTCCGCGGAAACTTATACGTTCTCTGCACGCAAATGTGAAGAATCATTTGAAATTTTTGTGATATATGTAGGTTGTATGAAAAATCAAAATTTCGGCCCAACAACAAGAGGACCCATTTTAGAAATAGGTTTCTGTCTTTTTCTGTACGCCACGTGTGAAAGTATATGGTTATAATTTTTTGCACATATGTAATACACATGTGTTATGCCTCAAAAAAATACACATTTGTGAGAGTGTTTACAAACTTTTTTGAAAAAATCATGCTGTAGAAATTCATTTTTTTAAACGAGACCGCACTCATGGCTCCCCCCTTATTTAGGAGAGTCTTCGGCTCCATTTGGTGGTCCATTCGTTGGTCAACCTGCTGCTCTTTGTATTGGCACCTCACGTTTGCTGCTTGATTTTTTTTAGATTATGGACGCGTTTGGTAGGCTGCATATACCTCAGCCAGGCTCGCACGATAACAAAATGGCCTGTTTGGTTACCCGCATTCACTATTGGACCTGCATAGCATGAAGATTAAAGCATCTCTAGGCTGCATCCGGAGGAACGCTCAAATCGACCGTTTTCTAGAGTCAGGCTCGCGCGGTGCAACCTTAGGCACGTGGGCGTGGGCGGTTGCACCTGTGGGTGTGGTCCCGAGACGTCGCGTTGTTTCCAGACGTGTCGTCATAAATTACCCTTACCGCCCTTCCTTACCGCTCTATTTCCTCTTCCCCACTCACACCGGTGGCGGCGACCGCCTGAGCTCTAGTGTGAATCGATCCAAGACGGCGGCGGCAACCACTGGAGCGACTTCAAACCTCCACCGGAGCGTGTCAACCATGGCGGTAAGATCTTGACATCTTTATACATTCACTGCTTTCAACTCAGGCTAGATTAGATTAGAGCACACGATTGAAGAGTTAGGGAGGGGATTGAACACATCGGTGGTGGAGGATTGCCATCAATCAAATCTGCATCAAGGACTACTTGGGTTCATAGGTTATTTTTTGATTACATCGGGTGTGAAGATTGGGGTACAAACTTTCTTCTCTAGCCGCGGCGACCCTGGAGTCGCATCGAGCGGCGGCGGGGGGGGGTTAATAAGGTTTAATTTGGGTTCCAGTTATAATGCAAAGGATTTCATTCAAATTAGTTTATAGTCTGAAAGTTACAACTAGTTTAGGTTGAACTGAATTCAAATAATATTTGAATGTCCTAAATTCAAATAATAATCCAAAATTATTTACTAAGTTTCAATTTAAGTTTCTAAACTGTGTTACAAAAATAATTATTTAATATAATATTTTTTCATGTTTAAAGAAAACTGAATGAAAAAAAAAAATGTTAACATCCGGGTCGTGATACAGTCGGCTCGCAACAAGATCGCTAGATTTGTCGGCCTAGTTGGAGGCCGCCCTGTCCATTTGACATGTACTCCCTCCGTTCGGAATTACTTGTCTCGGAAATGGATGTATCCAGAACTAAAATAAGTCTAGATACATCCATTTTTGCGACAAGTAATTCCGAACGGAGGGAGTAGGATCTAGGGAGCTCCTCTTTGGCGCCTTATGCGCCCATGGCACAGCAGCGTCGAGAGTGATCCACATGGCCCTTTGCCCAATAAATTGTACGACGCTCAATCAACCTCGCTGGCCTTGTTGCTTGCTCGCTTAGTAAAGAGCTCACTCAGACTAGCTGTTTTCTTTTTGCTGGATTGCTCAGTGTCGTTGGTTTCTCGCTCAGTAAAGCGTTTTCTCAACCTCCTTGGTTTTATTTAGCAGATGTTCACTACGTTTTGTCTTCTTCTTATCTTTTCCTTGCTACTTTGCTGTTCTAGGAAAAAACATCAATTATTTGGGGTAATTTTAAAAAACTGAGGTTAGTTTAAAACTGCAACACTTATTATGAATCAGAGTTAATATTAAAAAAAACATGTTGATGGATTTAATTTTTTTTTATGAATTTTAATAAAACCCCATGAATTTGAAACGGTTCATGGATTTGGTAAAATCTCATGAATTTAGCAAAAGTTTACAGGTTTGAAACTGTTACAGATTTTTTTTAAACCTCGCATGTTTGAAAAAAGTACATGAACTTGAAACAACCACGAGTTTGAAGAAAAGCTTGCTAATTAGAAAAAGTCCACATGTTTGAAGAACTTAAAAAGGTTTGTGAATGCAAGAAAGTGAACAAAATTTGATTTTTTTTAAGAATTGAGAACATATTCACGAATTAAAAATATATAAAAATGGGGAAAGACAACAAAAAACAGGCGAAAAAATGTATAAGCTACAATGGAAGGTTCCCAAAACCGGACACGATATGCAAACCGGGCCACATGTTTCACGCAGCTTCCAAAACCCAATGGGCGAACATACATGGGCCAGCAAATACAAAACTTGCATGAGCGCTGCTAACATATAATAGATTAGGTACTTAAAAAACCTATAATAGATTAATTGGTGCCGTAAGCACTAAATAGGAGTTTCCTTGAACCACCATTTTCAAATGCGTGTGCTATGTTTCTGGGGATCCAAGTCCCAACACGGGACGGGGGATAGCGACCACACGCGCACCCCTGCCGGCAGTAATAGGTGGGGCTGTTAGTACGTTTCCATTTTTTCGCCCTTTTTCATTTTAGAATTTCCATTTTTTGTCTTTCTCCGAATAAGCCAACTTTTGTCAAATTCATGAACTTTTTCAGAAACCATGAACAATTTTAAAATTATGTACGTTTTGAAAATCATGAAATTTTTTAAAATTCATAAGATTTTATAAAATCGAGAAAAAAATCAAATTCATATTAGTTTTTTTTCATATTTGAAAATTTCCCAAATTTATGAAAAAATTTCAAAATCACAAAATTTAAAATTCATGAACATGTTTTTGAATTCCTGAACATTGTTTCAAATTCATGAACATTTTTCAAACGCATGAACATTTTTTTTGAAATTATTAAACTTTTACTAAATTGGGAGCAAGTCTTTGAATTCACGAACATTTTGTTTAAATATGTGAACATTCTTTGCGTTCTGATTTTTTTTGAATTGGTGATTTTTCTTGAATTCATAACAAGTTCTTTTTTTGGAACATTTTTTGATTTTCACGAATGTTTTCTGATATTCATGAACATTTTTTGAATTAATGAACACGTTTTCAAATTATTGAACATTTATTGGATTTGAGAACATTTTCTAATTCATGAACATATTTTTCAACTCGTGGACATTTTTGAAATTCACAAAAAACTTGAATTCCTGAACCTTTTATGAATTCATGAACATATTTTGAATTCTCGAACAATTTTTTTGAAATTTGCAAACATTTGTTGAATCCATGAACATTTTTCAAAATTGTGAACACATTTCAGATTTCAGGAATACTTTATATAATAGTGAAGTTTTTTTCAAATTCTTGAAATTGTTCCAATTTTTTGGATATTTATGGAATTTTGTTAAAAAAGGAAAGAAAAGATTTAAAAAGAGAAATGACCCCGCACAAGGTCTGGACGACCCAAAGCTACGCGGGTGGGCATCCGCAGTGAGTGTTCCATGTGCCTTTGCTCGGCTTTGATCGTCCTATGCAGGAATTAGGACATCTCCTATGTTTCCAGCGAATACAGAAAGAGAAAACTATAGATTTCCCCCACAAATGTGGCTCTTTCCATCAAATACCCCCTAAACATTAAAACAGGTTTTTTAGCCCCCTAAAATCTAACAAACCGAATAAATGTCCCCCTCTAAGTGGTTTCAATCATTTGATAGGTGGTATTGATTCGGAGATGACATCATCTGTGGTGTTGATGTTGCACAACATGTGCTTGACGAAATGGTATGCGGTATTGAGTCGAAGATGACATCCAACTATTTAACATCTCGAATTCGTAGCGTGTCTGTTAGTGACTCTTGAGATAGGTCTAGGCTCGAATAGGCTTGTCCATGAGCCATGACGCACGTGCGCGGATTAGGCAAGGCGGCAGAGAAAGAGCACAATGTACCACTTCTCTTCTCAAACTAAAAAAAAACATATGAAAAACAATACCTTATAAAAGGAACTTAACGCTCTTTCACTCATGATGTGATATGAAACTTCCCACCACCATATGTCATGACACCTCACATGGATCTTTGAGATTATTAAGAATTATTATTTATATAGGCATAAAGCTCAGCTATAATATAACAAACATGAAACAGAGGGCGAGATACATGGAGTGTGCAGGACATAATAGGTTGCTATTCTAGTGTGCTGGTCCTGAGGGACTTTAGCACGACGACTTTCCGACTATCTACTACAACTAGTTTAACCCAACTCCAGTGAGAGAGGGGCGATGACGGTGGCGCGCCTTCGGCTTGCTCCAGTGCTTTTTAGTCGTCGTTAGGTGGTCTACGAACATGTGTATATTTTTTTTTGTTATTTTTGCACTCTTTAGACTGCTATGGTATGATGAATAGATCGAAAATTTTGTCGGAAAAAAAGTGTGTAGAACAGGATAGTGTCAATTCCAACCTGCAGGACACTTTCTCGACGCGAGCAATCTCTACTATATATTTAAAAGTGAAAACACTAGATTGGATTGTTGGATTCTGTCTCAAGTCTCAACTAATCTTTCGCCCCTCTGATTTTCATGAAGTGGGCCCCACCATAGACTGGTGCATTTCTAATCACCCTGTGTCCAAGATTCTATCACGTGGAAGCTCACTAATGGGGGCCTACAAGTGCCAATTCGCTGGACTTGTCCGCTCTGGTTTGCAGGCCATGGTATGGAAGGTGTGGGCGTCACCTAAATGCAAATTATTTGCCTGGTTAGTCAATCGAAACAGGATTTGGACTGCTGATAAGCTTCAACGACGATGATGCGCGAATTGTGATCGATGCCTTCTTTGCATTCAAGTACATAAATCGACGACTCACGTCCTATTGAAGTGTCGGTTCACAAACCGAGTTTAGAAGGAGTTGTTCTCTTGACTGGATCTTCATGACGGCCCGACACATTGGCATAGCTTCCACACGGTAAGGCTTGGTGGGAAGGGGTCATCAGCCATGCGCAGCAAAAGAAGGCTCTGTCTTCCTTGATCCATCTTGTTAGGTCAGAAATTTGGTGTGCCTTACAAACTCCTATACTGAATCGATGAAAAATGACAAATCTTTTGTCTTGTTTTACAAAAAAAGAAAACATAGCACTTGCCTTTGCCAAAAAAAAAAACATTGTGCACTAAGAGAAATGCACTAACTAAAGCAAACTGATCGATCCTCACTAACTAAAGAAAGAAAATCCTAATTAAAGACAAAGCAAATCGATCGATCCTCACTGCAAATAATTGCAGGATCCGAAAGTGGGATCCTGAGCATTATAACCGCTTCATCTTATTCCTTCCATGAGAGCTAGCTAGCTAGATAAGCCGGTTTATTGGATCATCTCCGGCTGTCCTCCCCAGAGCCACAGGGAGGGCGGTGGTTGAGGCGTATCTATAGCCGGCACCGCCGAGCTTTCCATTCTTCTTTTTTTTTATATATATTCGCCACGACTCTGCTAGCCACTGACTCCAAATTACCTTGGTCATAAATACCAGGGCGTGACCTACTTCCTGGAAAAGAGCCGGTTTTCCATTGACCTACTTCCTGTGGCTAGTAGATAGGTAGGGCTTTAGTTCTCGAAGGGGTGGCGTATGGATGGATGACGGTTCTTCTTTTTCGAGTCGGTGTTCTGGTCTCTGATCCTCCTCAAGTTCATCCATTGAGATAAATTAGACGGAGCTCCAGCGTAGATTCCTGCCAGCTCTTCGGGGAGGCGAGGTTAGGGTTTCTTGTTGTGCGTAAGCAATGGCGATATTTGATGTCAGGTTCTTCAGATCTATTCAAGTATTCAAGGGCGACGATTGCACTCTAGGGCGCTGGTCCTTAGAGACACGTGCACGAAGACTTCCCGACAGTCATCGACAAGGTTAGGCCGGCTCCGGTATGGGAGCAGCGACATCGGCATGTTGGTGGCTCGTTCTGACGGTGGCGATGTAATTTTTATTATGTTCAAGGTGCTTTGTACCACCGATGAATCTATATAATAGATATGATATTTTCGCAAAAAATATTTATTTGAATGCATGGTCAACATTTTCCCTATACACATTTATAATTTTCCAAATGCTTGATTAACATTTTTAAATACTTGTTCAACATTTTTTTAAATGCTTGATTCATATTTTCAAATACATGATCAAAAGATTTGCTTCTTTGTTTAATACATGGTCAACTTATTTTTGTATACACGTTCAACTTTTCTCAAATGCTTGATTAACATTTTTGGTAATACTTGTTAACTTATTTTAAATACATTATCAACTTTTTACACCCATATTTTTGTATACATTTTTCATATACATGTCAATATTTTTCTATACACATTTAACATTTTTCTAATGCATGATTAACATTTTTGAAATATCTATGAAAATCATATATTGTAATATATAGGTTTATAATTCTTTGAAATGTAAAAAAAGTAAAAGATAGAAATAAAAAAACAAAATAAAAGGTCTAACAAACAAAATGAGGCAGTGGCTTCACACGAGCTGGCCGGTCCATTTAGGCTGCTGCGAGAGCTGACTCTGTCTCGCTTGCAGCAAGACATAGTGAAAAATCCTATATGACGCATGACTACGCCAAGTGCAACTCTGCTAGCCACTGACTCCAAATTACCTGGGTCATAAATACCAGGGCGTGACCTACTTCCTGGAAAAGAGCCGGTTTTCCATTGTTTATTGATTATTTTTTTATTTTATTCTTTCATTTTTCACTGGTTTTCTTCATTTCTTTCTCTTTCTCTTTTTTTATTTTGTTTCTTTTTCTCCAGTTTCATTTATTTTTCTTAGTTTTAATTGATTCTTTTCATTTTCCTTCATTTTTATTCGTCTTACTTCATTTTTGCTTGTTTCTTTCTTGTTTTTCATCTGGTTTTTCTCGGGTTTCACTGGTTTTCTGTACACATGCTTGTATATATCTAATACATTTTATAATATATTTTTATAAAAATCAAGTACTAGATAAACATTTTTAAATACATGGTCAACATTTTTATACACAATTAACATTTTTTCCAAATGCTTGATTACCATTTTTCAAATACAAGTTTAGCAGTTGTTTTTGATAAATGGTCAACATATTTTCATACACATTTAACATTTCTCCAAATGCTTGATTAACATATTTTGTACAAGTTTAAATTTATTTGAATACATGTTCAATATTTTTCTATACACATTTAACATTTATCAAATACAAGATTAGCATTTATAATACATGGTCAACAGTTTTGAATATATAAATTTAATATACTTTTTCAAGTGTAAAATTCACTTTTGTCAAGTATTAAAGTTTTTAGCACATGGTCAACATTTTATATGTACACATTTAACATTTTCAAATGATTTGTCAACAATTTTCAAATACAAGATTCACATTTTTAATTGATGGTCAATATTTTTATAAACATTTAACATTTTCAATTGCTTTGTCAACTCTTTTGAATAGAAAATTAATCTTTTGAATGCATGGTCAACATTTTTGTATACACATGTAACGTTTTTAAATGCTGGATTAACATTTTTCAAATACTTGTTTAATATATATTTTCAAATGCTTGATTAACAGTTTTTAGTTACATGAAAAGCTTTTTCACACACATTGTACATTTTTCATATACATTTTCTGTTTACATGGTCAACAGGTTTTTGTATACATATTTAGCATTTTTCAAATGCATGGTTAACATTTGCCAAAACATTATGTAAAGTATATTATTGTAATATAGTATATGTTTCGAATTTCCAGAAGTGTAAACAAAAGTAAAAAAAGGAAATAAAAACAAAACGAGCATGTGGCCTCCAACGCAGCTAGGCTTGCCCATCTCGCGCTGCCCTTACGCGAGGGTTCCTAGGTCTTGCTAGAAGCGAGACATAGGCGTGCCCGGTACGGGATGCCTAAAAAAACATAGTGATACGGGAGCTTTTGTGAATAAGGAGCTGATTATTGTGCATCGATGCAAAGAGTGGTGTGTGTGGGCGTGAGTTCACAAATTAAATTGGACTCCCTTCATCCGGAATTACTTGCTGCATAAATGGATAGGCCAAATACATCCATATCTGCAATAAGTAAATCCAGACGAAGGGAGTATATCTTAAAGTATCCAATTCTTCGCCTTTCTGTAATGGATAGGTTATCAATTTTGTGTAAACCACGTAGCAGGCCAGGTTTTCATTTTTCCTAAGTTCTCCCAACAGTTTTCATGGATATTACTTATTGTTTTTCTTTAGTATTTTCAACCAGTTCAAATTTTCATCAAGATTTCCCTGTCTTCGGTTTATTATTCTTTTATTCATTAATCAACCCATGATGACTTTTTTAAGCCATGGTCATTCTCTAAAAATGGTGTGTATTTTCTTTAAAACTATTGATCCTTTTTAAAGATTGTGAACATTAAAAAAACATTAATAGCACATAAATCCGTGATTTGTTTTCAAAATTTTGTGTTATTTTAAAATTTGCTTTGATGAAATGCCCCTAGTTTCTACCAAATTAAAGAGGACTGAGAAGGTAAGAATGTCTAGTGTCTTTTGTGTGTCTTTTGTCCAATGTCTAGTCTCTACTCTTTTTTTTTAAGTAAAATAATAGCTTGTTGATCTATAAGACATAATTATCTAAGCTGTAGTACAAGGTTTGGTAACAGTCAGTTGATATTTTACTTTCCGGTGAATGTGCTAAACGTTAACCTATGGATAGAAACCAAAAAGCAATATCGTTGCAGTTATGAATTCACATAGTTGTAAGTGAAATCTATGTTTTGTTCTACAGTGGGGGTGGGCATTGAACCGAAACTATAAAAATCTATAGCACAGTCATATTTATGCAACTTAATATTAAAATCTGTCCTATCATGGGAAAGAAAAAGGGGTGCCTATCAGATCATTTGGATTTCCTGGCTCTAAAAGTTTGGGTCTCTTGGCATATAATAAAAATAAATAAAAAGCAAAATCCCAATCAAACGAATAATATGGTTTCACCTGTGCACATAAGTTACCGAATCTTAAATCAAGACCAAGCACATAAAGATGTCAATCGGTATTCTTGCTCTTGCACAAGTGTAGGACGGCCAAAATAGAATTGAAACATCAGAAACTAAATGATTTAGTAGTGGAGTAGATAGGTCCTAGAGCATATAAAGTAAATGATACCTCTGATAAAGCAGGTTTAAGAATTGGACAGCACGAACTATGCAAAAAAGCCTAGGTTGGTTCGTATCGTAGATACAAAATGTCGTTGTATTCAACAATCAGAACTGCAGGGTGATAAAAATAAAAAATTCACCTAGCAAAAACTCACTAATTTAGTTTAGTATATGCAGTCCAGTCAATACCAACACTTTGCCTGTCAAAAGATTAAGTTGGTCTTCACCCTTTGTCGAAAAAAAAAAGATTAAGTTGGTCTTCCATAACACCAATACGTATTATTTTAGTATTGCTATGTATTAATGGCAGACAACGCCCGAAGTTGAGTCAGCCCTCGAATCCAGGGGCAGGAACTGGAGGCACGCACATGAATCAACAACTGGAGGGACAAACTAAGAACTGAATTAAACCGGCAAGGAAGTGACCCATACATACATAAATAAATTAAACTGGACACAAAGAGAATCAAGAAGAGGAGCCGAGTGAGCGGGAGAGACGAGACCAACTTAGCCACAAACTGAATCACCGCCTAGAAGCGAGCCGCCGCCACAGCCGCGACGACAGCGGCCATGACCTGCACCTGAAATCCCGCCGCAGCCACCACCTCTCCAGCGCCCGAGATCTCGACGCTCTTCGGCTCCCGGCGCGCCTCACCGGGAGCAGTGGGCAGCGGCGGCTCCGCTGCGCCTGCGGTCACCACCAGGAGCATGAGCACGGCGGAGATCCACGCCGACATTTGGGGGAATGGGGATTGGGGAAGAGGGAGGAAGAAGGGCAGAGCTTTTTTCTAGTTCTAGAATGAGGAGGAGAGAGCTAGCCACCATTTCTTTTCTTTTCTTTTCTCTTCTTTTGAGTTGCCGCGTAGCCGTAGCGGGCCGTGGCAGTTTGGCCCATTAGGTAGCTCGCTCGTAGTTCAGGCGACACGCCTATTTATTCTGAATTTATATCAAGATTTTCGCCGGTATATGCGTTTAATAGAAGAAAATGTTTCCTTCAACTACGAGACGCCTATGATGACTTCCCAACATGACATGCTGACTCAGTCTTTCCGAGGTGCTCATAGTATAGTGTGTTCGTGTGTGCGTTTATATGGTGAGTCTATGCGCGCATATATAAGCGTTTGCGTCTGTTTTGTGTTCAATTCTCTTTTTACTTATTCACGCAAAGACAATTACCTCAAAAAGGCAAAAAAGAAATTCTGCAGGTAAATAAAATGATTTTTTACAGATTAAAAATATATATAATGGTTGAAAGTTTTTTTAAAGGTCCATGAATTGTTTAAAAAAACTAAAATTTAGAAACTTCATAAATTTGAAAAAATATTCAGGAATTTAAAAATGTTACCGAGTGAAGATAATGTTAACGAATTTGAAAAAAGTTTCATGACCCGGGCTAAGCGACCCGTCACCAACGCTCTGCAGGTTACTTCTTGCCTCATGTGCACAAGATAGTAAGTTTGCATCCCCCCCCCCCCCTCCCTCTCTTGTACTGCTTGTACACCCTTCCAACCTATCAACGAAAAGATACGCATCCTAGTGTATTCATGAAAAAAAAAGTATTATGACTTTGTAAAATTAAAAAAAAAATAGAAGTGTTCATGGATCTTACAAAGATCATGAAATTTAAAAAACAGAATGAAGAAATACAAACTAAACTAAAATAAAGGACAAAGCAAAACAATTTCGCATATAATTTAGCTAGCTAGCTCGCTCGGTGTTGAGACAGGTCGCTCCATTGCTAGTTCAGGCACTAGGAAGCAAGCTATCGTGCACAATTTTTTTAACCCTTCTGTTTTGTGGAATTTGCAAAAAACTTCTATGTACATGTAGGACAAACTCCTCATATTCTGCTTTTTAAAAAAGAAAGTCCTCCTATTTTGATGCCCTTTTGCTTATAAAATTTGGTGCTCAAGTCAGGCCACCGCACCGCATGAGCGCTCTCGCGAAACCGCTCACACTGCCACCCCAACCGCTTCACACGCCCCGTCCCCCCCCCCCAAGCCCCTACACAAACAACTCCTCCACACCGTGATTAGCCCTCCCAGCGAGATCCATGACACACACAAGACCTCGCAACGCTTCTCCGGCACGGTGGGCCTTTGTTTGTTGGTGGATTTCTCGTCGGAGATATCCGTCCTGCGGCCCACTGAGGGACTCTAGCGGAGGGGCCCCTGGCACGCCGGATTGGGAGATCATGGGGCTCATGGCGGATTTGGATCGACTGGAGAGGGAAGCGGCAAGGGCAGCGAGAGCAGTGATAGATTCCGGTGAGGACTCACTTGTACACATTGAGCCTATGGTTTCCCCGTGTAGACCATCTCAATTATGCAGGCGGCCATGTCCAGCACCGCCCTGGATCGAGGAGAGGAGAACCCCGAGAGCCAAGGAGGGGTTATCCTGACGCAGTGTCTGATACGTTTCCAACGTATCTATAAATTTTGATTGTTCCATGCTATTATATTATCAACTTTGGATGTTTTATATACGTTAATATGCTCTTTTATATCATTTTTTGGACTAACCTATTAACCTAGTGCCTAGTGCCAGTTTCTGGTTTTTCCTTGTTTTTGGCTTTTATAGGAAAGGAATATCAAACGAAGTCCAAACGGAATAAAACTTTACGATGATTTTTCTTGAACCAGAAGACACCTACGAGACTTGGAGAGGAGGCCAAAAGATCTTCGAGGAGACCACTAGCCGTAGGGGGGCGCCCCAGGGGGGACGCCCCTGGGCTTGTGGCGCCCTCAGATGTCTCCTAACCCTAATCTTTGTTCTAAAAATACCCAAATATTCCCCCTACGTCACAGGAGTAGCCAAAAATACTTTTCCACCGCCGCACAAGTCTCTGACCTCGTGAGATCCCATCTGGGGGCCTTTTTTGGTACTCCACCGGAGGGGGATTCGATCACGGAGGGCCTCTACATCAACCTTGTCGTCCTTCCGATGATGTGTGAGTAGTTTACCACATACCTATGGGTCCATAACTATTAGCTAGATGTCTTCTTTTCTCTCTTTGATCTTCAATACAATTTCCTCCTCGATGTTCTTAGAGATCTATTCGATGTAATCTTCTTTTACGGCGTGTTTGTTGAGATCCGATGAATTGTTGATTTATGATAAAATTATCTCAAATATTATTTGAGTCCTCTCTGAATTCTTATATGCATGATTTGATAGCTTTGTATTTCTCTCCGATCTATCGATTTGGATTGGCCAACTAGATTAGTTTTTCTTGCAATGGGAGACGTGATTTGTGTTGGGTTCAATCTTGCGGTGTCCTCACCCAGTGACAGAAGGGGTAGCGAGGCACGTATTGTATTGTTGCCATTAAAGATAAAAAGATGGGGTTTATATCATATTACATGAGTTTATCCCTCTACATCATGTCATCTTGCTTAAGATGTTACTCTGTTCTTATGAACTTAATACTCTAGATGCATGCTGGATAGCGGTCGATGTGTGGAGTAATAGTAGTAGATGCAGGCAGGAGTCGGTCTACTTGTCACGGATGTGATGCCTATATTCGTGATCATTGCCTTAGACATTGTCATAACTTTGCGTTTTTTTATCAATTGCTCAACAGTAATTCATTTACCCACCGTATGCTTTCTTCGAGAGAGAAGCATCTAGTGAAACCTATGGCCCCCGGGTCTACTTTTATCATATTATTTTCAGATCTATAAAATCAAAAACACAAAAATACCTCGCTGAGTTTTATTTACTTTTATTTGTTTTATATCTCTCTATTAGATCTCAATCTTGCAAGTGACCGTGAAGGGATTGACAACCCCTTTTTCGGGTTGTGTGCAAGTGTTTATTAGTTTGTGCAGGTGCATATATTAAGGACTTGCTTGTGCCTCCTACTGGATTGATACCTTGGTTCTTAACTGAGAGAAATACTTATCTCTACTTTGCTGCATCACCCTTTCCTCTTCAAGAAAAAAAAATCAACGTAAGCTCAAGTGCCCCTCTGGCGTCGCCATGTCGGCCCTCGACTCCCTGGCGATTGGTTGACCTTGCCGAAGATCGACAGAGACGACTGTAGAGGGGGCCACCCGTGAGGGGCCCACCTATCAGTGTCAATAGAGCTGATCAGGTGTGCAGCCGTGGATGGCCATTGGATTGATTGCCCGTTGGTAGGAACGTTGTGCATTCTACAAAGGCGCTTTCTGAGCACGATGAATTGGACGATTTCTTTGGGCATCTCTGTTTTATTCCATCCCCAAGACACCTATGGTTCCACCTGCTATAGAGAGGCTAGTTTGGATTCAACGAGGTCTGTTCCAGGAGAGAAAATTTACATAGGTGGATTGCTTCCCAAACCGTCCCTCGGATCAACTTCGCGTTCAGGTACGTTTCTCATTTGCTGAGACATAGAGTTTGAAGGACGAGTGAGCTACATAAGCAGAGGAAGAAGGGGGGATGAGGGTTGGGGCGTCAGGAGAGGTGTCCCTCGTCCATAGGACGAAGTATGTCGATCATCCTTGGTAGACCCTTTTTGAATACTGCAGGGGTTATTACTGATTGCAACAAGGGAAATGTCACTTTTCATGTTAATGGTAATGAGCATACGGTAAATTGTCGGAAGAAACAACCTCAAGTTAATAGCATCAATTCTATTGGAAAAGTTTCAACTACGCTATTGGAGGTTTTGAATTCCCTAATCCTACTGTCAAAAAGAATTATGATATTCTTATTGTTGGGGACATGCATATCCCCGTTGAGGTAACCTAATCTTATTCGAAAATTATCTGGTTTCATGTCATTCGGAAGAAGTTTGTTAATAAGACTTGATCAACCTTGTTAATGGATCCCTTTCGATGGGCATGAGATGGATGAATTAGAAAGCACAACCTTCTGTACCCACTTTTTACTTTCTGTTATTTAGATTAAATAAAGAAAAAATAGTATTATTTGTCTGTTTTCTGAATTATCCGTGCAATAAAAAAAATGTCCCGAAAATAAAAGTTCTTCAAATGCCCTGAAAATTTAGTATGATTTTTTTATAGAATATTTAAGGATTTTAGGCACTGAGAACACACCAGGGGCCTGCACCCGTGGACCACAAGGGTGGAGGGCGCGGCCAACCCCCCTGGGCGTGCCCCTGCCTTGTGGGTCGCATGTGGGTCCCCCTCACTTATTCTAGCACCCATCCACTTCGTCTTCCTCCAGAAAAAGTCATCCCGTTGCTCAAACCGTCTTCTAGCTCATCTTGCTACCATTTTTGATCTCTTTGTGCAAAGCTCCATTCACAAAACTATTTTGGAGGATTGTTCTTTGGTATGTAACTCCTCCAATGGTCCAATTAGGTTTCCCACTTGGTTACTGCATGTGAATCATGTCATGCACCGATTTTTTAGAGTTTATAAAAAAAGAAAAGGAGTAGGGTGTGTGTGCGCTGGTTGGTAAAATAGATCGAGCTAAATAAGGCCGAACATGATAAAGACAAACATGGGCCAAAAAACTATAAAGGCCAGATGACCATTCCACTGAAACACAGCACAAAACAACACAAACACAGGGAGAAAAACATAGGAGAAGTGCAAATCTCAATGTTTGATCAGACGGATAAGGAGCCGACTGAGATTAAGCAAGACCGAATTTTCATTTTTAAAACGTTTGCATCCGGTGCGCCGGCCAAACTTGGCGCCGGACTTGCGTTGGTCGTGTGATCAAATTTGACAAGAATGACCACGACACGTCTCGCGCATGCCCACTATCCCTTATTTCTCTCCACGACATGAACCCCCACTTTCCTTTAGGTTCTCTCTCTCTCTGGTACTCTCTGCCATGGCCACTACCTCCGGCGCCAGACCATGGCCACGCCCACCCCCGGTGACGCAGCTGCTCGCAAGCGCACGCCTGATGTAGTTCGGGAGGTCGTCCGCGTCATGGGACCGATGCTCGAATTTGCTGGAACTAGGCGAGCAAGATGTTGCAACGGTTGTTGAGCTGCGCCGTCGCCACAGAGCTGCAACTGTACGGTGCATCTGTTTGCATGGGTGGAGCCGGCTACGAGGTAGGGCTGCAAGGGCGGTGGCCGGCGACGAGGACAACCAATGAGGGCGGCAGCCGGAGAGCGTGGTCGGCCGATAAGGTCGACGGCCAGGGAGCCTGTGCGGCCAGCGAGACGTAAAAGACGGGTGAGACCAAGAAAAATCCCCCGGTACGCGTGTGTGCGTTGACGAAGACAAAGTGCATCCAACACCCCTACAGCCTGATGGCTGCGGGCCGATCGGCCGGTAGTAGATGCACCCGGGACCTTCGTATGAAACTACATACCTGGCCCCGCCCGCACCGTGGCCGATGGGGTTGGCACCATAGCAGCCGGGAGTCGTGGTGACCGTCCTACAAATTGAAAAAAGTTCATGGAGATTTTTTTTTGTAAAATTACAAAAAGTCCACAAATTTTGGTAAACAAGTTTGAAACAATTTCATCAATTTGGAGGGAAAACATGAATTTGAAAAAAGGTCATGTACTTTGAAAAACAAATCACAGATTTTATAAAAAGGTTTGCGGATTTTAAAAAGTCCATCATTTTGAAAACTAACGTTCATGAATTTAAAAAAAAAATCTAGGATATGAAAAGATGTTCACGAACTTTGGAAAAATGTTAAAAAGAGTTCATGTATTTGAAAAACATTCATGCATTTTGAAAAAGTTCACAGATTCAGGAAATTGTTCGTGAATTTAAAAAAATATTCATGACTTTGAAAAAAATCATGATTTTAAGAAAATTCATGAATTTTCAAAAAGGAAACAAAAATAAAAAAGTGAAAAACAGATGATAAACGGGCCAAACAAAACAAAAAAACATATAGGGAAACCGCTGCGTTTTTTAGCGTTGCATTTCAACAAGGAAAAAAAAGCAAAATAGACACATCAGGTCAGGTGTCCCACCTAGTTATTGCGTCTGGTACTAAACTGGGAGCTGTGGAGATTGAATCATGTGGCACACAAATTTTTTGGAGTTTAAAGAGAAAAGAAAAAGACAGTAACGGGGCTGATCCACAGGGGAGGGGGGTTTTCGGCGGGTTGGCAGAATAGCCTATCACTGGCACTTAAGGCGAGGAATATGATCGGGGCTAAATAGGGCCGAACAACACATACACGAAAACGGGCTAAGAAACTAAACAGGCCAGAGGATCCATTTCGAGCTGCTGTCGTGAAACACAGCACAAAACAACACAGGAAAAGTGCAAATCTCAATGTCGTAGACTTGGACGGAGATTTAGCAAAACCGATTTTTGATTCCACATGAGAACATTACATCTCCGATGGTTCTCTGCTAAATCAAATGAAGCCAGCCATTGCTGGATGTTTCAAAAAAAAAATTACCCTTCGGTTCTACTGCGATTGCTGATCCAGCTAGTAGTTTCTCTACTGCAGTATACAGGTTAGCAGCATGGCTGGTCGCAGTAGATGCCCCCGGGACCCCCGTACGCAACTATGTACCCGGCCGCGCCGGCGCTGTAGCCGATGGGGTTTGCACCGTAGCAGCCGGGCGTCGTGGTGACCGTCCTATCTGGGGCGTCCAAGAAGAGCTGCCCGCCGGCATTCACACCGAGGTACTCAAAGATGGTGGCTGCGAAGCGCGAGCCTGCACACGCGGGCATGCCGTTGCCCATCGGCGTCCTGGTGTGCTTCCCCCCTGGCCTGGTGTCGAGCACCCGTCCGCCCATCTCCACGTAGGAGCCCTCAGGGAAGGCCGTGTCGAACGCGTCCTCCGAGAAGTAGCCGATGTCCTCCTCCATCACCGACACCCACCAGATCAACTTGGTGTCGTCCTGCATGCATATATAAATCTCCAATTGGTTCATAATAGTTATTCGACGTGCATGAAACCAATTAATTTTCTCCTTTCAAATGAACTTTTAGTTACCCTGTGTATGCCCAGTGTGATGCTATGTCGTTCGCCTCCGACCTCAGAGTCAATGCCGCTCCACGAGCAGCCGAGCGCGTATTTGTTGTTGGTGAGTGTGAAACCTCCACACTCGTAATTGTAACAGTTGTGATACACACCGCCGTCGTTCTGCACATTTACAACTTTTTTTATTTACCATCGTACCAGTACGCCTTTAAAATAGATAGAGAGGGCCGAATGAAGCGGGCGAACACTCACGGTGTGATATACGAACAGTCTCGATAGGGAGTCTCTGTATAAAGCAGGCCAGGCCTACATTGTTTTATTTTTTCAAGAAATAAATAGAATGCTTTCATTCGGTTCCATGTAAAAAGGAAAAGCATTTATTTGTGAGGTGGAAAAGGGAAACTACATACCACGAGTCCGACAATGATCTGATTGGTGAGCTTCGCCGGCGGCTCAGTCCCTGGCCTGGGAATGTAGCTTCTGTCCAGCGTATAGCCAATCATGATGTAGTTCATGGAGAACTCGTCCGGGTGCACGCCGTCAACTCTCCAGTAGGGTACGTCTGCCCGAAGCCCGTGATACGGCCCGTTGGTGCCGTAAGCAGCGGCAACCTATCCGTTGCGTACGTACGCACGTGTTTTTTATACTGTGTTATTAATAATTAACGTTGTCGGGTCACAAAGTACGTAGTAGTATATGTACATATGAAAACTTGCCTCCCGATGGCCTTGTTTGTGCAGGGCGAAGAAGGGTAGGCGGGCATCTGTGTTTGCGTTGGGCGAGGCCCTCCGTATGGGGACAGTTCCGGCAGGACACCGGCCGTGTTTTCGCCAGGTTTGCTCCCGTTCTTCTCGTGGCCTGGGCGCGATGCTCGACCGGGCGACTATCTCTTTCATGCTTCGCCCTGGCTTCATCACCTACGTGCCAACGCTAGATCACGGCCCAGATCGGTGCAAAACCACTGAGATTATCAATAGCTAGCATCTATCAAAACAAAACGTCCTGATCGAACCTGAGTTTGATTGTTGATGTGCACGCAGTCGATCGTGTCGCCATCGTCGACGCTCTGATCGATATATAGGCAGCAGGCACCCAAGAAATTAGCATGGCACCATACATATGCTCGCGGCACAGGATGAGCAGCAAAATTACCTCTATGGTATGTTGAACCTGTGCGCGTACAACCCCGGTTGCTATTAGCAACACCACAGCCATTGCTCTCATCAAGAGACGCATTCCCATCTTGGTACTCGTCTCCATTTCTGATGAAGAATAGGGATATGTTATTCTGGGATACCTTATATAGGTAGAGGGACGACGGAAGGGGGCCACAGTCAAACCATAAGGATGAGGAGATAATGTGTGATCTTTGGATACGATGTATATACACACGGAAATAGAAATGGAAGGGAGATACTAAAGGTTAAGAATGAGGAAAATAATGAACGTCCAAGAAAAATCTCTCCACATACTTGATCACTTACCCTATATACCAGCTTCCAGTTAATCTAGACACATTTTCCTTTCTTTTGTAAAAATATACATATATGCGGATGAACACCTGGTTACTGCTTTCTAAGTTTCTATAACAATAAGTTTTTCAAATTATCTAGGGCGCCGCGTTTACTGTTTTTTCTCAAGCTTTTTAGTAGACTCGTTATAATATATAATATTGTACCTATATGTATATATTTTTTGTTTTTTGAGAACAATCTACATGTATCTATCATCAATATACATGACCTAAAGGGCAGATACAACTAATCTCGGCTATCAAACCAGGTCCATAAACTATACCTCCATATGTTAACGCAACCGCCGCCTCCTCCAAAACAAAAGCTAGGGCTACTGCCCCTCGCCAGCGACGCCGCAGGTCCGTCTTGACTACGGTGGCCCTTGGGCCATGGGGGCCTGATGGATCCTTGCAAGGGCCGGCGGGAGGGCTCCGTTTTTAGTCATTTCTATCAGTTTTGTTAGGGTTTGTGTCCTACTCAGAAAGGCGAGATGGTGGTGGCTCCCTGAAGATGAAACGAAGATCTCCCCACCTAGCCCCCGTTCCGGCGGTGCGTCTAGCATGGCTGGTGGGCGCGTGGAGGTGTGTCACCGGCAGATCTATCTTTGATGGATTTGCTCGGATCACATTGTTGTTCGTCTTCGTCTGTGTATTTTTGATCTGGATCCTTCCGATCTACATTATTTTTCATCGGCAGCGGTTGCTATTGTGGTGCGCTTGTTCTATGGGGCCTTAGCATAACGACTTCCCAACTGTCTAGGACAAAAAGTTGTGCCCGACTCTGGAGATGGAGGGGCGATGACGGTGACACGCCTTCGGCTCGCTTCAGTGCGTGTAGTCGTCGCTAGGTGGTCTACGGATCTAGATGAAAGTTTTATTATTTCCGGTGTTCACTGTACTACCATGATTGAAGACGAATAGATTAGAAGTTTTTCCCAAAAAAATCAAACCGGGTCCATCGAGCAACATAGACTGCTTCAATGGTGCGTGAGCCCTCAACACGTTTAATGTGCAATTAATATCAGACTAAATATAGCGCTAATCACATAAATAACATGCAAATAATATCCCACCTAATATGCACGTGCAATTGATATACTGCCTAATATTAACGTGTATTACACATACACAATAAGTAGTATACTACAAAGGAAACAAACGACAATAGGTTAAAGGCGAAGCTCAAAGAGGGGGCAAACGCAGATGTGCAAATGCTTAAGAGCAATCTGCTCATGCCACACCTTTGGTGGATTGGCCCATAGCAGAAGCGTTGTAGCAGTTCTACCAAGCTTCCCTCTCCGGTTTGGGAAGTATCTACCTGGTTGGCCTGGGATCTTTCTCTATGTATGGCGCGCTCCTCTCTCGCGCGACCGCGTCCGTCCCCGGCGGGCGGCTGGCCGCGCCATCCATCCCTTTTCCCCAGCGTTCCCCTCCATCCTCCCTCTCCCCGCCGTCGCCGGCGTGTGTTGCCGGGCTCGTCCTAGGGCGGCGCCGGTGGCGGCGGCCCGCGGCCTTTTCCCTCCTGCGGCAGATCCTGCGCGGGACGGCGCTGCTTCATGAGGTGCTTTCAGGCGGCAATGGTGCGGCGCGGCGGCGCGCTGGCTCGCCCGCTGGCGTCGGTGGTCGGAGGCGTGGGGCGCGGCCGTTGGTGGCGCCCGCTCGGCCTAGATCTTCGCCCGAAGGGGCCCCATCTGGGTCGGGGCGGGCCGGCGGCTTTGGTCTGCGGCGTAGCTTTCTGGAAGCGGCGATGGGGCGTTGGGATCTTGGGTGGTGGTGGCGCCGTTGTCAGCTTGCTGCAGCGCGACGGCGGAGTCTTTGCAGGCTCGATCTGAGCCCGGCCGGGCCCAGGTGGCCTGGTTTGCCTCCTGCCGCGGCGTCCGGCCAGCTACCGCGATGGCGCTGGAGGAACTAGCCTCTGGTGTGATGGCGGTGGAGGTTGTCCCCTCCCGCTCGGCCGCGATGCTGTCGCCCCCGACTCCATGCGTTCTCATTTTCTGTCCTCTCAGCCTCGCGGTGGTGGCCTCAGTGAGACGGCATGGGTGGCTTCAAGACTGTGGACGCAGGCAGGCGGGTGGCGTGCTGGGTGGAAGACTCCGGAGGAATTGGGTAGTGGTGTTCGGGGGGTGGGAGAAATCCATGTCGGCTCGTCCGACTCCGATGCGGTGACACCTGTGGGTGCCGCCACCTCTCCTTGGAGGGTGTCGGGTGACCCCTTTCACCTTCTTCCTCCGCGTGCCGGGGGAATCCCTAGGACAAGTCTGGGCAACAGCGTCGTTGTCGTCGCTCTCCTTCCTGAAGGTGTTGCTTGGTACGTGGCGCTCCGGAGTGTTGGGTGTGTGGTGGGACGACTTCGGAGGGCGCAGCGGTGGCGGGTCATTCACGTGTCGTCAAGCTGCCATTGTTGGCGTTTGTTTCTCTCTTGGTATTCTTGTTTTATCATTGGGCTTGATGTGCTGTTCGCCCCCGCAATGCGGTGATGGTTGCTTTGTAATACAAAGCGGGGGGAAACCCTATTACCGAAAAAGGCTTTCGCCCCGCTTTATATATAAAGCACCAACCAATCACAACTCAGATGCAAACGCACTCCACCACAACACACGCACACACCCAAGGCAGGATACAAAGGCGTTGAGCGCAGCAACACTACCCCTAGTACTACAAGAGCAACTGGAGTCCTCAACCGTGAGCATGCCACCGCGAAGAGATGAAGCCGCATATGACAAACCGTGTGCTCCAAGGCGGTGCCTTCAAGAAGGTTACGACACCAGAGGGCCGCCACCGCCCGACCCGGGGATCAGAGTTTCCCTTGGAGCAACACGACGGGCAATGAGAGCCGCGACGACGCCTTCAAGAAGGGAACGAGCTTCGCCGCCGCTGGTCCGTCCGATGATAGATCAGGTTTTCACCCCGGCCAACACTCATCACCACCGGACCCCACGCCCCAGCGACCACGCCGTCCACAAGACCATGGCCAACGGGCAGCACCTAACCACGGGCTCCGCCCATGAGCACCACGGAACCGCCACCAGGGCCGCCGCTCCGGCATCCCACACCTTGATACCACCTCGCTCGAGACCCACCGCAACCCCAACCAAAGATACGGGCGGAAAGGGCCCGCCTTTCGCACCCCTGGGTAGTCCCCAACTCCGAAACCCAATAGGTCGGCCAAAACTGGCCTCCATCGACCTATCCGGGCCACCGGGCGCGAGACGAGGTCGGTCCTGCTGCCGGGCGCGAGACGAGGTCGGTCCTGCTGCCGCGCACGAGACGAGGTCGGTCCTGCTGCCGGGCGCGAGACGAGGTCGGTCCTGCTGCCGCGCACGAGACGAGGTCGGTCCTGCAACCGAGCGCGACACGAGCAATGGACCATTGTTGGGGGAGGGCCGAACCTCCGACGGAGGGAGCAACCAGACGACGAGGAGAGGACCGAAGGCCGAACCTCGGATGGAGGGAAACCCTATTTCGAGTGTCTACCTGGTTTTCCAAAGCTTCCAGATGGTCCTTTTTTCCTCTGCCTCGTTTTTTTAGTCTTCTAGAAAGTTTTTTCTTCTCTTCCATGATTACCCAAACACACGTTGCCAGGAGAGTGCATCCACGAATCTTCATTACCACATATAGTGCAGCAAGAAGTCACTGACATATTACGGTGATGCATCACGTCGGTAGTAGGTAGTGACAATTGTGCGAATATCAAAACGGAGGCCCGAATTTTGAATGGAACATCGACCGTCCGCAATGTATACCATGCTCTTTGTTCCTTGATGTTATTCGACATACCTGGCCAGCCTTCAAGCCAAGCCTCCTTTTGAAGTTTTGTAGTAATTAACATCTTGTATGCTGATCTTACCGTAAACGCTCCTTTCTTCTCATAACTCCAGGCCCACAAATCTTGCATGGGACAAATGCAAAGAGGGGTGCTCAATATCAGCTGAGCATTACGCAGGAGGAAGACCGCATCGATGAGCTCCTTCCGCCAGTGTGCTGAACTACCATCGATAAGACCGCAAACTGTCTGTGCTGGATTGGTAGCAAGGCTAGCCAATGGTCTCACTACATACTCCCGACGGATCCAGCCATGCTGCCATATATCAGTCGTGGAACCATCACCAATCCGACGAGGTGGTCCATGTTAGAACTTCCTTCCCTTCCACAAACACTGGCCTGATCTGTGAAGGATGACCACCACACTACTACGGAAAAACCTTATACACAGAACTTTAGCATCAGGCTGATGCTGAAAGCGCTACTACTAAAATTCCCACGGCTTAGCCGATAGGCTATGCATAGTAGTAGCGATCTACATCGAACCGCGCTACCACTACTTGCTTTGTAGCAGCGCGTTTACGCTGAAAGACGCTACTGCTAAAGGATATAAAATTAAATGGAAAGCAAATAGAAAAGTAAATGAAAATGAAAGAAATAGAAGAAGGTGAAAGGAAAAAAAATGTAAAGAAAAATAAATGAAAAAGGGAAAAAAGAGAAAGGAGTAGCAGTAGCGCGTATAGCGGAACACGTTGTAGCTAAGTTAGCAGTAGCGCGCTTCCGGGAACACGCTACTGCTATTTCTGACTTAACCATGGGGTTCGCTCTTCCCCACGGCCACTTCCCCCAAATCCAACTCCTCCGCTGTCGCCGCCGTCGTTGCCCGTCGGCCGCCGCGCGCTCTCCGCACACCCTCAACGCCGCCCCCGACCCCGGATTCGATGCCGCCCCGCCCCGACCTCGATGCGCCCCGACCCGACCTCGACGCCGCCCTCCGCCCGCCTGAGCCCCGATCCCGACCTCGACGCCGCCTGCCCCTCCCTCGCCCCAGGCACCCGAGGTGAGCACGCCTGCTCCTCCCCCTCCCCTACCTCTGCCTAGGGTTCTTCAAATTTTAGTTGCATCAAATTAGTTAGGGTTCATGTATGGGTGGAAACGGATCGGATGCGGATGTTATCGGATACGGATGTGGCTCGGATGTTTTCTTAGATGATGTTTTCTTAGATGATGAATAAACACTATTGTAATGCATCACAATTTCTAAGATTAATCATAAAACAAGTAAAATTTGACGACTTATTTCACTTTTAAGTTGGATAATTGGAATATCCGCTACCACTTTCCACCCCTAGGTTCATCAAAATAGATGGTAATTAGGGCAGTAGTTCCTAGGTACTAATTAGTTAGTAAGAACTAGGTACTAATTATGTACTAGTTTATTTTTATTTATAGTAAATTTATTTTTAGTAAGAACTAGTTGAATTAATAGAACTAGTTGAAGATGTCACATTTGTTGTTATTTTTTTAGTTAAAGCAATTTTTCCCGCATCGACGTCGACGATGCCTATCCCGCATCCTCATCGTCGACTTGGTGGAGGACGCCTGCTTGACCAGATGGGTCATGTCCAGGACTGGGCTCCGCCGGGCTGGTACTGGGAGGCGCTACCTATCGGGGGGCGTAGCTTGGTGAGGAGTCAGCCCGTCGTTGACCCGAACCTTCTTTGGTGGCGGTCGCGTGGGCCAGTGACAGTCGAGAGGTTTGAGGACACCACGGAGGTGGTACGTCACCGTGTCAGCAAGGAGGACGCGCACGTCCATCGCTACTTGTTTGCTGGAGCACATGTTCTCCAATACCTGGCAGGTTCTCCAGGGATCTCACTGGAGCTATGATCCTGTGATGGTTCCTTCTCTTTGGGTGTCCACCGCCCGCGCCGATACCCATCGTTCGCTAGGGTTTTAGTTGTATTAGTGATGTTATATGTATGATACTATTCGAGATGTATTAGTGATAATATTCAATAATGTACGGACGCAAGAGATGATTTACTTTTTCTTATTGAATGCATGCTAATTTGAATAATTATTTATTTTACGATTTGGTTTTGCTTATTGAATTCTCATGTCAATATGAGTCCTATAAGATATTTTGAAATGTATATCTTGTGTTGCTCAAATAGGATATGTGCTTGCCCAAGTGGTCGGTCATGTTTACAGGTTACACCTCCGAGTGGCCTATGTTTTGCCGGAGTGTAGATTCATTTCCGTTCCGGTAAATTTCAGACCCTCGACATGTCCTATTTTAGCAAAGGTCACGCCGGATTTTTCCGTAAATTTTGGCATGACTTGTGCCAGAATATGTAGGAAATATCGAGTGCCCCGGATTTGTGTGTTGAGTATCCTGGTAGTTGTCTTCGATCGATTTTCAATTAATGTTTCAACTATGAACATAGAAAATGTCTAACGATGAAAAGGATTTCGGTATTTGCAAATACCGCAAAGACGAGCGCGGCCTGTGCGACAGAATCTTCCTAGATGATGATAGGCGCTTCAGCATCAAGCTGGATGAGAACTTCGAAGTGGATACAGGAAGTCACAACTACAAGTCTTTTTTCGTAATTAAGCATGACATCTGCTTCATTTGCTTCAACTTATAATTTATTTTTTTACTATTCTACTAGTGTGTCCCCTGCCATGCAAGAGTTCTTGTCTTGGATAAGATAGGTTTCAGTCCTATGAAAACTACTATGGTGGTAAAGAGAGTTTACTTGAAGACCGAGCATGGTTGTATTTTTCACGCAAAATTATACAACACAGACACGTACACCTATTTTGGATGCAAAACTTGCCAAGCACTATGCAAGACTTATGCATTTGAGCCTGATATGGTTATTACCTTTGATATTCGTCCGGAAGATGATATTGAAGGTAATATCGACATATGGGTCGATGTGCAGACGCCTCCAGTTATACCATTATGTGAGTTTCTTAACCATATTTATGTCTTTGGTATTGCTTATTCAAAAATAGTTAACAATTAATTTCTATTGATAGCTTATTTCCATTCAAGCAAACATGTCCAGCGCTTGGTAGACAGGACCTAATATTGTCCCGGGGCTGAACTAAACTGCGAGGAGATAAGTCATTATGTTTCATGGCTTGAGGATCTTCATACTGTCAAGGCAAATTATTTTTCTGGACTTGAAAATCTTAGTACTCAAAACGTGCGACCAATAGTGTTCATACTTAACTACGGTCACATCTATTTAGGAAAATGATAAGATTTTTACTATTTATCCTCAGTGCATCTTTTGCATACATTATTTTTTAAGCTAAACTTCATTGCTAAGTATGTTACTATACGATTTTCTTCAATAGGGACTCCCGATGAATGTTGTGCCTTATTGGATCGAGACTAAAGGTTGCATGAGAATTGTTAGCTTACGGCCAAGATATCCTACAATGCACTTTAGTGCATACAGAATTTCTAATAGCGAGGAATGCTTAATAGTGAAAGACTGGAGCAAAATTGTGAACGATCGCATGGAAGTACTAGGGGGCAGCAATCAGAAGCGCATCCCACGATTAGGAGACAGGTTCATCTGCATGCTCCAACTTGATGAAGCAGGAGTGCTGCACATGTTTTATGTTATTTTACCTGAGAGAGAGCAGCATGAGTGATTAATTAGCTAGCTAGAAATGAGTTTGAAGATGATGATGTGCTACACTATGACTATGATGATTACATAGCTAGTGTTGGTGGCAATGACTATGATGATTATTATTAGCTAGTGTTGGTGGTGATTAGATAGCTATCGCAGCTAGTGTTGGTGGTGATTAGCTAGCTAGAATGAGTTTGAAGATGATGATGTGCTACACTAGGACTATGATGATTAAAAAACTACTGTTGGTGGTAATGACTATGATGATGATTAAATAGCTTGTGATGGCGGATTAGTTTGAAGTGGAGGCAACACGTGGTGCACATCGAAAGTACTACTAGTCCAAACTAGATCAAGTTTGGATCAGTAGTATACTTTTGACATGCACCACATATTGCCTTTACTTGAACCTAATCCACATTTATTTGACATACTGTTATGGACATAATGATATAAACCTCATAATTGGTATTGTATCAAACTTTGTATAACTGTGTATAAATACACTTAAATAAAAAAATGAAAAAAGAATACTAGTAGCGATGGATAGAAAACACGCTGCTACTAGCTAGATTAGCAACAACGCGGGAAAGAACACACGTTGCGGCTATGTGTCTTAGCAGTAGCGCACGTCGCACACGCTACTGCTAAGTAATAGCTGTAGCGCCTTATTAGTAGCGTGGTCACCCGCGCTACTAGTGGGCACTAATCTCGCGCTACTACTAGGGTTTTCCCTAGTAGTGCCAAGTTGGGCTTCCAAAAAAATCAGTGTGTGGATGATACCTAGCTTTCATAAATTTTGCGCTCAAGGTCTCTAGTGCTTGCAAGATATGCCATGCCTACCTTGCCAATAATGCCAGGTTGAATAATTCCATGTACTCCGAGGGCCAAACCTCATTTTTCTCTCCCCACGTTTGTTTCCCACCAAAACTTTCGTGTAATAGAATTGATATGGAGAAATAATCATCGTGGGAGTTTAAAGCAAGAGATGGAATAGACTGGTACTGCTTGTGCCACAGATTTGATGAGCACACAGTTTCCACCATAAGAGAGGTTTTTTTCCCACCAAGCCTTTCACCTTATTCCACACTCCTTCTTTAAGATATTTGAAATCGCCGTTTTTGTTATGGCCAACATCTGTAAGTATGCCCAAATACTTCTATGATAGACTTTCATCATGCACATTAGGCATGTTCTTCATATCTTGTCTAACTGATTAAGGGCATCCTTTGATGAAAAGACAAATGACTTTGGCATATTAATTTTCTGTCCTGACACCAGTTAATAGGTCTCCAATCAAGAAGACACCAACGTTGCACCTTCACTCTCAGCCTTGACGAACAGCAGTCCTATCATCTGCAAACAATAAGTGACTCAACGGTGGTGCAGATTCTGCCACTTTTATCCCACTCACATGAGATGAGTGATTCTGACTTTTGAGCGGCACGAAAAACCCTCTGCTGTTAACAAGAAGAGGTAGGGAGAGATTGGGTCTCCCTGACGAATCCCTCTCGTAGGTTTGAACTTTTCTAGCTTCTTTCCATTAAATAGAACATAAAAATTTACAGAGCCTACCAAATGCATAACCGACATAACCCAAGTAGGCGCAAAACCCGACATGGTCATCATTGCTTCTAGATAATTTCACTTAAAACAGTCATATGCATTTAGCATATCCAGTGTCAAAACAATAAAACTGTTTTTCCTTGACATGTTGTTATTTATGAAGTGGAAACATGCATAATTTGAGATAATATTGTCTTTGATCAACCTCCCTGCCACAAAAGTTGATGGTTCTTCTGATATAATCTCAGGTAATATCAATTTTAACCGATTAACCAAAACCTTCAATGCAATCTTATAAAGGACATTGCAAAGACTGATTAGACGAAACTGAAAAAGTAGTTTCGGGCTTGTTACCTTGGGGATAAGAACTAAAAATGTGTTGTGTAAGCCTCCTACATCCTCCTCCCTCTTCAATATCCGCAACACTAGCATGGTAACTTCCTCACCACACATCTCCTAGTGTCGCTGAGAAAGGTGTTTTGGCTATTCGTTCAAACCTGGAGCTTTTGTTGGCGCCATTCGAAACAAGGTTGTTTTAATCTCTTCTGCCTTGTACTCTTTCATAAGCAATTCATTCATCTCGCTGGTGGCCTTGCATGGTACCGTTTCTATTACCTTATGCATATCATGTGTGCCCTTGGTAATGAAAAAATCACAATAAAAGGTTGTCACCATTTGCTCCATCTTCGCTGCATCCTTAGAGCATCTCCAGCCGTTGAGCCCCCCAGGAGGCATTTTTTTCGCCGCTTGGGGGGCTGCCGGCAAGAATTTTAGTCCTGGGTTGAAATTTCTTCCAGTCGTTGGCCCCCCCAGGCAGCAACGAGCCGACGTAGCAGCGCCGAGCGCGGGAACGGCGCGAGGAGGCCGAGGCAAACGAGGAGGACCTTGGAGGCGGACATGAGGAAGAGCGCCGATGCCCAGTGCCCCACCGCGGCCAGCGTCGCCAGGAGGAGCGCCTGCCGCACCAGTGTTCCAGTCGCGGCGCGCGGCCGCCCGGGCCCGTCAGCGCGGAGCCACAGACCGCACTTCCACTCCCCCTAGCCCCCCGTAGAGCGCTCCACCCACGCCGTCGTGGCGGCTCTCCTGGCACTCCTTTGGCCTAGGCTGCCCCGCGCCGCCCATCACCGATGCCGCCCCGTCACCCGCCATCCCCGTCCCCTCCCCAAGCCGCGCCATCGCGCCCGAGGACGTCACCCCACCGCGCCCGAGCTCCGGGCGGGCTCGTGGTCGCCGTGCTCGTGGCCACGCACCCCCGAGCGTGCAGCCGCGCCCTGGACGCATCCCGCAGCCTCCCGGCCCCCCCGTACGTCCCTGCCTGGCTCCTGCGCGCTCTAGCTACACGCCCGCGCCACACCTCTGGCCTCGCTCTCCGCTGCCTGCGCCGTTCGCCCACCGCTGCAGTCACCGCAGCTCGCCGCGCCCTCGCTCTCGCCCGAGCCCAAGCCCAGCCGCCTGCGCCGCGCCTCCTCCTGACCCACCGTGCCTCGCAGTGAAGAGGCCTGGGGGCGAGGTGGACGGCGACGGAGGCGGGCCGGCGACGGAGACGGCCGCTGCGGCTCCGTCGAAGCGATGCGGGCGGCCGGCCGACGACGGAGGCGGGCGAGGTGTCGGGGCGGTCGTGCGCCTTGCAAGTCAGCTGCGGCCGCGGGCATGCGGGAGAGAGGAGATTTTGCATGCAGTGCACGTGGTGGGCCTAGCCAGAAAAGGAAGGAGAGGGAGAGATTAGAGGTTGGCAGTGGGCCTTTTGCAGCCAAAAAATAGTGCCGGCGTCCCCAGCTGCCTCCCGATTCCCCGGGTTTGCCTTGGGCGCGCCGGCCGTAGTTTTCGTCATATCAGGCGCAAAACGAGCCTCTGAGGGTGCGGCAGGGACGCTTTTTTAACGCTGGTGCCGAAAAAACGCTTGTGGGGGGCCGTCCTGGGGGCGTGGCTGGAGTTGCTCTTAGTGGAGGTTCCGTAAAGGGGCATCAAAATTTTGATCTTATTCTTTAGCCTTCGCTTGCTAGCCCACATGTGATATATTTTTTTGTACTTTTTCTCCCGCTGCAAGCCAATTTATTCTGGAGCGTTGCTGCCACATTACCTCCTCTCGGTGGTATAGCTCCACCAGGCGGTCCTTGATTTTCACTTCTGCTAGTGTCGGCGCTACTCTATCCAGGCCAAGTCTGCAATTTTCTAGCCCCAGTTTTAACTTCCTTATCTCAGATTTCACATGTCCGAAAGCCGCCATGTTCTATCTAGTTAATGTAGCTGATAACACGCTTAACTTGGCTCATATACCATCAAGGCATCAACAGTATGAGCACCAGGACACTGCTAGTGTTGCTCGATGGTCTCAAGGAAACCATCATGGGATGCCCACATTAACCCATAGCAAAATTGCTTGTTATCAGGTCGCCAGGGACGGCGGCGGCGTGGCCAGATCGGCGGCGGCGCGGCCGGATCTGGGCCTAGGCGTGAGCTTGGTCTCCGGGTCACGGTCGGCGCGATGGCGAGTGCGACACGTCGGCAGCTGGACGGATCTGCAGGATTACATCCTTGTCTGGTCTTTACAACTCAGGCAACTCTAGGGAAACCCTAGGTCTTCAGGGGACCGAGCGATGGCGATGCTTTTGCGTCGTAGTCCCTCTTCAGGGCATCGTTTTGGAGTTTGCTACAGTTGAAAGGACCAGCGAGGCTGGCGGTGTACGCCCAGTGGCGCAACTGCCGATGAAAATCGTGCCGACTAAGGACATGGCGGACGATGGCGGCGTCTTTGTTGTCGTTTCCTTGTCGAGGCATCGTCATTGTAGTTGGCGTCATCGGGCTCGGGATGCTCCTGGGGAAACCCTAGATCTGGGTATCCCGGATCGGACGAGGATGGCGTTCTTAGTATAGCTTTCCCTCATGGGGGCATTATTTTGGAGCAAGTGATGGCTGGAGGTGACAAGAGGAGGAGCGGTGCTTCATCATACACATTGATGGTGTCTGATCTCGATGGCATGACGCCCTGGAGATTAGGCAGCTGATGTGCGATGATGGACTCACGCAGGAGGTCGACGTTGTCTGGCGTCGTGGTGGCGTCGTCGGCAGCTAGATCAGGCAAGGTACATGCAGCAGTACAGCTCTGAAGATGGATTGGCGGCAGGTGGCTGCGGCGGCTTCATAACCGGTAGGCGTCCTGGTTGAGGAGCAGGCCGGACTGGTGGGTTCCCACACCCGGCAGGCATCCTTGTTGGGACCTCAGGTCTTAGATGTTAGGTTTGGCTGCGAGGTCTATTGGGTATTAGGCCCATACTATCAGCACCCCTTCATCAAGTGGATAGGAGTAGCGACAGATGTTGCTTAGACGATGGCTTTAGTCTCATTGTTGCATGACTTTGTAAGATCTTGTGTTAATAATTAATAAAATGATTGTATGCATTGTTCAGATGCAAAATCCGGGGGTCTTCCTCCTTTTCTAAAAAAATTCAGGTCGGTGTCGATCTTTTGTGGGATCAAGATGGATACTTTGCTAATAAGTGTCCCTTTCTTGCCTTCTTGCGTTCCTTTGGTGGCGCATAAGCTGGGGGGGGGGGGAGTTGGTAGTCGGATCTTGTTTTCAATTGTTTTGTCGAACCATCATGTCGTTTGGTAGGTTCAGCGTTAGTGATAATATTAACCATATTAAGCTTTCTCGCAACCGTTCTTGGCTCCTTTTGCTCTTCCCCTTCCTTGCCTGAAGCTTTCAGAGGGCTCTCAACCGTTTCCAAGGTATGCCACCCCACCCCCCATGGCCTCTTCCCCAAAATCTACCCCGGTCGCACTCCTCCATGTCATGGCCAAGTTGCTCGCAAACCTCATGGAAATGGCCGACCTTCTCATAGTTTACCTCAAGGAAAATTCTTTCACTGGCCAAGTTCAAAGGCGTCCATCGAATCAAATGTTTGGACACTTCGAATCTTGCATGGATACGTGGTTTCCCTCAAAGTACCTTGATGGATTATGCTCAACACTCTCAACAATGCCGATTCTCCTGGCCAAATGATTAACAATTGCTTCCTTTCGGTAAAGATCAGGAATTTTGTGAATTTGTGCCCAAACAGGCACTCGTTCTAGTTTTGCCGATTCCGGTGCATTCCTTCCATCAAATTCTTCAATCAAAACCATGAGCCCTCAAAGTGTCCATGTGCCCTGGTACATAACCCTCTTCTAATCACCTAGGCAGAAAATATGGATGACAAACAAGGTGGGTCGTCTACCTCTTGGATTTCCGGCACGTAAGAAAGGTTCGAGATGAACTTCAGTGTTTCCCTCAACGCAGCACTGCTGAACTTCTTCGAGGCTTTCGCTTTTGCTACTACGGAGTACAAGCCAATGTGATTCCTTGGCCAACTGTTTGATCTTGTCCTCTCCCATGTAAACCTCATCGAGCTCCCCCTCCTGTAGCCACATGTGTTTCATCGCTGCTTCAAGTCCTTCTTGTACCTTTTCCTTTCCTCCCGCTGCTCCCTGTGAGCCAGAGCATAATGTCGCCATGTCGATAAACCTTCAAGGTCGAGACTGCTGCAATCGATCTTCCCCAGCTGCCACACCTCCTCGCAAGAAAGCAAGGCCGGGCAGCCGGTAGAGTATTGAAACCCTAATCACCTATAAAATGAAAAATTGCATGGTAACGTTAGGTACCGGCAAAGAGTCCTCCAATAAAAAGCTTCCATCTATTATTCTGCGGGCCACGTATTTTTTTATTGCACTTTGTCTTTGATTATAACCTTTGTATTTCTGCTCTCTCTATCTTCAACGGCTGGCCCCATACTTGTACTTCGCATGCATGGCAGTTATGTGGCAGAGCCTCTCTCCCTTCTCCGAAACAATAAATCCAACCGTGTTTTCACCTTGGCTGATTTAAAACATTCATATTTTTTGAACCATATATTCATTTTTTAAACTTTTTTTATTTTGAACTCCTTGCACTAACAAATTTACAATGAGACCACTCTAGGATATTTTTCGACCATGTTTATATTCAAACATAAATTTCACATTTTGAAATAATTAATTTCACACTGTTATGTAATTATTTCACTTTCTGTAGTTATTGTTTCGCAATTCGGAATCAACATTTCACTTTCCACTTGCTTGTTTCACAAAAATAACATATAATTTAATTGCACATTTCTCAAGTAACTTATTTCCCTCTTTTGAAGTAAATAGTTTCACATTTCTAAATAATCAATTTGACACTAATACATTAAAATTTCAGTTTCCGTGGCTATTATTTTACAATTCAGAATCTGCATTTCACTTTCAACTGGCATTTTCATATAACTAACATCTTTTTCAATTTCACATTTCTCAAAGAACATATTTAACTCTTTTGAAAAAAATTGTTTCACATTTTCATGTGACCAGTTTCGGAGAAAGCACTTCTATTTCAATTACATATTTTTGAAAAAAAAACCCAGTTCACAATTCTGAAATAAACTATTACACATTTCCAAATAACCACTGATTTGTTTCACAAAAATCACTTGTATTTCAATTTTACAATGTTCAAAAAACATATTTCACTCTTTTGAAATAAATTGCTACAAACTTCCAAATAATAGTTTCACAGCTTGACATTTCAGTTTCTTATTGGCTTTCAGTTTCACAACCTAAATTTAACTTTCCAATGGCACGTTTCACAAAAATCACATATATTTCAGTTGCACAATTTTGAAATAACGTATTCACTCTTTTGAAATAAGCTTGTTTCATATTTCATAATTTTGAAATAGGTTGGTTTCACGTATTCCTGTTGAAATAGGTTTTATTGAAGTGAAATATGTTTTTTCCACACATGAAGTGTGAAACGGGAAAATTTAAACTTGTTTTAAATGTATTCAAGATTGGTCTAGTTCTGAAGGTCTTGACGCTAAGATTTCAAATATATAAATTATTTTTGATACAAACTTATGGTCCAAAATATATGAATAATTTAATTTAGCAAACAGGTAATAAAAGATTGGGTTTATTGTGTAAGAGAGGAGGGCGTGGGCTGTCAACTTTCTGCCATGTCTGTCATGCATGTCAAGTGAAGGAATATAATAGGGCCCAAAAAAGTTGTATTTTATTAGGTATAACTTTTGTATAGCAGAAAAGTGTGAATTAAAATCTAGCAATCGCACACATCTTGATGTCTAGATGGATGGTATATATGTTACCGGTAGGTAACGATAACATTGCCGCTCAAAACGACTTTCTGTAATCACCTAGGGTAGTTTGGTTCCACAAGTCAAATAAACGCCAACAAGGTGTAGTGGGCGTTGCCAACTTCCTAGTAGTGCTCGTTCCGAGGGATCTACAGCAGCGCAAGTGATAACGCTCGCTTATAGTGATCACTAAGCTTTGCTTTACCCGCTATATTTTACAAGATGGTGGGCCAGCCGATTAGGAAGCTAGCGAGCGAACCGCGACCTCGATTTTTATGAACATTCCAAAAGGTTCTTGACCGATTTGAAACTAACTAGAAGGTTCTTTATTTTTTTTTCTTGGCTATTTGCTCTTTTTTAATTACTTTTTTTTCCTTTTCAATATTCACAAAATTCAAAAAAATAATAATCAAATCTTAAAAATAGTTTTGGATTTCAACATTGTTCATGATTAATAAAAAACCTTTTGAAATATCTAGTTTGATCAAAATTTCAAAAATGTTGTTATCTTGAAAACATGTTCTAGTTTCCTATTTTTTTTCAAATTTTCAATTTTTTTATTATTTTAAGAAAATTTTCCAAGGATTCAAAATATGTTCAGAAATTAAAAACATTCATATTTTTCAAAACTGATATCATTCTAAAAACTCGAATTTTTTAATCCTTACAATATTTGTTCATAACATGTGAGTGTGACCAAAAAATACAACAAAATATTGTATTCCCATTATAAAAACTATTCGGATTTTTTCAATATTTTTTCATATTTGGATAAATTGTTCAGAAGGTTCAATACTTGCTTAGTTATTTCAAATAATGTCCATAAAATTCAAAAAATGTTCAGGTTTTTATAAAATTATTAAGGACGGCAAAATATTTCGTGTGGCATGTTTTTGAATTGGCGTACATTTTTTTATTTCAAAAACATTTTTTTAATTCTTTAACTTTTCGTGGACTCACAACCATTTTTTGAATTCACATTTTGTTTTGCATTCTCAAACATCTTTTGATTGCGTGTGAACATATTTTTTAACTCACAACGTTTTAAATGTATGAAATGTGTAACGGGAAAATTTAAACTTGTTTTAATTGTATTCAAGATTGGTCTAGTTCTGAAGGTCTTGACGCCAAGATTTCACATATATAAAGTATTTTAGATACAAACTTATGGTCCGAAATATATGAATAATTTAATTTAGCAAAGAGGTAATAAAAGGTTAGGTTTATTGTGTAAGAGAGGAGAGCGTGGGCTGTCAACTTTCTGCCATGTCTGTCATGCATGCCAAGTGAAGGAATATAATGGGGCCCAAAAAAGTTGTATTTTATCAGGTATAACTTTTGTATAGCAGAAAAGGGTGAATTGAAAGCTAGCAATCGCGCGCATCTTGATGTCTAGATGGATGGTAGATATGTTACCGGTAGGTACAAAAAACGAGTTTCTGTAATTGCCTAGGGTAGTTTGGTTCCGCAAGTCAAATAAACGCCAGCAAGGTGTCGCCGGCGTTGGCAACTCCCTAGTACTGCTCGTGCCAAGGGATCTATAGCAGCTTTAGTGCTAACGCTTGCTTATAGCGATTGCTAAGCTTTGCTTTACCTGCTATATTCTACGAGATGATGGGCCCGCGCAGCAGGAAGCTAACGAGCGAACCGCGTCCTTGATTTTTATGAACCTTCCAAAAGGTTCTTGACCGATTTGAAACTAACTAGAAGGTTCTTTATTTTTTTTCTTGGTTATTTGTGTTCTTTTTTGTTTTGTGATTGCTTTTTTATTCCTTTTTTAATATTCACAACATTCAAAAAAGTTCCAAATATTAAAACATTGTTTAGGATTTCAAAATTATTCATGATTTAACTAAATTTATTTGAATTTTCTAGTTTTATCAAAATTTCAAAATGTTGTGATCTTGAAAATATGTTCACTTTTCCTAAAATTTCTCAAATTTTAAAAATAGTTGATTTTAAAAATATTTCTTTTATTTTACCAAAATTTCCAGGATTCAAAATATGTTCAACAATTCAGAAACGTTCATATTTTTCAAAACATGACATCATTCTAAAAAAAGCAATCTTTTAATCCTTACAATATATGTTCATTATAAAAATTATTCGGATTTTTTCCAAAATTTGTCCTTTTGTTAGTAAATTGTTCAGAAGATTCAATATTTGCTTAGTTATTTCAAATAATGTCCATAAAATTCAAAAAAGTTCAGGTTTTTGTAAAATTGTTAAGGACGGCAAAAATATTTCATGTGGCATGTTTTCGAATTGACTTACATTTTTTTATTTCAAAAACATTTTTTTAATTCTTTAACTTTTTGTGGACCCGCAACCATTTTTTGAATTCACATTTTGTTTTGCATTCTTGAACATTTTTTGATTACCTGTGAACATATTTTTGAATTCACAACGTTTTGTGCATTTGTGTATTTCTTATAATTTATAAATTAAACAGACAGAAAAACATGTTAATCAATTTTTTGTATTCTGAGAAATTAATAAATTTATTGCTATGCACGGGCATTAGCTAGTTATAATAGCTCATGGGTCGGCCCAGGTCAGTCTGTCGCTCGTTTGCATCATTTTGACGTAGGAATTGCCCGGTCCATCCATATATTGGTTCATACGTTAGGGACATGGTTCTTTAAATTTGCCAGTTGCCACGCGCGCGCGCACTAGACACCTATTTTTTGCTTCGGAATAACACACGAGGGTTTTTCGTTATGTCTCCCAGCAGGCTAGCCACCATCTTGCTGTCAGTTCGAGCCTTCGAGGTGCAGTTTCTGAACATTGATATCTGCGGCAATGTGCACTGCTCGTCTGCTGCTTCGTCAATAAAATGACATGTCGCAGGTGCTTCGTCAATAAAATGACATGCCCCTGAGGATCACTCCACCACCTTGTTAGCCATAATCTTGACTTAGCGCGTGCATTAGCAGACGTGTGGCTATGCCGTTGTGGAGAACCGCACGACCGACGGACGTGGTGCATCTAGTTAGTTGTGATCCGTTGAGTGGATAAGGGCTGGACATGCATGTAGGAATTAGTTGCATGTATTTAGCGTCTAGTTGGTTAGTGGGTTGATGCTAGTGGTGTGCGTGCGCCTGTGCTAGAATGGGTATAAAACCTCCTTGTACTGATCGAGAGAGAGATAGATGTAGCCTCTGGTAGTGCATGTGTGCTCGCCTTGGGGTGGAGTGATCGAGTTCGTGCTCGAGAAGGAGAAAACAGAAAAGCCGTTTGTCTGGCGGGGGTGTTTGAGCACCCGGAAAATTTTCATGTCCACCGGTCGTGTCTCTGGCGATCACCATCGCGTGTCGTAGCCTACGGCAACAACACACCTGCCTTTCCTCCATGATTAGAATTCGCCCCATTAGCGTTCGCTTTGATCCACCAATCCGCTGGCGGACTGTGTCGCTGCACCTCACAGGTGCATGTGCTTGGGGCTCTCTTCTCTTGAACTGATTGTTAGAATAAATCTGAGGCATATCGTCGATCATCCGAGGACCAAGCAATCACACAAGCACAACACCAAGATTTGTTAACGAGGTTCACCGATATGGCTACATCTCGGGGCCTGACTACGGGCGCTCCTTCCCGTGACACCGTCATAATACTGCATACCGGTCACCCGGGCGCCGACACACTCCGCCGGCTCCCCCTTGTGCGTCTGTGCTATTATGTTGGCATAGGTTACATCGCGTGTCTACCTCCACTATATATGAGAGGCCTAGAATACAAGTGCCCTAGTAGGACTCCATATCCTATAAACGCAATACAACTACAAGTCCAACTGTAACCTACTTTGTACACTATATTTGACACAACTCTAACAAACTCCACCTTGGCGAATATTCTTCACCACCCTGGATTTGTCCATGTGTCAAACTTCCATGTACATTGGACATGATCTTATCACATGAGAACCACTGCTACTCCAAAGGCTCCATGTGACTCCACCTGCAACTTGTAGTCCCTTCTTTTCTTGACCACAGCCAACACTCGAGCAAAATTAAGTTCCTTGTTGCTCTAGTTTGTGCTCCCAACTTTCAGAGTATCGGTTCAATGCCATATCACACCGATCACTGACTTGCGTAAAAATGAACAACTCACATATTGAGTGTCACACATAAGAGTTACCTGAACTCAACATCACCGTTCCTTTCTTGACTGCCTGTCTGAAACTTGAAAGAATTTCACCATTGCTTGTAGTCATCGTGAGTCAAATTCACAGTTGTCTCACCACATGTATGACCACCAGAGCCCTGGCCCGTCTCCATGCCCCGTGCGTACTGCACACCTCGCCGCTATTACCGCGTCGAGCCTCCGCTGTCCCGGTCGAGTCTCAAGGGTCGCGAACCCACACCACTCAACCCCCACTGCACAGTACCATCAATCATCACCGACCGATGACGAGTTTCACGCTTCCATCAGACCACTGGGCTCCAGTCCGAATTACGTGTCACTCGTTTTTTTCCATTGAATAGGCTTCGATTCTCTGGATCCTTACACCGTAGCCCATCAATCCAGCTCCACCTTCAACTTGACTCCATGGTAGATGATCAGTCCACACTCGTGCCCCGTTGACTTCAAGCTCTCATGTGCACCGTCTTGAATCAACCCCGTGTCATAGTCTTGTCGAAGCCACACAAGCCCTCCGGCCTGCGCCACGTGTTTCCACGCCCCAGAAGCCGGTCAGCATCAGCATCACGCTACAATGTCGCTGTCGCCAATCCCACCACCGTCTTCGGTTCCAACCGACTCATGTCGATCCGTCAGACTATCCGGTCCAATCCAGCCGAACTTGTCCGACTCCATGACACGCTCGAGGCTCCCAAATCGTCTTCCAAGAATTTCCATTCATTACATGATAATTCCATCTTGGCTGACATGACTTCCCGTAACGCCTTCAAGAATCCCCTTGTTGTGCCAACAATCTTTCATCTTGTCTGCCATAACCCAAGGTTTTCAGTTCCTTTGAACTTCTCCACCTCAAACCAGGTACCCGTTGACGCCATAGTTCTTTGTACGGCTGACCTGCGAAAAATTATCTAAGCTTTCCTCACGTGATGCCCAAGTACACAAGCAAAACTTGACGTGGTACACCCTCATGTACTAATAGCAATTTCAACCAAAAGGAAAATCTTCTGGTAATCACGTGATGGCTCCCTTGCACAACTCCCAATGCATGCTAATTGCTTTTGCCTTGCCTGTGCTTTCCAATGTAGTATCCCTGATGGACTATTCTGCCGAATCGATCTGCTCTTGTGCCTCTCTCCGCGTCGAACACGAGGACTCGGTCCTCCTTCTTTCTGTCCAAACAAATCCTCACGATGTGCTACATGCTCCAGCGACCCTTCGCTGTGTGTCAGCGTGCCCTTGCTGCTAGCAGCACGCGCCAGCCTGTGGGCCGCCGCACGGAGATGTTGATGCTGAGCTGCACTGGCCCCGATCGTGGCACGCCCCAAACATAAACGGAGATGTTTATCATGCAATAGAGAATCACGCAGAAGATGAATGTGTTGATTTTCATGGAATCAAAGCTATCCAGACCGAAATACAAACACCTCAAAAAATATAATCGATTGTCCAGATCTATAAAACCCCTAAACGCTACACCCCCAAAATACAAACAGTGTCAGGCACTTATGCCTAGACAAAGCTCTATAAAGAGGAAATACTCAACGGCAACGGGAGCTACACACGCGGGATCGTGGAGTGATAGCATGTCACTGTCAAGTCACCGTTTTTCACCTCCCGCTCTCGTTGCTATCAACATCAGTCGCTTGGGGAGAATATCGTGTGCTCTCATCCCTTAGGTGCAACCATGATGCCGCTTCAAAAAATTCAATTTTAAATGTTTTTATAAAATCTGATAAAATTATGGATGTCTTTTTAGAAGGAGGATCACCCCCGGTCTCTGCATCCGACAAATGCATACGGCCCTACTACTGAAACGATGTTCAAGTTACATGAATGTACAATCCCTAAAAATTCAAATGAAAGTTCGAAATACACATTGAGAAACCAAAAAGATAAATTCAGCATGATGTTACACTATTCACATCCAGATTTTATCTTTTTTGTTTCTCAATGTGCATATTGAATTTGGACCTGAATTTTATATGGTTTTTAGGAACACTCCTTGTGAATATTCAGAAGTCTTCGAAATATTTGAAATTGTTTTTTAAATGGTCTCATGGGAGCATTCGGGAGTTGGTATCACCTGATACTCTCGCCACTCCCTTGCTCCTTGGCTGTGTATTTGATGCAAGAAAAGCACAACAAAGGTCGAGGATGAGGGCCGGGCTTCCTTGAGCAGCACTAGTTGGCGGAGGTCCAAATCTATGCCGAGCGCATGACGAGGAGGTCGTGGCCTCAGAGAACCCCAACTTCATCACCGAGCAGAGGACGCTCTACGGGGCCGCTTGCGTTTGTGCCACCAATGCGGCCGCGACATTGTCGGACATGGAGGTGGCGCTGGCGATCACGGTGAGAACGTAGGCAGTTGCGCGTCCTTAGCTCCGCTAACAACATGTCGTTGGAGCCGGTGGCACAACGAGCATCCCCCCTGTCCGCGTCCATCATCGACCCCACGTCCGCCGGTGCGGACAGATTGCGGCCTCTGATGAGAAGAAGTAGGGCATATGAGACGGCAATGCCTCGAGTCAGTGAGCCGGTATGTGTCCCATGTCCTACTCTTCCTCGCCGGTGATTGTACCTTCACTCTACGGGGCTCAACTGACTGCCGGACATCGAGACAGCCCCCGACATTGGCACAAATTGGAACAGAAAGGACACGGAGGACGCGGCGCCTTAGATTTAGACTACTTTAGGTCCGGACATTTTTGTTTAATGAAATATGTCGAATAATGTGCTATGCTTTAGATAAAAATCATTTGTTTTGCATGTAATACCCCCAAATTTTCAAATCTGGTTTGAAATGTATGCGGGGAATGATTGAATGGCCGGCTACCATATCACTGTCCGCGGACGCGACCTATGAGGACGGATACGGTGTCCGTTTAGAGGGTTAGCATTGAAGATGCCCTAACAAACCATTGTAAGCTACACATAAATTAGGAAAAAGAAACAAACCTACAGACAATTGCCATGATAAACTACAAAAAAAAAAAGAAATCAAACATGGCATATTTGCATCTCAACTAAAAGAAAAACATAGGAATTTTACATTGTACACTGAAACAAATATATTTTAAAGTTGTCATCATTTTATAAATTTAAGCTACCATGACGAACAAAAAAGTATTTGCCATATGGTAAAAAGAAATTTAGTTTTGGTGATAGCGATGCGAAGATTGAAATGACTAAACAAGAAAATTGCCATGATCAAAATAATAAAAATTTCATGCCACTAAAATAAAATTGTCGTGTTCTTATTGAAAAAGGCCATACTCTATGTTTTTTCTTGTCGTCACACAATATCACAAAAATAGAAAATTGCCATGATTGAAGCAATAGAAATGACATGCCAGTAAAAAAAATGTGATGCTCTTATTAATAAGATGGCTATGCTCATAATTTTACTTTGCTATAACAAAAGAATCACATACAAAAATATGCCATGATCGAAATAATAAAAATGCCATGCTAGTAAAATTGCCACGATAGTATGGAAAACAAAAAAAATGACATGTGCGTAGGAGAAATTCCCTACAAAATAGCATGCTTCTGTATGTTTGCCCTCAAAGAGGACGCTTGCTTCTGGTATGTTTGCCTCCAAAGAAGACGCGTCGGTTATGAAATTTTGTTTGTTTTGCACAAGCAGACGAGGATAGATAGATTAGACTAGTAGTACTAGAAGTAGTAATGTAAGAGTAGGTCAGAATTAATTCATTGCATTGGCTGCTTGTGGAGGCTGTAGTTCGTGTTTGCTTTTCAGTGTTCCCCATTGCATCAGTTTCGGCCGTTGTAATTTGGGGTCGTTTGCTGTAACTCCTGGCCGATTGATGACTTTGTTATTTGAAAGCCGGTCCGCGAGCCTTGGTTCTAAAGAAAATACTCTCATAATTTGATGGAGTGCTATAAAGTTTTTAAGTTATGTTATTTTTGTCTTTTCTATATATGTAGTGTGATTAGGGTATCCAGCTCCGGCACTCAAGGCTTGGTAAACCCAAAGAGGCAATACGTGGAGCAGTGTGCAAAATGCACAGCGGTCACATGCTTGCTTCCCATTTTTGAAACGAAAAGGATTTGACAACCGGGGGAGGCAGCATCTCTCAAACTGCGAGAGGGGAGGCTGCATCTCTCAAACTGGGAGTAGTAGTAATGTAAGTAGGTGGCTCTCTCCATAAATAAAAGGAATTGAATTCTGCGGGAAGCTAGGTGCAGCGCCGGATCGTGGAGCCCAAATCTTCTGCAGCAGCGGCATAATCACGATTCAAGCTATGGCAGCCAGCACTTGTAGTACACTCCATAAGCACTTGTATTACTCTTTAAACAACGCCAACATCACTCTCTGCCTCCTTGGTACTAGACTTGGGTTAATTAGGTTATTATGAGAGGATAAAATAATGCACCTTCGCCCCACCTTCTCCCTATATAATCGCCTCCCCACTCCATACCTCCTCCTAGCTCCACCGTCGTCCTCCTCTCCTCACGTCAACGTCCTCCTCCTCACGCGCGGCGCGACCCACTCCAGCTGCGTTTGCTGAGCAGCGTCCGTCCTCCTCCGCACGCGCCTCGTGTTTGTAAGTGCTCCCCTTTCTTCTGTTCATGCATTCTGCTTCTTGTGCCTCTTAATTTCTCACCTAAACCTTGTGGAATTTGTTGACCCACCGCAGGAGCATGGCAGCTCTCAAGCAGAGTGCTCTCAAGGGTGCCTTGGCACAGCATTTCGAGGTCGTGGCCATCCTTGCGGGCCTCTTCGTCTTCGCGGTCCTCGCCACTCCGTCGCCGCCGGTGCAGGGCTCCCTCCGCCCCCCCAGCGTTTGCGTCGCACCGTACGTCTACTACGATCGGATCGGCATGATACAGCCCTACCTCTTGTTCTCCATCCTCGTCTCCGGCCTCCTCACCTCCAGCCTCAAGCGGCGCACCGCAGCGGCCGACGCGCCCACGCCGACTCCGTGGATCCGAGCATATGGGATGCTGGCTCTCCTCCTGTCGTTCGTGAGCATCGTTCTTCTCGCGGTGCTCACTTTCTACCTGGCGCAGGTGAAATCTTCGATCTTCTCTTGCTGGAGCGGGGCAAGCAAGGCCTCTGCCTACACCTTCGGCACCTTCGTTGGCGTAGCGTGTGTGGCTACCTACTATGAGCTCGCGACGGTCATCATGTGGGCTGCTTAGTCGTCTTTTCGATCGATTATGGCTCGAACTATTACCATGTCATTACTCATTAGTACTGCTGTCTTTCCAATTATCGATCAGATGGTGATGGGTGTGTGAGGTGTGAGGTATCCTATATATCTTCTCTGGATGTATGCATTTGAGAACTTTCCTTATATGATATGTATACCGGAGTGTTACTGTGTTAGTGGAGAAAATCAACATGTAATAATCAGTTTCAGTTGTTAACTTGGTCCGCTTGGAATGATTCAGTTCCTTGTGTGAAATGTAATGATTCAGTTTCAGTACACTGTATTCAGGTCCAGGTCCATATATAGATTATTCCTTGGTCACATGCCATCCACTTGCCTCCCCGCCCATGCATGCTATATGTACACCATGGAGTATACAACCGTCGTATCTGTCAAGTACACGCTTCAACAAGGTTCTTTGTTGCAAAAAAGTACTACAAGTGCACCTGCCCCGGAGAGCCACCCCTCCCACTCCCAGGGTGCATTGTCAAATCACGTTAATGAGTGAAATGTAATAAACGGCACCCGCAATTTCCATTTAGTCAGATTTAGTTAGATCCGTAGTTCAGTTCTCCTTTAAAAAAATATTGCTGAACCATTAGATCAGTAAGTGGGCTTAAACGGGATTAAACAGAACCCGGTTTACATCCCTGTGAGTGATGCAGCACACTCCAGTGTTGCACCGTGTGGCAGAAGAGCGTAGCAGTCTACATCGAGCTGTATTCCAAAATCTCTCACAGCCACGACCAAACCAGGCCATCAGGTAGATGGGCCTGGGCCAGGCCCACGACAGAGTCTGCGAACAACCCACGCCGGAAGCAACATAAAGAGAGGAACAGTAGATGACGGCTAGGGTTGTGCGAGAGGGAATGAGTGAACTGAGTTAGGGTTCAATCCACTGGCCAGCGCCTTCTTATATAGGCCGTCGTGTAGATGGGCCGTGGCCAGGCCCACGACCGAATCTACGAACAGCCCACAGTCCAATCTCTCGGACAGTGGCACTTCCGTAAGCGACTCGTTAATTAATCCAAGATTAATAAACCATTCCTGGCCGGCAAAAATAAGCTTCAGCTCGGCTCATTCCCGCAACCCGCGGCGCGCGCGTCGTGACGAGGCGTGGCGGGCGGCGGAGGAGACGGAGCGCGCGCGTACAACTTCTATTCCCAAGCTCCCAATAGCAAGTGGTAGAACAACCCTTATAAAGAGATCTCACTCTTTTTACTGTAGCAGTATGAGACTAAAGTTTCCACCATACTTTTCACCACTTGCCGTACACATGCATGGGCCTTAGAGATTAACAAGGATTATTATCTTATATGAGCCTAAGCCCATCCATAATCCATCAGACCGATCCCATGGACAGGGACGACCTCGTGAAAGAAGAGAACATCGACTCCGGAAACAACGCGCTAGATGACGAGGAGCTCGCGCTCCTCATCGCCATCAACCCACTAACTGATATCATGATCTAATAACATGTACACGTGGGTATCTCGGGTACATGTACCACATCGAGGTGTGTATATAGAGAAATGTCTTGAGTATGAACACATTTTTGTGAGGATTTGAGTATATGCACTTAAATATATATTGGACTATGCTTGTATGTATGTAAAACATAGAATAAGTCATCGGGTATATACGTACCCAAGTACAACTGTTCAAACTATTTGACTATAGTATAACTTTTCAATAAAAGAAATAGTTCGGAAATCCCCTTTGGAGCTCGGCTTCCAGTGAGGCCTCCAAATTCAAATTTGAAATTTCATCGGTATTCATACTTTTACATTTTAAAAAATTCTGAAAAAAAAAGGTATACATGAAGGCATAATCCACATGTGTGTAAATTTTCAGTTCAAAATACATTGAAATGATGGCTGTGCAAAACAAATACAAATCTGGGGCTGTTTAACACATGATACTCCCAGGCCATGAATTTGTCTTTTTGTACAGGTTGCAACTCAAGGTATTTCATCATGAATTTTTACACACATGTGGGTTACATCCTTACATACACGCATATTTTTTCAAAATGTTTTAAACTATAAAAGTTTGAATTTAAATTTTTCAAAAATAAAGGCATCCATGGAGCTCGGCCACCAAAACGCCTCTCAGAAATTGTTTACAAATTTACTAGCATGCATTACTATAGAAGAAACACCATGCAATTTTGTTTTGGAAATGAATTATTGCTAGGAAATTAACATAATATTTTTTTCAAAGCAATCATTAACCCTTGAGGGTACTAATGCATGCAAACAAAACATGAAAAATCATTATTTTGTCGATTGTAAGCCATGCACTAATGAATATGACTTGCTCGATCCCTGGGTTTGTGGCGAGCCGTTTTGGGTGGGCATTCCTAGCTTTTTTGCTATTCGCATTGATCCGATATTGTTGGTCTATGTGGCCGCCAAGAATGGGCATTGTAACATCTTGTTCCGATGCAAATTTGGGCAGGAAGAAACCGTAGAGTGGGCTAGCTTGCGGGCAGCCCTCCCGCCGCTGCTATCGGACAATCCGGACACCATTTCTTGGAGTCGTTCACCTTCGGATGAATTCTCTGTCAGCTCGGCATGTCATGAGCTATGTCGTACGCTGACCATTCCATGGACCCCGCCTTCGTGGAAGGCCCCATTGCCTCTGAAGAGCAAGATCTTTGTGTGGCAATTGTTGCTGGACCGGCTCCCTTCTAAGACAGAGATGCTTAAGAGGCACAGACGTAGTAATGGCTTGTGCCGCCTCTGTGATGTACCAGAGACTGGGTCCCAAATCCTTTTTCTCGTGCGTTGTGGTGAACGTCCTCTGGAGTTTCGTCCGCGAGGCCCTCAGGCCAGACTGGGAGGCCCTAGACCTTGCGGAGTTCCTAGAAACCAGAGCTAACCATACCGGGGGGCGGCGCCACCTATTATGGCTTATATTTGCGGAGATGTGATGGAAACCTATTTTGAGAGAATATGACTTGCCCTAATGGGCCTAGGTGCCCCAAACAAATTATCTATTTTTTTGTAGTACTAGGAGTATGTACTATATATTATATGAGATTATGTACTATATAATAGATTATAGGGCACCATAATGATATGATAATGATATCTATACCTCCATACCTATACCTAATAATAAAGGGATTATTGCTTCCGGCGATACGTTACGGAAATTGCCCCCAAAGTTGCAAATTATTACCCGCCAATTCCACCTTTTTTTAGGGAAACCAATGCCACCTATAAGTGATAAAAAAAATTCACATAGAGGAATCCTCCGCCTGGGCTGGCCCATGCAGTACGGACCTCCTATATTGCGCTGCGAGCACTGGAAGAAGACACAGCGCACCCATTTAGACCGGCTCATGTTTGGGCAGCCTGTATTTCAAATTTCGTTTTCTTATTTTTATTTTCTTCTCTACTTTAAATAATTTTGGGTCTTCAAAAAAGTTCCTTAAAATAAAAAATGTGAATTTTGAAATAAAATGTTTAACAAATCATAATTTTTTTGTGGATTCAGAAAATGTTTGCGATTTTGTAAAAGAAAGTTTTCTTATTAAAGAAAATAGAAATTTCGAACATATGTTCAGGAAATGAAAAAATGTTCATGGTTTTTTTGAAAAAGTTCGTGCATTAAAAAATGTTAATGAATTTTAACAAAATTTCGCCAATAAAAAGTGTTCATATTAGGAAAAATATTCTAATATTCAAAAACTGCTTGTGACCTACAAAATAGTTTATTCAATCATAAAATGTGCGCTGATTCAAAAAATGAGCATGCATTTCCAAAAATGGTCGTTAAATAAAGAAAATGTTTGCGAATTTCAAAAATTATTCCATCAATTTCAAAAAAGGACCATCCATTCTAGAAATGTTCATGAATTCTATAAAATTCTTTAACAAATATTCACAATTTTAAAACATTATTGGAAAATTGTAAAAATGTTCATGATTTGATTAAATATTCCCTAATTTGTAAAAGTGCTCAAGAGTTTGAAAATGTTCACGATTTCAAATATGTGCACGAGTTTATAAGAATGTTCATGATTTTTAAAATTCATGATTTCACGAAACTGAGAATAATAGTTTCTCTCGGTGCTACAACAAAATTTGGTAATAGTCATTGGAGGCTATGATTTTTTTTCAGCCGTTGCAACTCAGGGGCCCTTTTGCTAGTAAATACTAAAGGGGCTATTGTTTCTGACGGTACATCACGGAAATTGCCCCAAAAGTTGCAAAATATTATTCAGCAATGCCACCTATAAGTAATAAAAAAAATGTTTCACACAGGGGAATCCTCCTATACTGCGCTCTATGCACTCGGAGAAGACACAATGCACACATTCAGTCCGGCCCATGTCGGCGGCCTGTTTTTTAATTTTGTCTTTAATTTTGCTTTTTTATTTTTCTTTTCTGTTTTTCTTTTTTGTACTTTAAAATATTTGGGCCTTCAGAAAAGTTCCAAAATTTGAAAAAAATATGAAATTTGAAATAAAATGTTTAATAAATCATAAATTATCTGTGCATTCAAAAATGTTTGCTATTTTGTAAAACAAATGTTCACTTATTAAATAAATGTTGACATTTCAGCAAAAATGTTCGGGAATCAGACAATGTTAATGATGATTTTAAAAACGTTAATGAAACTGAAAGAAATTTCATCAACTCAAAAGTGTTCATGAATGAAAAATATGCTAAAATTAGCAAACTATTCGTGACTTATAAAATAGTTTTTCATTCATAAATTTTTCACTAAAGGATCATGAATTTCAAAAATATTTTTAATTCCAAAAAAAATTCCCTAATAAAAAAATGTGCATGAATTTAAAAAATGGTTCCACCAATTTCCAAAAAAATGCTCGTCCATTCTAGAAATGTTCGTCGATTTAAGAAAATTATTTAAAAAATGTCTATAATTTAAAAATATATTTTGCAAATAATATAAAATGTTCATAAATTCAAAGAATATTCTTGATTTTCTAAATATTCTAAAATTTGTAAAATGTTCATAAACGCAGGGGCCCTTTAGCTAGTCTTTACCTAATAATAAAGCGGTTATTGCTTTTGGTCATACAATCTCGGCATATTTGCAGAAAGGCCCCTCCATTTTTATGGATTCAACCCGAAGTCCCATTTTAAGTGGGTATATGAGAAAATGTTGTGTTTTTGCAAAAACACCCTAGCATTAGTTAAAATTCTATCCAGGAGCCGTAATTAAACTTCTTCACCACGGGCACACCGTCCCTTATTCATTTGCGTTCTCCACCGCCGAGCACGGGCCACTGCTTAATGCCGACGTCCACGCCGTAGGAGCCAAGGAAGGGGTGATGCAACGCGGCGGAAAAAAAGGAAGGAGGGAAGCGAGAAGGAGGGGCAGTCGGCCTGCTGGTTTGCTGGTGCTGGAGAGGCTCGTGGGAGGGAGGTCCTCTCCTCTGCTTCGGGCGCGAGGCGGCTGAAGCGCTTGGGCTCAAAAGCTGCGGGGCGGGGGGCGAAGGGTGGCGCAAGCGCTGGATGGGACTTGGTGCAGGTCTCCGGCGAGATGGGGATGGCGTGGAGGGGGTCCGGACGCGGATGAGTCCTTGGCCAGCAGCGCTCGGGCATCGGAGGGCCATGGCCGTCTCTCTGGAGAAAAAAAATAGAAGATAGAAAAAGCTCTTAGAGAAAAGAAGCACCGAAGATAGAAGAGAGATGGAGGAAGAACGAGAGGGCTCATCGATAGCGTAGCTTGGCCGGAGACGCTCGGCAGCGATCTGAAGAATGGGAAGCGAGCGTGGGGCTCTTCGTTCCTGTGATGTGCAGGCGTCAACATGTTTCTCAGGGGCTGCGAGCCGTGGGCGGCGTTGTGCTCACGTGCGAGACCCACCCGTGTCTGATTTGGATCGAATTGCAGACCGTATAGTTGTTAGTAATATCATGGCTGATGTCTTCTACACAACTTGCTCTTGTAGACTCATGTTGGGTCTCCAAACGCAGAGTCTGTGGGACAGTAGCAAATTTTCCCTTAAGTGGATGACCTAAGATTTATCAATCCGTGGGAGGTGTGGGATGAAGATGGTCTCTCTGAAACAACCCTGCAACCAAATAACAAAAAGTCTCTTGTGTCCCCAACACACCCAATACAATGGCAAATTGTATAGGTGCACTAGTTCTCCGCTTGATACAAGTGTACTATGGATAGTAGATATATGTTTTTGCAATCTGAAAATATAAAAACAGCAAGGTAGAAAGTGATAAAATGAAGCACAAACGGCATTGCAATGCTTAGAAACAAGGCCTAGGGTTCATATTTTCACTGGTGCAATCTGTCAACAATGCTAACATAATTAGATCATATGGCAATCCCTCAACGCGCGATAAAGAATCACTCGAAAGTTCGTATCAAGCGGAGAACATAAGAAGAAATTTTTGTAGGGTACGAAACCACCTCAAATTTATTCTTTCCGATCAACCTTTTGAGCTATTCCTATAAGTGGCGCAAATAACCCTAGAGTTCATACTAAAATAACACCATATGACACACTTGACCCAACTCGATCTAATGTCACCTAGATACTCCCATGTCACCACAAGTATCCATGAGTTGATTATAAGATATGCATCAAACAACTTCAGATTCATAATATTCGATCGAACACAAAAAACCTCAAAGAGTGCACCAAGATTCCTATCGGAGAAATAAGGACGAAAATGTGCATCAACCCCTATGCATAGATTACCCCATTGTCACATCGGGAATCCGCGAGTGGAGTGCCAAAACATACATGAAGTGTTCTCAAATCCATAAAAGTACCGATAACAACAAAATCTCAAAGGTAAAACTCAATTCATCACAACAAGATAGAGAGGGAGAAACACCATATGATCCAACTATATTAACAAAGCTTGCGGTACATTAAGATCATGTCAAATCAAAAACACGAGAGAGAGAGAGAGAGAGAGAGAGAGAGAGAGAGAGAGAGAGAGAGAGAGAGATTAAACATAAAGCTATTGGTACAAACCCAGCCCCAAGGGTGGACTACTCCCTCCTCATCATGGTGGTCGCCGGGATGATGAATATGGCATCCGGTGATGATTTACGCCTCCGGTAGGGTGCCGGAACGGGCTCCTGATTGAGTTTTTGTGGATACAGAGGCTTGCGGCGGTGGAACTTCTGCTTTACGGTTATTTCTGGAGGTTTTTGTATATATATAAAAAAATTGGCGTCGGCCTCACGCTGAGATGAGCCTTGAGGGCCCACTAATCACCAGGGCACACTAGAAGGGTGTGGCACGCCCTGGTGCCTAGTGGGCACCAGGCCCCCCCTCCAGTGGTTCTTTGCTCAAATGTTTTTCTTTTGTTCCAAAAAAGTGTCAAAAAGTTTTGTTAAATTCCGAGAACTTTTATTTCTGCACAAAAAACAAACCACGGTAGTTCTGCTGGAAACGGCGTCAGTCCAGGTTAGTTCCATTCAAATCATACCAAAACCATATAGAATTGCCGTAAGCATGACATGAATACTCAATAAATTATAAATACATTGGAGACGTGTCAACGGCCAACTGAGATAAGTCGTCCTGTGTGTAAGGGAAGGTTGAGGATGATATTAAATAGTCCCACCTCGTTGATTTACATCTAATCTATCTCATTTATATACGTCTATAATTTTCTGTCTATCAGGAAGTCTTCTTAGAGATCATGAAAGATAAATGAGGAAGGAAAGGGAGGCATTACAAGAGAAATAAAGAAGGAAAGAGGGGCTAATTATGCGAGAAATAAAGAAGAAAAGAGGTATTTACATGAGAAATAAAGAATGAAAGAGAGGCTAACGGATTAGATGTGATTATGCGGGATTATATATATGCGCTGCTGCATAGTATAATTTAAGGACAGAAAAAAAAGGAAGGACTTGCTAAGACATTTACGGTTGGATGTGATGACCCTGATTAATGAATCTATATCTATATCTATACCTACTAATAAAGTAAGGTGAGTTTCGCCAACTTTTTTCATCCATTAACCATCGAAAATAATTTTTTTCTATCCGAGGTGGTACTAAATTTTTATGCATTTGTCCGCTAGAAAAATAATTTTTGTACGTGGGCTGCACCGTATGGCCCAGCGAAGCCAGCCCACTTATTTTTCTGCCCACGCGGCTGGAAAAAGTTTATTTTCCACACTGGGCGACAAATAGTTGGAGTTTCACACATGACAACCAATAATGGGCTGGCCTATTTTTTCTATGTTTTACTTCTATTTTTATTCTCCTTTCCATATCTCATTTTCCCTTCCAAGTTTATTTTTCTTTTAGAATTTATTCATAAATTAGAAATTCTCAAAAGATATTCAGAGTTAAAAAAAGAAAATTTGGAAAATTTTCAGAAGTCCAAAATTTTGTTTCTGTTTTGAAAATATTCGAAACTTGCAAAAAGCTGCCCACTTTTAATTTTTTATTGTTTTTCAAAATTGTTCAAGATTTCCAAAAAGAAAATGGCATTTCAAAAAATTCTCCAAATTTGGAAAGTATTTATGTTTTAGTAAAATATTTATGTTTTCCCTCGACTGAAAGGATTGAAAGGAATAGTAGATTGAATAACTCATGGGCCTTATCTGGCGTACGATGACGTAACAAAACTCTTAAATGCCCTCGATCAGTTATTGGAAAAATAGCTCAATAAATCCTTCACACGCGGCGAAACCGAGAAGCTAAATATTCCTTTTTGTGTGCACACAAGGTTTTGCTTGCACATATAATACTCACCGACTTTAAGTGCATACTATTTTATCTTCCGTTGCAACGCACGGGGCATATGTGCTAGTGAAAAATAAAGAGAGATAGAAGAGGACATGAGATTTTCCCGCTGATATTTTTAACTGAATTTGGTATTTGTTTGTGTCTTTCATGGACTGGTACTACTACAAGGTAAAAACGGGAAAGGAAACAAACACCTGTCTAATTAGGATTAGACAATGTTGAACTAACATATATACACATGGTAGCACACAGAAGGGAAGCATATATACCTGGAAGACCTATGAAGTATACAATGAAGATTTACACACGAAAGCACAACACAAAACAATTTGTTTTCAGATAATGGTGATCTCGCCTAGATACGTGACTACGTGATAAACCAAACTTTGTTTTGTGCCAAAATAATGAGACAAAAGAAGATAAGCTGCTCTAGGAACGAGTGGCGGAGCTTCATGGGGCCAACCGCCAGCTCAAAGAAAAACTTATGTGTATATCTTTGTATTAGATCAAATTTTCCACTAAAAATCAGCATATAGTGATTTTGTTTGCCCCACAGCCAATGCCCCCCAAATGATTTTAGCCCAAGCTCCGCCACTGCTAGGCACCATATTGGTATGACACGTTGAGCCACACCAAATAACTAGCTCTAGTTTCAAATACAGTATCATCACTAGACATTGATGGTTCCAGATGATATGTTTCTATTGGACAATATCAGGGCCTACACAATAGTACAGAAGATCTAAAATATTCTCCAACAATTGCCAAACCCCAATTAGTTCTTTGCCAGACTTATTTGCAGTGTAATAGCAAAAGATAGATACCGTAATTTAGAACTGAAAAATGGCATCATAGCCTGCAATATTTAATGCAAAAGGTGAGATGCAAATCAGTGAAGGAGAATGCATTATGCTACTCTTTTTTCCATGCTTATGTTAGAAGATGTGGGCTGCATAGACAAGAACATTAAAGAAATTCCCAGCACAAAGTTATATCTCTGATAACTTCAATAGAGCTAACATTGGCAACTAACCGTTTTGACACCCCAACCCAAAATCAAAGACTACAACACATAGTAAGATTATTGTCCCTTGACATCACTTATTGTGTTATCTAATCTCTACTACCTCGAAAATAGGTAAGGTTCCCTCTCCCATCTTACGTCAAAATTTTCTTTTGACCTCTTTCGTTCGCCGTTCCCATGTACCCCTCTATAGACATTTTATACCACCCCACACGAATAAACCAAAAAAACTGCATCTATCCCCCACGTCCTCGTACTGACCACCCTCCCCCGATTCTGCGCCGCCACCAAGAAGAATGCATCCCCAGGGAAGAGCCCAGACCACCGCCGTACTCGGGAAGAGCACAACCCACCACCGCCTCCGGTACTGCGATTCCCCCGCCCCTTTTTCTCACCCCCGTGTTAGGGCTGTTGTTGACCGGTGAAGGCTGGCTCGGTTTAGTCCCACCAGCTTATAAGGGAGAGTATCCCTCCTCCTTTCAGTCCGAGCTTTTGGGATGGAGTGGGCTCTCAGTTGAATGCTGGCCCATGTGTGCATAAACGTCCAGAACGTGGACGAGTCCGAGCTAGGCCGAGTTGGACGCTAACATCAGATATCAGAGCCAACATCGCCATGCCTTCCTGTGGGGCTTCTCAGGGGGATGGGATTTTAGGACGGCTGTTGACCGGTAAAGGCTGGCTCGGTTTAGTCCCACCTCGCTTATGGGAGGAGGCCATGACGAGCTTGGAAGGGAGAGTAATTTCCATAATGGCAGTGGCAATGGCAATGGTTGGTAATTTAGAGAGGATCGCATTGGTGGGTAATTTCTTCGGCCTTAGAATTCATCTAACGGTTCTGATATTTTGATGTACAAAACTAAAGGTTAGATATGTCTAATTTTTGTGAGAATTTCTAGCTTATTTCTCTTTTTTGATATAATGGCAATGGTGGGTAATTATTTCCCAGTTAATATAATCTAGTGGCTATAAAAATGATATCTATTAAATCAATGGTCGGATATATCTAATTATTGTGGTAATTTCTAACATATTTATCTTTTTTCTGGTTAGCCCGTCATTTACCTTATATATATAAATAGATAGATAAATAGATAGATGTCTAGAAAAACATCCAGGACACATGGCGAGGACGCAGGACTGGAAACCGACTCACAACACATCGATCGATCACGAACACAAATTGACTCACAACACGACAGAAGGAGACGCTGGTAGCTAGCCTGCTGACATTCATTATCTTGACTTGGAAGCTGACATGTCATGCATAGACCATGGACACATGGACGGTGGCTGCATGCATGCGGACGCACTAGCGCGTCATCCCGGGGTGCCTCTGCGGCGCGGCGGTGGCACTGCTCTTCCCCATCATCCTCTCCATGTTGCCCCAGCAGCTGCCACCCTGCACTCCACCAACAGACGACAAAGCTGATCGATCAACACACCGCCGCGCGCCGCTCAGTCTCAGTGATGAAGAAGGTTCAACGGACGTACCGAGTGCCATGTCGAAGCCACGGCTGTGGAGCTCGCGCTACTCCTGGCAGAGCGTGCAGGGCTAGCAGAACGAGTGCACGCAGCAGTCGCTGCATGGCTTCTCCTCCATCCCGTACTGCTCCCGCAGCCTGGAGCGGTAGCCGCAGGAGTAGAGGCAGCCGCCCAGCCCCGTCACCATGGCCAGCAGCGTGTACGCCGTCCCGCCCTTACAGCAAGCTGATGAGCAGTGAGTTGGTGAGCCCCACTGGTACTTCTTCTATCCCATAATATAAGAACATTTTTCAAGCTTCATTCAGTCGTCGTCGTCGTTTAGAAGGAAAGAAGAAAGATAGATGAACTGACATGTGGCTCCCTTGTCAGCGTCAGGCAGCCTGCATGCAGCACACCAAGGTTAGGGCACACACTGTTAGGCCGGTCGGCAGCTTCCATGCATGCATGCTTGCCCGCCGGAACCACCAGTGCTAGTGCTCCTCTCCTCTAGGGAATACTTCGTACGTACACAGTGGCGGCGCCAGGATTTTGAGGCTGGGTATTCATTGGCACAAAAAAACTACTCTTAATGTACTATGAAGACACCAGTAGGACAATAGTAAATTTTTAGTGCATCAAACCATACTAATTTTACATAAACATAAAGACACCAGTACCTTTTGATTGACAGAATGATGATATTCCATCTTACAATATAACTTTGCGATCGCTTTTTTGGAAGAGATTGATGGCATCCTCATCCTTTACTTGATTGAAGAATTCTCTCTCAACAAATGTAACCAAACAATTGTTCAAGTAATCATCACCCATTTTGCTCCTTAGCTTATTCTTCACATAGTTCATTGAAGAGAACACCCTTTCAACACTAGCAGTAGCTACTGGCAGAATTAGTACCAACTTAAGAAGCTTGTAAACAATATAGTATTGTTCATGCTTGTTTGTCTCGACAAGCATAACTGAAAGCTCACACAGATTCTTCAAGTTTTGAAACCTTTCATCTCTACGCACATGAGTAACATACATGTTTAGTTGCCATGGAAGTCTTGCCAGTTCATCACTTGTGAAATCATTAGCATAAAACCTTGTAGCAAGCCTAACCAATTTCTCTTGATCATAAGCAGCAAATAGACGAAGTGGACAAAATGCTGCCATGCAAGAAAGTAGATCTGTGTTTACCTCATCAAATCTGCCATTCAACTCACTAATTTGCCTATCAATGACACTCACATACATATCAACTTTGAAGCGATGGTAATTCGTTGCACCATTAAAGAAACCCCTTCTAGGCCGGCCAGCGGGAAAGTAAGGATCCTCCATATCAACAATTTTGATTTTATGCTTTGTGCAAAAAGATGTGACCTTTTTGAGAAAATCATCCCATCCAGGATCAGTCCTCAAACCCTCCAAGTGATACTTTGTGATATCAACAAGCTCAATAGCATGAACAATATCCTGGTCTTGCTTTTGCAAAGCTCTACTCAACTCATCCGTGTATCCAAATATTTCTTGCATCAAGTGTGCCATGAAAACAAACTCAAATGATCGAAATGGTGTCAAAATGGTTAGAGCCGCTTGCGCCTCCGCACCATGGTATTCTTTTTCAATCTTGATGAGGACTCGTCGTATTGCACCATACATACAGATGACATGGTTCACGGTTTTGAAGTGAGAGCCCCAACGTGTATCACATGGCCTTCCCAAACCCATTTCCTGATTCAGCCCACTCCCCGTTTCTACTTCTTTCAATTCCAATGCATCAATGAGTTCCTCAGCCTGAGCTATACGAAGCATTCTCATCTTTTTACAAGACATGCCAAGAGCATTTAACAAGTGTGCAATTTGTTGAAAGAACCAAGTACAATCACCACTCTCTTTAGCAACAGCAACAAGAGTTAACCGTAGTTGATGGGCAAAACAATGAACATAATAGGCAGAAGGAGACTCATCCATAATCAGTTTTTTTAGGCCATTAGCAATACCTTTCATGTTGCTAGCTCCATCATATCCTTGCCCACGAACCATTGCAAAGGTCAAATTGTGAAGCGCCCACCTGAGGGCTCTCTTTCTCTCTCTCTCTCTCTCTCTCTCTCTCTCTCTCTAATGTACTCTCTACTGTCGGTGAGGGGCCTGTTGTTCTTGCACTGCAACTGTATTCCTACACACTTCCTATCATGCAGCAAGGGCAACAAGTGTTGAACCACTTCCCTTTTTATAGAACCGGACCTTAGTAATTCTTCCCACATTTTCTTCTTTATAAATTTTATATAGTTTGCATACATACCCATCTAGTCTAGTCTAAGAATAGAACAAAAAAGACGCCCATTGTTTGCCTTTGCGATAGGCGCTTGCCATGTGATTTCGTGTTTGAACAAAAGAGGCCAAATGTTTTCCTTTTTCTTTATTTAAGTAACAGAGATTATATTATGACAGTAATGCTAACGACAGAGCTCACTCCATATGGGGTGGGGTGGGGTGGGGAGGGGGGCAGTGCCCCCCTTTGGGCCACTTGAGTCAAGGTGGATCAGTGGCATGCTAAAACGAACGTATTTTGAGGGGTATTTTCGGGTTTCGGGTTCGGGTACTACTGAAACAGGTTTAAACCCGCAAAACATGCCAATTTTTACAATGTACCCACCAGTAGCCCCGTGGGGATAGAAAGACGTCCATCCCCATCCCCTAATAGGGTAAAAACCAGCGGGGGCGCGGGTTTCGGGGCCCCATTGCCATCTTGAATCAGGAGCGGAGGACTTATCGGTGAAACTGTCCTTGCCCCTGGTAGTTCTTGGATGTTCTTGGAGGTCGTGTTGGGTCTCGCGCGACGAAGACAAAATTGATGCCCCTGCCCCCAGTAGTTCTCAATGGAAGAGCGTCGGAGGTTTTGGTGGTTGAAGTTGCCCCAGGTTGTGATGCTGCCTTGGTCGTGCGACGGTGATTTTGGTCATCGAAGCTGCCTGGCCTGGCCGCGATGTACCCTGAGGAAGACCAACAGGGAGCGTCCAAGTTGTGAAGCGCCCACCTGAGGGCTCTCTCTCTCTCTCTCTCTCTCTCTCTCTCTCTCTGTCTCTCTAATGTACTCTCTACTGGTCGGTGAGGGGCATGTTGTTCTTCCACTGCAACTGTATTCCTACACACTTCCTATCATGCAGCAAGGGCAACAAGTGTTGAACCACTTCCCTTTTTATAGAACCGGACCTTAGTAATTCTTCCCACATTTTCTTCTTTATAAATTTTATATAGTTTGCATACATACCCATCTAGTCTAGTCTAAGAATAGAACAAAAAAGACGCCCATTGTTTGCCTTTGCGATAGGCGCTTGCCATGTGATTTTGTGTTTGATCAAAAGAGGCCAAATGTTTTTCTTTTTCTTTATTTAAGTAACAGAGATTATATTATGACAGTAATGGTAACGACAGAGGTCATTCCATCTGGGGTGAGGTGGGGGATTGAACCTATGGTAGCACCGACTCCACCACCGAAGGGGCGCATCGTAAGCCAAAATCCCTTGAGATCTCCTACTTGTCCGACACGATCCTCACTAAGCTTGCTATGGTATTTTTCTAGTGATATGAATAACTATATTAGTAGTGGTTGCTTCAAGCATGTACCTTTTACACCACCAAAGTAAGTGTGATTCATTCCCCTCTTCATGTGGATAAGAAAAAAAGTTGAGTATTTCGATATGATATTCCGGGGCTGACATACGACATCCCTCCTGCTCGTAAGCAGCAGCAAGCATGAAAGAAAAGAACAAGAGCTAAGCCGCTCCTCTACCGTGTCACAACATATGGTTGGCAAGCCTTATGAGCAAGTGGGTGGTTCGTTCTCTAGAAGAAGCAGGGGAGGCGTGCACTTTTTAGCAAGCGCCGACACTCAAGCGCTAATTGGTTGACATCTTCTTGTTTGCTTGCTACTCAACGAGGTAACGGTTGTATATTACTCTAGGCAAGTAATATAATTGTAGGAAACTGGAAACACGAATGCCGCATATAGCATGCAAATTACGCAATGAACAGTTCACTCTAAAGACTTATGATACAATACTCTTGCGAAGTATGGTGGTACTACTCGAGCAACTATGCTCTTTACATTATTCTTCCAATGACTCATCATGGGGTACCAGTGGCGGAAGCGGTGAAACACAATAAAAATTGCGACGAGACGAGACTCCAATACGAAGGGACACTGCTGGGACAAAGAGTCCTAGTTCGTACTCTCAGCATCCTTAGATTCGGCTTCTCCAGCATCTGGCATGACAAGCGAGGTGAGTACTTTAAATGTGCTCTCGCGAGCTCACATAAACTTCCAAAAGCAAGCAAGCAGGCAGGAACATGGCAACTAAAGAAGAAACATGGTAAAGACTTAAACAGTAAGACAAGTTTAACAAGTGTGGACACTTAGCCTGCCCGTTTAACGCTCCGTGGACCAACTCCCGGGATGATCCCCGACTGAGTCGCTCTTAAAGCATTATGCTGTGACCGAGTAGGCATTATGGTCTTCTTGAAATGTCTAAAAATACATCACAGATACATGGTGGGGGTGGAGGAATGAAAAACGACTCTTGCAACAGCAAGGCACACACATCGATCGGTCACAAAGACAAAAATGACTCACGACAATGACAAAAGCAGACGCTGCTATAGCTAGACTGACATTCTTTATTTTGAACTGGAAGCTGACACTGAGCATGCGGACACACTAGCGAGTCATCCCCGGGTGCGTCTGCGGTGCGGCGGTCGCACCGCTCTTGCCCATCCTCTCCATGTTCCCTTGCCACCCTGCACGTACCAACAGAAAACAAAGCAGGTTAACGTGCCGCCGCCGTGCACGCCATGATCAAGCTTCACGGACGGAACCTACCGAGGGCCATGTCGAAGCCGCGGCTCTGGAGCTCGCGGTACTCCTGGCAGAGGGCGCAGGGCTCGCAGAACCAGTGGACGCAGCAGTCGCCGCAGGGCTTCTCCTCCAGCCCGTACTGCTCCCGCAGCCTGGAGCGGTAGCCGAAGGAGTAGAGGCAGCCGCCCAGCCCCGTCGCCGACGCCAGCAGCGTGTACGCCGTCCCGCTCTTACAGCAAGCTGATCGGTCGTTTCGAACGTCAGCTGGTAGATCATTCGATCCTCGTTTCAGATAAAGAAAAACTAGATGAAGGAAGAGTTACGTGTGGCTCCCTTGTCGACGATCTCGGCGATTCTCCCCAAGACGATGCACGGGCAGAAGAGCGTCAGGCAGCCTGCACGCACCACACCAGTTACTGTTAGGCCGGCCGGTCATCACAAGGTTACTGCAAGTGCACGAACCACTTCTGTAAGGGAATGCGGAAATTAATATTACTAACTTACAGCTGCGGACGTCGTGGGTGCAGCCGCAGAGGCCGCTGGACCATGCACGAAGCGTTGTTGAGGTTGGCCATGGCGTGAGAGAGACTTGCGGTTGTAGGACTATATATATACCAGAACGGAGGGAGTAGGTTTGTCGTGCTAGGCCGTGGTGTGTGCACATCAATTTGCATGCACTACGTACGTACGTGTGTTGTGACTTGGGATTCAAGTTCAACGACGACGAACATTACACGCACGGCGGCAACCTGGACCGCTGTTGTGACCTACTCCCTCTAGCTTGCAGCTGATTATATACAACTCGGATACGTTAGCCAACAGCGCGTCTGTGCCGTGTAGGCGTGTGTGTTTTAACAGCAGCTGATTTCTGTCGTTAGGTAAGTTGGCAGCTGCATGCGTCCGATTGATAGCTTAGTTGCTTGCAGGACAGACGCTCTCGTCGTTCCTTATTGGCTGTGTGTAAGCGTCTGAGCGTTTGCCTCCGGCCGGCGGCGGAGCACCTATAGCTTTCTCCGCTGCACACACCAGGGTTGACGGCACGTGCGTAATCATTGGGACCGCCTTCCCCTTGGTCACGCGAAAATGAAAAAAAAAAGTGTTGCATCTTCCCCTGCAGATGCACGTACGTCTCTCTCTTCCTCCCTCTCGTATTGCATCCCAAGTCTAGCGTAGAAGGAAGAAGACTTTTGCATCCCAAGAATTTTGCTCATGATGTACCACCGGTTGATGTAGACGACAGAAGAATTTGGATGCACATTTTTCATATGAGTGTGTTTGTAAGGACTTATGATACTTAATATATGGCCTTACAACCTGTTTGGTCGGAGGGATATAGTTATAGGAAATGACGGTTTGAAGGGTAAAAGATATATAATTCATGGTTTTGTTGGAGGGCATGTGAATTTAGGAGGGAAGATGAAAGAGAATTAAGGAGGCCAATTCTCATGTATCTCTTCCCTAGTCCCCTATTAATTTAGGCGGGATGAAACTTCTTCTCAAATTCCCACTATTAATTCCCACCAAACACCAAATATAAGATTGGGACTAATAATCAACTTTTCAAGTCCAATACCTTGACAAACGCCCACTCATAAAATCCCATTCCCTTTGTCTTACACTGGCAAAGGACTTTAGGCCTTTCCAAAAAGGAAAGAAAAGCCTTGTGGCATCTTAATCATTAATTCCTTAACAAGTATATAACAAGGCAAAAGCGGCCAACTCTCTTTCTCGGCCAAGCAGAAGTGCACGGCTGCTCTGAGGATGCTTGCACTTCGTACTGCTGCAGACGCCATTGGTGAGATGGTCAGGATGGGGGAGAGCACGTGCCTCAAGACTACTGTCAAATTTGCTTGCGCCGTGGTTGAGGTGTTTGGACCGGAGTATCTCAGAGAACCAAATGCGCAGGACACGGAGAAGTTGTTGGCTATTGTAGAGGCTAGGGGGTTTCCAGAAATGCTGGGATCAATTGATTGCATGCATTGGCAATGGAAAAACTGCTGCAAAGGTCTGCAGAGAATGTATTAAGGTCACATCAGAGAGGCCACCATCATACTAGAAGCGGTTGCATCACATGACTTATGGATTTGGCATGCTTTCTTCGGAATGCCCGGTTCTCACAACGACATCAACGTGCTTCAACGATCTCCGGTGTTCAGGAGGCTTTCAAATGGGGAATCACCGCCATGCAACTACACCATCAACGGCCAGGACTACAACATGGGGTACTATCTTGCCGATGATATCTATCCTCAGTGGGAGGCGTTTGTGAAGACCATAGCCGAGCCGCGTGGCAATAAACAGAGCCACTTTGTAACAATGCAGGAAGCGGCTAGGAAGGACATGGAGAGGGCATTTGGTGTGCTTCAGGCTCGTTGGGGAATTGTGCGGAGCGCTGCAATGATGTGAGAATCAGAAACTTTGTGGCAGCTGATGACATGTTGTGTTATTCTGCACAATATGATTGTCGAGGATGAGCGTGATGGTGTAGCCCAAACCCATGATTTCAAAGCACCCGGAGAATAACTTGAAATCCCAGAAGACCAAGATGCGGCTCAGCTTATGAACTTTCTGCAGATGCATAAGAACCTTCGAAATGAGCAGGTGCACATGTAGCTACCCAATGATCTTGTGGAGCACGTGTGGATACACAATGGCAACCAAGGAGGCAATGCTTGAGTTTGACACTTCAAATAAATTTTATGAAAACACTATGTATGCTTGATACCAACATTTGTTATTTACATGCTGATATTCTGGTGCATGATCGACGTGCATGTATTTGCATGGATTTTAGTGTCTGGATTTGAGATATGTGGATGCACGGAAGAAAATATGAGGGTCCGTCCGGATGTGCCCGCGGGCGTGCCCGGACGTGTCCGCGGGCGTTTGAGCGGCCAGATTTCCAAGTCCGGTTGTAGATGCTCTAATAGCCCATTTTGATGGGCCTCTTCTCAGACGTGAATAGAAAGCTAAAATATCAGGAAAAGTAAAGAAAAACAGTAAAAAGAGTGAAGAAGAAAAAGGACTCCTTGCCTACAAGAAAGAAATAGTTTAGGTAAAAATGCCATGGTTTGCTGATCCACATTCATGTGACCATAGAAAAGGACAGGAAAAAAAACAATGTTCATTAGCAAATCAGTTTGCCATGGTTAACAAAGGGAAAAATGACATGTTTCAGACAATAAAAATGCCATGGTTGCAGAAAATAACAATGCAATGGTTAAAAATGATTATTTGGATATGGAAAAGATCTAAATTTGGCATGGGCGTAACTTAAAAATTTCCATATTAAAAAAAATGAGAACTTTGCCATGGCAAATAAACATCTCAAGTAACCATGGTAATGTTCTTCGAATTAGATATGACAACAACACTATCTTTTTTAATAGAATTGCCACGTTTATGTAAACATTTTCAAAACATCTTAAGTTGCCATCACTATGAAATCTACACTACGAAAAGTTGCCATGAAGTTTACATATATATGGATGCAACATGGCCAAAAAAAGAAGAAGTTTACACTACGAAAGTTGCCATCATGGCAACATATGAAAAAAAAAAGATATGGCGGAAAATATGTTTCTCTAGACACATAGAAAATTTTGAAAAAAAATGGAGAAACCATGTTAACTTGTAATGAAATCGTACATGTAATCGCCATGACAAAACAAATTTCAAATGATCAAAAAATTTAAACCCGGGCGGAGGTAGTATTTCACATGTTGATTACTTTGTGTCACATGACTATTGACTTATTTCCTTTAGCTAATATGTCGTTATTCTTCGTATCTGTTCCACATTGAGTAAATGTCGTATGTATTTGTATTCGATAACATCTGTATCCGCATTCATTTTTCTTCTTCAGAAAAAGTGGTAATCTTAGCTAGAACCGTGCCATTTCAGTACTATGCAAGACACATTTAAAATAAAAATAACAAAGTAGTGTACTAATTAGTAGGTGCCAAGATGCACGTAAACATCTTATCTATGATAGATTTATATATTTGATACATCTAGTCATAAAGAGCACTATCAAGATATTTTTGTATACCATACACTTTAGAGATATCTGTAAAAATATTTAAGGATATATACACACACATAGACACATATGCACTATAAAACATGTGATTTTGTCGTTTCTTATTTCTAACATTTAATTGGATTTAGTTTAGCTGTGCTTTAAAATACTCCCTCCATCCCACAATAAAAAATCATTTTAAAGCTATCTTAGCTTAAAAAATTAGCTTACATAGTGGGATGGAGGGAGTATAGCTTGAAAAATGATCTTATATTGTGGGACGGATGGAGTCTAACATATTATACAACTAGATGATTCCCCGTGCGTTGCTGTGGGATTTTTTCATGGATTTTCTAAGTAACATCCACATATACAACAGAACATAACAATTTGAATAAATAACATGAAAATTTTCATATATAGGCAATGATTCAAAGATGTTACTGACCTTAATGAACTGCAACTTGTAGGCATGTGATCTTCAGTAAACCAAAAGATTGGTTCTATATGTATAGCAGTTAGATCGCATGGGAGATAAAATATCATACAAAAGAAACAAAAATACATAGATATAACAGAAGAATAGTGACAATTATCAAACATATGAGAAAAATTGTTGGACTTAAGAACCTGACCTGACTTGTAGCTAGGCTATCATAACTTTCCTCTTCAATAGAAAATCTAAATGGCCGCGCCAGAATCAAGGGACGCCTCGAGAAAGAGGGTGAAGAGATAATCTGATACAAACAGAGTCGGCCACATCGAGGGCTGCAGATCTGTCCTGGCAAACATATGCGGGGCCAGCAAGCAATGGGTGTCAATATCAAGATTGTTGACATCGTAGACCACAACATTGAGCTCAGTTTCCCTACATAACCGAGCAAGCTTCAAGGTACAAAAGAATAATTGAAAATCACCAACATGGGATCGTTGTTGTTTTGTCGTAACCGAGCTAACTGCAAAGTACAAAAAAAATGAGAACTCTGGTGTATCCATGTGTGGTTCATATCTGGTTTCAAACAGAATGAAAAAAAAATATTCTCACGGATTTTTGCTTTGAACACCACAAAACTTCTGTTTAGATAATATCGGAAGCAAATTGTTAAAGATAAGTGGCAAAGAAATAACTCGAAAAAACATATTTCAGGCAGTGAAACAATCAAATGATGAAGGCTGATATTTGTACTCTTATACGAACAATATAAATCACTGGGTCCATTGTTAAATAAGGGGGGTGTGTAATATGGAAACTTCATGACCCACTTTATTGTAAACCAAGATCAGTGCAAATAAACAACTAAAATCAGCGGCAAACAAATAACTGGAACAAAAATACATTCTAGCATGAACCGATCAACTGAAGCACTAATACTTGATAAATCATGTGGACATGTGCTGGTCAGCCAACATCTGAAGAACCCACTTGGGAGGCCAACATCAACAGATGCGACGGTGTACTGTGTAGGGGAGGGGAGCAGAGGTGTGCACACCAAGTTGGAGAGACGACGGGAACGCTGCAGCTCCGCTGCTTAATTGGATAGGAACTGTGTACCTAGATTAGAAAGGAGAGTAGATAAATTTACTTATTTCTGTTGCAAGAAATTAGTGGGATCGGTTGGAGACTGGAGACGATGATGAGAGGGAGAGGATGCAGGGAAGTGTAGAACATAAGAGGCTGTGATGGAAACAGCAGACCACTGCCCTGCTTCATGGAGAAGACGGGAAGTACATGAGGCACTGCGATCAGGAAGAAGAAACGGAGCGGTGCATTGGGGAGCTGCGATGGGGAAGAAGAAACGGATTTGTGCGATGCGATGGAGAAATACTACCTTTCTCTTAGTTTACAGGGCGTGCGCGTACCCCTATGTCGTCAATTTGACCAACCTAATACAATTCATATATTATAAAAAAATGGGTCGCGCTAACTGCCACACGTGTGGCAGGAAGGGAGACGCACCACACGTCTCTAATGTAAACAGATTGCCACGTCATCGCATGCATGCATGCAGGAATCTTTTTGGATTTTCAGTTTTTAAAATGTTTTATCTCTTAAACGAAAAATCCGATTGAAAATCCGTTTTCACCATTAAACCCCTCGCGATGAGATCTTCGAAACTAGATCACATGTTGATATGTTTTGATGAAATTTTTTTTGGATTAAAAGTTGCCATGTCTATTGCATATGAATTGCCATGATGTTTACACTGAAGTTGCCATGATATGTTTCAGCTATTTTCTTCTACATTTAAAAGTAAATTTTGACATTTATAAAACGGGAAATTAAGAAACTACACTTGCCATGAACCATAAACTAAAATTGCCATGATACATGCACGTAAAATTGTCATGGTTCATACAAAAATATTTTTCATGGTCAAAGTAAAATTGCCATCATCAAAATACTAAAATTGCCATGATCTACAAACTAAAATTGCCACATGACAACTTTAGTTTAAGCCCTATGGCAACTGCAGTGTAGACATCGTGGCAACTTCTGGCAAAAAAAAAAAAATCGTCGAAACAGATCAACATGGGGTCTAGTTTTGAAGATCTCGTCGAGACGGATTTAATGGTGAAAACGGATTTTTAGTTCGCTTTTTTTATTTAGGAGATACATCATTTTTAAGCCGAAAAACAAAAAAAATTCTACTGATGTCATCTATTCATATGTGGCAAAATGAGTGGTGATGAAGGCGCGTGGGCGATGTGCAAACGCCCACACGTGTGGGCGTTAACATTTCCGCAAAAAATATACCAAAATAAACTTCGGAGTTTCTACTTTCAAAAGGTATAATTTTTGTGTTATAAAGTTTATATTAGGGTGATAAAATTGGCAACCTAGGTATACGCGCAGGACTTGTAAACTGAAACGGAGATAGTAGAAAGAAGCGATGTCCATTAATAAAAGAAGAAGCGGTGCGTTTGTCTGCCAATGGAACGTGGGAATTGGAAGAGATTCGTCCAGGGGAAGAGAAGGCTGGGCGTCAGTCCATTAATTGGAAACACCAGCTGATGTGAAAAAATTGAGAAATATATGTCGTTCCTTTTCCACCTTGCGCATAGTCGTTTCGATCCAGCCGTTAATTACGGAAACCACTCGTCCTCGCGCGGCCTTTTCTTCTACCCATGGGCGAGTAACTTGCAAGATGGCCACTTCCAACGAACCAATCAGAGAGCTAACTTTGTTTATGAGACAAAATAAAAAAAAGACTATTTATAGAGCCCACGGAAGAAACTTCGACTCGGGCAGGCTGGCAAAAAATGAGATGTCGCTAGCAAGCACCAAGTCGCTTCGTACAGCCCAGCCAGTCGTCCACTGGTTCCTCCTTGTTTGCTGGTTACTGAAGGCTGATGTGTGTCGGTATGCCTATGGTAGGTCCCTCATGTAAGCCATTAATGGAACGATGATGTGACAGTGTTGCTGAGGTGGATAGAGTGCATGTCAAAAGAAATAGAATAGTGGGGACGAACTATTTAAGTATTATAGATACATTTAAATTTATCATAATATATTGTTGATTGTGATTTGATAAAAATATCATATAAAACTACAAGAGTTTCATATAAATTACTATATTTATTTAGACTTTTCTCGGGACTTAAAATTTGTTGAAACGACCATGTGGTGGATGATTGTGTGTTTAGAGGTATTCTATGTGGATGAACTCACTAGCCAACAGTGTCCTTTATTAGTAAGCAGACGTTAATGAGAACGTTGCTCGCGAATAATAGTAGTATTGCAAGTGTTCCATCACTAGTAGAAAAATGACCTAATATAAGACACATTAGTGCCGGTTTGATTTTGAGCCGGCACTAATGTGTCCAATAGTGCCGGTTCCAACGGCTAGCCGACCGTTCTCGTTAGTACCGGTTCGTGGCGAACCTTTAGCACCGGTTCGTGCCACGAACCGGTACTAAAGAGAGTGGTGGCAGGGTGTTGTCAGTCTGGGGCCCGTCCAGCACCTTTACACGGACCGGTACTAAAGGTCGACGTACATAAACCCTTCGTCCACCCGAGCCACTCTGTTCTTCCCCTCTCTTCCTCGAGCTCCTCACAAATTTTGCCCAAAATTTGTCAAGATTTGAAGGCCCCCATCCATTCAAATGATCACAAAGGTTAGCAGCTTTGTCCTTTCAACTCTCATTGCTAGATTAGCTCTTGCAATGCTTTGTATAGTGATTAATTTGGGAGGAATTATATTTGCTAGTATTTGATTTATATGCAATTTGAGGTAAAAAAAAACACTTAGTTTGCATATGTAGGTGTGGTTTACTTAGTGCCTTCTAAATCTTCGTCGTAACCACCGTCGATCGCCTGCACCGTCCCGTCGCCGGCACCACCTTGTGGTGAGGCTCTTGTTCATGAATGTTTTACATTACCAAATTGATGTTTGTGTGATTTGGATATATAGTTACTCGTATAATTATCTTACCCGTATGTTGTTTGTTATACATAGTGCCATGGTTTGATATCCGTCCCCGTCGGCCCTCGCCCTTGTTATGATTCGGATGTGGTATATTCTCTTTTAAAACTAGTTGTTGCATTTCGTGTTTATGACAAATTATGTCCACCAAGTTGACATAGATATTTTTATCTAGGAGGTATGTGAACCGGAAATTCCAACCGACCCTATTGTCGAGAGATTAAATTTAGTTGAAAGAGAAAATGAGTATTTGAAAGAAAAATTGAAAAGAATTGAGGGGGAGAAGATGGAATTGGAGTTGCATGTTGCCGATGTCGTCGATGATCACAAGATCAAGATGGAGAAAATGAGGTTGAAGATTAGAAAGATTAGAAAATATGCCATTGATAGTGTGGCTTGGTATCATTATGCTGTTGGATCAATTGTTACCTTAGTTGCGATCTTCATCGCATTTGTTGTTGCATTTAAATTCTTTAGTTAGAGAGTTATTTCTATGTTGCATTTAATTAAGTGTTGTATATGAACTTTATGTATGAACTTGTATTAATTTGGTCTATTCGGTGTTGTGTAATGAAGATGAGCCGACAATGGATGTATGATGACAGATGCTCTCCTGAGTTCATTAATGGCGTGCATACTTTTCTGCTTGCCGCTGAGGCAAACAAGCGGGCGGATGGTTTTATGCCTTGTCCATGTGCTGCCTGTAAGAATATTCACAGTTACTCTACGTCAAGAACCATTCACGTCCACCTATTTGAGTCCGGTTTCATGCCCCACTATAATGTTTGGACCAAGCACAAATAAATAGGGGTTATGATGGAAGACAATGAAGAAGAAGAGGACGACGACGGCTATCCTGGCCATGGGTTCCTAAATACGATGATACAACAATGGGGGAAGAAGCTGAGCCGGCAATGCAGGAAGAAGCTGAAGAAGAGGCATCAGATGAGCCCGCTGATGATCTAGGTCGGGCCATTGCCGATGCAAAGAGAAACTGCGCAAGTGATCTGGAGAGGACGAAGTTGCAGCACATGTTAGAGGATCACAAGAAATTGTTGTACCCGAATTGTGAAGCTGACAAAAAAAGTTGGGCACCACACTTGAATTGCTGCAATGGAAGGCAGAGAATGGTGTATCTGACATGGGATTTGGAAAGTTGCTTTTAATGATCAAGAATATGCTTCCAAAGGACAACGAATTGCCCGAGAGTACGTATGAAGCAAAGAAGGCTGTCTGCCCTCTAGGGTTAGAGGTGCAAAAGATACATGCATGCCCTAATGACTGCATCCTCTACCGCGGTGAGTACGAGGATTTGAACGCTTGCCGGTATGCGGTGCATTGCGTTATAAGATCGATCGCGATGACCCCGGTGATGTCGAGGGTGGCGCCCAGAAGAAGATTCCTGCCAAGGTGATGTGGTATGCTCCTATAATACCACGGTTGAAACGTTTGTTCCAAAACAAAGAGCATCTGAAAGCGCGGTGGCACGCAGAAGACCGTAAGAAAGACGGAAAGTTGAGAGTACCCGCTAACGGTCGCGGTGGAGAAAAATTGAGAGAAAGTACTTGGGAGGAGTTTGCAGGTGACCCAAGGAACGTATGGTTTGGTCTAAGCGCAGATGGCATTAATCCTTTTGGGGAGCAGAGCAGCAACCATAGCACGTGGCATGTGACTCTATGTTTGTATAACCTTCCTCCTTGGTTGTGCATGAAGCGGAAGTTCATTATGATGCCAGTGCTCATCCAAGGCCCTAAGCAACCCGGCAACGACATTGATGTGTACCTAAGGCCATTAGTTGAAGAACTCTTACAACTGTGGAATGGAACAGGTGTGCGTCGTGGGATGAGCACATGGGGAAGAATTTGACCTAAAGGCGTTGCTGTTCGTGACCATCAATGATTGGCCTACTCTCAAGAACCTTCGGAGACGGACAAACAAGGGATACCGCGGATGCACGCACTGTTTGGATGATACCGACGATATATATTTGAATAGTTGTAAGAAGAATGTGTACACAGGACATCGTCGATTTCTTCCGAGCAGGCATCCGTAAGAAAGAAAGGCAAGCATTTCAAAGGTGAGGCGGATCACCGGACGAAGCCTCGCCACCGTCTCGGTGCTGATGTACATGATATGGTCAAGGAATTGAAGGTAATATTTGGAAAGGGTCCTGGCGGACAACCTGTTCCGAAGGACGCCGACGGACGCGCACCCATGTGGAAGAAGAAATCTATATTTTGGGACCTGCCATATTGGAAAGACCTAGAGGTCCGCTCATGTCGACGTGATGCACGTGACGAAGAATCTTTGCGTGACCCTGCTTGGCTTTTTGGGCGTGTATGGGAAGACAAAAGATACACCAGAGGCACGGGAGGACCAGCAACGTATGCACGGAAAAGACAACATACATCACGGTCAGGCCAGCTACGCTCTTACCAAAGAAGAGAAGGAAATCTTCTTCGAATGCCTGCTCAGCATGAAGGTACCGTCTGGCTTCTCGTCGAATATAGAGGGAATAATAAATATGGCAGAGAAAAAGTTCCAGAACCTAAAGTCTCATGACTGCCACGTGATTATGACGCAACTCCTTCCGGTTGCATTGAGGGGCTTCTACCGAAAACGCTCGATTAGCCATTGTGAAGCTATGTGCATTCCTCAATGCAATCTCTCAGAAGGTAATCGATCCAGAAATCATACCAAGGTTACGGAATGATTTGGTGCAATGTCTTGTCAGTTTCGAGTTGGTGTTCCCACCATCCTTCTTCAACATCATGACGCACGTCCTAGTTCACCTTCTTGAAGAGATTAACGTTTTGGGTCCTGTATTTCTACACAATATGTTCCCCTTTGAAAGGTTCATGGGAGTCTTGAAGAAATATGTTCATAACCGTGCTAGGCCAGAAGGAAGCATCTCGAAGGGCTATGAAAATGAGGAGGTCATTGAGTTTTGTATTGACTTTATTCCTGACCTTAAGCCGATTGGTGTTCCTGAATCGCGCCATAAGGGCAGACTGGAAGGAAAAGGCACGCTAGGAGGACATCAAATAATATGTATGGACGGGCATTCTCTCACTGAAGCACACTACACAGTTGTACAGAATTCCGCCTTGGTGGCTCCGTATATGGAGGAACACAAGAATTTTCTACAGTCCAAACACCCGGAGAAGTCTGACGACTGGATTACACGCGAACAAACGAGGACTTTCGTCGGTTGGTTGCAGAAACGTGCCCTGAATGATGGCGATATTCAAAATGACCTGTACTCGCTTTCCCAGTTACCATCTTCGAATATAATGACTTTCAAAGGGTACCAGATAAATGGGAATACATTTTACACGATCGCCCAAGATAAAAAGAGCACCAACCAAAACAGTGGTGTCCGCTTTGCTGCAACAACCAACACGGGAAAGGAAACATATTATGGTTACATAGAGGACATATGTGAACTTAACTATGGATCAGGTGATTTGAAGGTCCCTTTGTTTCGGTGCAAATGGGTCAATATGACACGAGATGGGATAACGGAAGACCCGCAGTACGGAATGACAACAGTGGATCTTAACAATCTTGCGTATGCAGACGAACCATTCGTCCTAGCAAATGATGTGGCGCAGGTTTTTTATGTGAAAGACATGTCTACCAGGCCGAGAAAAAGAAAAGATAAGGAAGCGAATGGATCATACGACGAGCCAAAGCGCCACATAGTTCTTTCAGGAAAAAGAAACATCGTGGGAGTGGATGACAAGACAGACATGTCAGAAGATTATGAAAAGTTTGATGAAATTGCTCCATTCACAGTGAATATTGACCCGAGCATCCAGTTAAATGATGAAGATTTACCATGGCTACGGCGCAAAGGGACACACGAGAAGAAAAAGTTTCACACCCAAAGATCTGGGATGTGATCGGCTTCGCTATCATCACTTTCTTCTGTGTTTCACACCCAGGAGGGAATGTCTGTAATAGTTAGGGTAGTTAATTATGTGTTTTGGCATTTGAAACGCGAAGAAATTTTTATGTGCAAACAAATTCTTTTCATGCATTTACTGATTTTTTCTAGCTAAATGACCCTGAAATCGAAAAGCATTTGAAATGAACTCAGAAAAGGTTGAAAGTTGGCATGGTATCATAATTTCATACAAATAGCATGTGCAAAAAAGTAGAGAGAGTTACGGCAAAAAATGGATACACTTCGTGTACAAAATGGACAATCTCTTTCGAAGTATCAGGGTTTCCGACGAAAACTGAAATGTTACAAAGACATTTCATTTTTTAAATAACCTAAGCATTACCAAATTGAATATAATGATAAAACACACTAATATTAAACATAAGAAAGAAGAATCACTGAAAAAACTTTTTTCAAAGTTAAGTTATTCACAAACTAGTGATTCACACAAATTTCAAATAATTCAAAATTTAAACTATTCAAATTTGAAAACTACCGGCACTAACAAAAAGTTTGTAATTTTTATGCCTAAAGCAAAAATATTAACAAAGAAACTCTAAATACAGCAAAAACAACTCAAAAATAAATAAAACAAAAATAAATAAAGCGAAAAAATTAACAAAATAAAAAGCCCGCCTCTTTGGGCCAAAGCGGCCTGCATACGACTAGGAACACAACCTTTAGTTGGGCTGAATGCAGGCCCATAAGGCTTGAGAGGGCCCACAACGAAGGGGACAGGTAGGCCCAGAGGGCCTGCTTAGGAGAGGAGCTCGAGAGCTACCGACTGGGCTTATAAACCAGGTCGGTAGCCCCTCGAATAGCGAGGTGGGATTAAACTTGCACACCGCTGGAGCCAGCGCACCCCTTTAGTACTGGTCGTGGCTCCAACCGGTATTAAAGACTCCCCTTTAGTACCGTTGGAGCCACGACCCGGCACTAAAGGGTGCGCTTCCGCCGCTTGGCTGGCCAAACAGACCTTTAGTACTGGTTGGTGGCTCCAACCGTACTAAAGGTCCATCCTATATATACAACACTTCAAAAATTCAGTTTCCTCTGTTTCCTCCTCCGTCGCGCCGCTTCTGCCCGATCGACGCTGTCCCGTCGGCGACGCCGCCGCCCCTCGTCGCCGACCCGGCCGTCCCGCCCTCGTCGCCGCCCGTCGCCGCCGCCGTGAAACCGTCCCGTCCCTGCTGTCCCCATCGTCCCTCGCGCCCCTTCGCCTACAGCGTCGCCGCCGCCGTCCCGTCCCGTCGTCCCCATCGTCCCGTCGCGCCCCTGCCCATACAGCGTCGCCGCCCAACCGCCCGCCCGTCGTCGTCGCCGCCCCGTCATCGCCTCGCCGGTGAGCTCGCCCCGGCCGCCATGTCCACACACACACACACTACACACACACACACAAACACAAACACACTACACACACACATTATTAGTTTGTTTGTTATAAATTTTTTCTGTTTTTAAGTTATAGAAATGTTAGGAAATTATTCTGTTTTTAGTTATATAAATATTAGAAATGTTAGTTATATAGAAATGTTATAAATGTTTTCTGTTTTTAGTTATAGAAATATTTATAGAAATGTTAGCAATTTTCTGTTTTTAGTTATATAAATATTAGAATAGTTATAGAAAATGTTAGTTATATAATCAGGATATTTTAGAATTAGTTTTAGTTAGATGAATTAGATTAATGTCAAATTGTTAGAATTTGCATATATATATATATATATATATATATATATATATATATATAGAATTTTAGTTATCACAATCCAATCATTTAAAAATGTTACTTTTTATGGGCATATAGTATTTGTTCTCGACGATATGCCCGCCCGCATCCTCGCTGTCGACCCGTTCATGACGACGTCCTGCTTGAGAGGACCCATGTCCGGACTGGCTCACTGGCTGGCACTGGAGGTGCTACTCGAGGCGCGCCGCTTGGTGAGGAACCCGACCTCGGGTCCCGTCGTCGACCCGATCTTCTTTGGTGGCGTTCGCGTGGGCTACATCGGTGCAGAGGCAGCCGGCCCCGCCGGAGGTGGTGCGTCGCCGTGTCGTGGAGGAAGATGAGCACGCCCATCGCTACATGGCTGCTATGGACGACGCCAGTTCTCCACTACTTGGCGGGTTCTTTGGGCAGATGACCGGAGATATGATCCTGTGATGGTTCCTTCTCTTTGGGTGTGCACCGCCGCGCCCAGAACCGCGAGTGGCGCCTAGATTCTTCTGTAGTACTCGATCTTTATTAGGTACCTAGCCAGTGATGTATTTGATATATAATATTCGAGGCGATGTATTCGAGATTATATATATTAAGACGATGATGTAGTCGAGATTATATATTCGAGACGATGTATTCGAGATTCAGTTTTTTCCTTATTGATTAATTGCATCCATGCATTGTAATTTGAATACTAAATTGTTTTATATTTCTTCTGTATTAATTAGTAAAGTAAAAGTTATGACGGACAATACCGGCAGAGAGAGAGAGAAGAGGAATTGTTCGACATCATACGCAGCCCTCATAGGCTAGATGATCTGAATGAAGATGACGGCTCCCAATATCTGAACAATACCGGAGAGGTGATGAAAAGATATTCGATCTCGACGATCGAGCTGATGAAGTCATGAACTATGATTATGATGACACAGACAATGCTGATCTTCAAATAACAAAGACTTCCGGCGAGGTATATATTTATATAAGCATGCATCCTGGTGATCATCACATGTTTTTTTATTGAAGATATATTAACGAATCGATCTTTCTTCTTTCAGCCCTCCGGATCGAGCAAATCTGCTTCTACAGACAGCAAGACAAAGCGAGGCCCGGGCAGATTGTTGAAGGATGGTGTAAAGTACCACATCGAATCCACCAAACTTAGTGGCGAACCCCTCACGCCTAAGAACGTTGCGGACAAGTGGACTCGTCACTGCGGAGTCCTTGTGAAGGACAAACTCCTGATCTCCATTCAAGAATGGAAAGAGCCAAAGACTAAACGTCCAGGTGTTACTTGGGTCGATGACAGAGCCAACAAAGACCTGGTGAAATCTCTGATGGAACATTTCACCCTACCAGATCATTTCACTAAAGCAGATGTGGAGAAAGTCAAGGCTGCTGCTCTTAAGAAGATGGCAATTGCATTCAACACCCACAAGAAAACTGTATGGGCCAACTACCTCGCTAATGAAAGGAAGACTCCAGATTTCAAGGAAACACTGGAGAAGCAAAGAGAACACTGGGACTATTTCGTGACCTTCAAGGATTCAGAATTATCGAAGGAACGGTCGATGAAAACAAGGCAAATGCCGCAAGAAAGACGCAGTTCCATAGGCTGGGTCCAGGTGGCTATGTGGTGGGATTGCCTAAGTGGGATAAGTCTGAGCAAGAGATGGAGGGTGCAGGGGTCACTCCGATTACTAGGAGCTGGCCCCCAGGTGCAGAACTTGGTTCTATGCGCATGGGGGGCGTTGGACCCGAAAACAGGCCTGGTTTCGAAGAAGGCAAGTTTAAAAGGATCCGAACAAAAGATACTTGATGCAATAGAAGAAGCTCGAACGGGGGTGTTCACGCCCAACAGAGAGAACGACGAGCTTACGCGCGCCCTGGGAAATCCTGAACACCCGGGAAGAACATGAGGCATGGGCGTTATTCCTGGTATGAGGGCTTTTCAGACTGGAATGACGACTACAGGTCCTGCAAGAAAGAAGATGGAGGAGGAGAAGAAGAGGAAGCTGGAGGAGGAGCAGAGGCAGGGGACGCAGAACGCCTTCAAGGTCTAGAAGCAAGGCACGCGGACTGCACTCAAATTCCAGCAGCAGCAGCAGCAGATCGACTCACTTAGCCGGAAAGGGGTCTCAGCAGCGGCAACAAAGAAGCGGATGATCATCCAGCATTGGATAGCACCGTCCCATCCATGCCGAGAAGCAGCGTTGGTTCTGCCCGGGCGACACACTGTTGGATACATACCACATGGATGACATCATAGAGAACACTAATCGGGAGCTACACTCCAAAATGAAGAACATATCCATGAAGGTGGCGGACGTCGTTGCTTTTCCAGTGACCCCCGAAGCAACCTACCATTGCATCCCGATTACAGAGGGCTATGCTCGTGTCATGGTTGATGAAGTGGTGGACCCATATTCGGGCTAACGCTTGACATTCCGGAGGTGAAGACGGCGCGACACCGGGAGAGGCCATACATCGATCATCCTATGGAGAAAGGATTGCATCATCTTTCGAAGTCCACCGACACCGCGTCGTCTGCCGACTCCTCGAAGTCCGCCACCGAGTCAGCAGACTCCCGCTCCTCCAAGTCCACGAACGCGTGAGACGACTCCTCCTCGAAGTCCGCCACCTCCTCCGCCGGTTTCAAGTCCGGCACCGTGTCAGGGCACACCTCCTGCTTCAAGTCCGGCACATCGTCAGGCCACTTCTCCTGGTCCAACTCCACGTCAGCCGTCTCCGCCGTCTCAGCAATCGCAGAAGAGACATGCCGCAACTTTGGTGCGTAGCGGTACGAGTCGAGGTAGTTCAGGAAGTACAGGCGGAGAAACTCGTCATCGGTCGGTGATGATCGGTGGTACTCTGCAGTGGGGGTTGAGTGGTGTGGGTTCGCGACCCTGGTGACTCGACCAGGACAACGGAGGCTCGACGCGGTAATAGCGGCGAGGCATGCGGTATGCATGGGACATGAAGACGGGCCAGGGCTCTGGTGGTCGTACATGTGGTGAGACAACTGCGAATTTGATTCGGGATGACTACAAACAACGGTGAAATTCCTTCATGTTTCAGACAGGCGGTCAAGAAAGGAGAAGTGATGTTGAGTTCAGGTACCTCTTATGTGTGACGCCCAATATGTGAGTTGTTCATTTTCACGCAGGTCAGTGATCAGTGTGTGATGGCGTTGGACTGTTACTCTGGAAGTTGGGAGCACAAATTGAGTAACAAAGAACTTAATTTTGCTTGAGTGTTGACTGTGGTCAAGAAAAGAAGGGACTACAAGTTGCAGGTGGAGTCATATAGAGTCTTGGAGTAGCAGCGCTAGCGGTGCTCATGGGATAAGTTCAAGTCCAATGTATATGGAAGTTTGACACATGGACGAACTCAAGGTGGTGGAGAATATTCGCCAAGGTTGAGTTTATTGGAGTTGAGTCGAATATTGTGTACAAGGTAGGTTACAGTTGGACTTGTAGTTGTATTGTGTTTAGATAAGATATGGAGTCGTGTCCTAGTAGGACACTTGTATCCTAGGCCTCTCATATATAGGGGGGGTAGACACACGATGTAACCTATGCCAACATAATAGCAAAGGCGCACAAGGGGGAGCCGGCGGCGTGTGCCGGCGCCCGGGTGGCCGGTGCGATATTGTGACCGTATCATGGGGAGGAGAGTCCATAGTCAGGCTCCGGGGATATAGCCATATTGATGAACCTTGTTAACAAATCTCGGTGTCGTGCTCGTGTGATTGCTTGGTCCTCGGATGATCGACGGTATGCCTCGGATTTATTCTAACAAAATCTGCTGTACGTTGCCACTTGTTGGGACCCAAACACTCTCAACAGTTTGAACATAGTTCTCGTGTCTTGTCCACGTATTTTCAAATTTGAACGGTTTGTTTGTTCCTCTACTAGTTGCCGAATCTGACTTAGATATCCCAATAACCAATGCACAGTGGTCCGATTCAGTCGTTTGTACATGTGTTACCATTGTATTGTCAAACAACTCCATAAAACGGTCATCCCCAAGACCACAATCCAACCTAACTTTGATATTTTAACTGGCCTGCTGCCGGTTATACCAAGTGTAAGGCAGCCCGGAGTATCCCAGATTAGTAAAGCGGCAGGTATTAACCACCTCTCTAAAACCATCCATCATCTATTCCTCCCTTTGAGCACCACCAAATTGTTCATTTTCATCTAATACCTCATTAAAATCGCCCACACATGGCCATGGGTTATCATATTCTCCTCCGAGGTATGTGAGTAGTTCCCAGCTTTTCTTCCTCCTTGATTTGGCAGGATCGCCATAGAATCCTGTGACCCCCACTCCCTATTTCCAGTACTCCCGCTCTGTACCAATGCATCAACGTGAGTCCTACTAAAAGATTTTAGACTCACCACCAAATCATCATTCCAGAACAGTACAAGTCCACCACTTAGGCCATCGCTCTTTACGCCAAAAGCATGCCTGAAACCCAAACTGAACCTTAAGTCTTGCAATCTCGTAGCAGAGAGTTTGGACTCCGAGAGAAAGACCAAACACGGACGATGGAAGTGGAACTGTACCAAGTTGCATATCTCTTGAACTGTCTCGGACCGTCCGCATCCCCGATAGTTCAGACATAGGGTATTCATTGCTCCTGACGGTCACCCTCGAGGAGTGCTGCCGATCCTACTATATGGTCATCATTTCTACCACTACCACTATCACTCGCCTTCCCATCTGCCCCTTTCATCTTTTTCTTGCGGGTATTTTCCTGTGGAGTAGTAGTTGTATCCTTCTCATTCCCATGCATGGAGCACGTCCATAGCGTGTGCAACATTCAGAGATGACACCACCAGTACATCTTCAATAGCGACCTCGTTCCCAGCTACCCCGTAGCCAAGAAACAACCCAAAGAATCCATCAACAACCTCTAAGAGGCGTAGTAGCCACCAAGCAATATGCCTCATCATCAACCATCTCATCCCTAACCCGAAGAATAAATCGCCAGGTATTGTTTGAGGAACCCTAACTCCACGGTCTACCCTGAGGAATTGGCCAAGGACGGGCAGCGATCCAAAGATCGCCCCGAGATCAGCCCGAGCAGAATCCCGCAAGGATTCATCGGCGGTAGGGGAGATAAAACTGATAGGCGCGGCATAGTCGCCGAGAGGAAGGAAACCTTAATCGAGAGGGTAAAAAACTACTCTGCTGTTCAATTTGTAAAGTCACGCCCACACACACCACTCTTGGCGTCGATGCACAATAACCAACTCCTTATTCACAAAAGGTCACCATGTCTTTGTTGAGGCATCTTTTTAAGAAGGAAAGGGACCGACTCCCCGGCTCCATTATATTGAATATAACGAAACCACATGTTTAGGTAGCGGCAAAAACTGCAAAAAAACAAAGAAAATTACCCCTAGGAGAAAGATCTTTTTTCACACAAAAAGAGCTGTCAGGTTACTACGAATATGTGTTTACAGACCAGGGCCAGGAGCTAAGACAGGGAGAGAAAATATTACTCGCAACATTACATCTTAAGTCATTTAGGGGGGAGGGGAGGAGGGGGGAGTTCCACAATCAGGTGGAGAGTAGATCGAAGACGCTGAGAGCCCTCCTGGCCTTCAGAGGAGGGGTTGCACTTGCAGCTGGTTGTGGAGACCACATCTGTTGAAGCACCGACGCAGCTGGGCTAGAGTTCTCAGGTCTCGGAGAAGCTTGTTTGGAGTAGAGGCGGGGGAGCCCAGTTCTGAATTCGCGCCTGCAATCTGGAGCTTGTCCCAGCTCAGCCACTCTTGATGGTTAGCGGCGCCTTCACTTTTTTCCTTTAAGGCTGGTTGTAATGGGGAGTATCATATACTAGTATCATGCATATGATACTAGTATCATGCATATGATACTAGTCTATGATACTACATCCCTAATGCATAGTATCATATGTTGGTATCATAGAGGACTACATTTATTGCCATGCATGACACAAAGCAGCACATCATTTAATATAATACGGTATCATGATATGATACTCAAGCCTCTCTTTCTTCATTTAATTCTATGCCACTTCATCAAAATTGCTTAGTTGGCATGCATGATACTACCTATGATACTCCCATTACGGGCAGCCTAATAAGATCAAGAAGTTTCCCGAAGCTTCCTTCTCCTGATCCAGAACTAGTATCGCCAACATCTTGGTCAAACTCAGAATCTTCCCTAGGACTTGTTTGACAGGAAGCCACATGGTATTGTTGAAGATAATGGAATTCCCAAGTTTCCATATGCACCACATGGTTACTGCATAGGCTACATTAAGAGAAGATCTTTTTTTTTTGTTTGAAAGCCAAAATTTGGTGACAGACAAATAATGGGAACCTACATCTTTTTTGAAATGTTCTCTAATGGCTGTCCACATAAATCTAGCTACTACACTGTCAAAGAAAAGGTGATGAACAGTTTCAGCTTCAGAACAAAAAACACATTCTAGAGGCTTAATAATCTGCCTTTTCCTGAGGTTGTCTCTATTCATAATTTTGTTATGCGATACCAACCAAAGAAAAACGTGAATTTTTGGGGGGAACATGTAATTTCCATACAGCAGGAATCTAAACAGATTTGACCCCTCTAAAGGTAATTATATGATAGAGAGAACTGCTGGAATATTTTCCATTATTCTCATACTGCCAAATTAAAGCATCAAGTTCATCAGTAAGCACTAGACTGTGGATAATTCCCACAAGTTGGAGCCAGTACTCCATCATAATATCAGAGAAATTCCTTCTATAGGTTAGTTTGATCTGGCCATTATCCCAAATATCTCTAATGTTTTTGGAAATCTGGTTACAGACTGAGTAGAGGGGCCAAAATTGAATTGCCAGTGGAGATGTACCAAACCAAGTGTCTTCCCAGAATCTCACCTTATCCCCACTACCTACCTTCCACCTAAAACCAAACTTGACTGCCTTGGCTACACCCAACAACCCTTTCTAGAATCTGGATGATGAGGGGGTAGCTGAACAGTTGAATATGTTTGGATTACTGGTATTGCATCTATGGTCAATCTTTTATTTTCAGAGCTTGTCATCTTCCTCATGATATTTTTTGACCCAAGATCCCAATAGGTTAGTGTTGAGCTCTTGAAGGTTAGGAATACCTAAGCCACCAAATTCTTTTTCATACAGACCAGTCTCCAGTTAGCTAGATGGATCTTCCTATTCCCCTCAAAGTCATTCCACAAACAGTTCGCCAATTGGGTGTTAATAAGCTCAATGGCCCATTTGGGGAATTTAAAGAAATGTATAAGATATACCGGTATGCTAGCTAAGCATGTATGAACCAGAGAGAGCAGTTTCCCTCTCCAACATGCTATCCTCTTAAGGATTTTATCTATCAAAGGTTGGATATCCTCCCTTCTTAATTTTTCATAATGCAGATGTATACCAAGGTATTTGATTGGGAAACTTCCCTGCTTACACTCTAGCGTCTCAGCAAAGGGCAAGGTTTCCTCTACTGTCATGTTAATTGGGATCAATTCACTTTAACTGCAATTGATTTTCATCCCTGGGACCTGCTCAAAACAGGTGAGAACCATCTTAAGGTTCCTGGCTTTATCTAAGTTATTTTCCAAGAAGAGAATAGTGTCATCAGCATAGTGAAGGCATATGACTCCTCATATGTCAGGGCAGAGGCCTCTAATTATGCCACCAGCAGCTGCTTTCATAAGCATCCTAGAGAGTGCATAGAGTAAGGGGGAGATAGGATCTCCTTGCCTAAGGACCTTGCTAATAGTAAAGAAATCACTTTCAAAACCATTGATCTTGACTCCCACTGACCCCCTCTTAGTAATAGCTAAGATCCAGGAGATCCATTCATTCCCAAAACCCCTCAAGGTTAGGAGTTCAATGAGGAAATCCAGGTTAACAAAATCACAAGCTTTTCCATAATCTAATTTAAGCACTAAACCTTGTTCCTTTCCAGCATGGACATAATGTAGCACATCATGGGTTGTAACCAAAATTTCTAGGATGTATCTGCCTTTCAGGAAAGCAGATTGATTGCAAGCAATCAGTCTATTTAACAGAGCATTGATTCTATTAGTTAAGACCTTAGTAAAAAATAAAACTACAATTAAGGAGACTAGCTAATAGGCCTAAATTTCTATACTATTATATATTTATTATATAGTGTATGAGTATCGAAACATATAGGCCGTTGGATCTTTCCTATCGGACGGCTGAGAATCAGTGTGCTGAAATCTTGAGCAACGTGGCAGTGTAACCACCACCGGATTTTGTGATCCAACGACCAACGTCCAAGGGATTCGTGGTGGGCCTTAGCGTTGTACTGTGCTCCTTTTTTTTAACCCATTGTACTGTGTCAGGTGGCAGGCTTTGAAAAGAAGATATAGAAAATGATCCAAAGAATCGGGAGCCTTCTAGGAGTCTCGGACCATGGCAATGCATGCAGGGCAGAGCCCGGATAAAAAAGAGTGTGCTAATATTAGCACCTGAGATAGACTAAATGTTTTAGCTAGTACTCCCTCCGTCCCATAATATAAGACGTTTTATGACACTAGTGTACACTGTTTTAAAAAGAAGGTGTACAAATTTAACATGTCCGAGAGTATATCCTGAACAAAAAGTTCCGGGTGTACATATCGTTGCAAGCTTAAAATACGAGATAATTAATATTGTCATGCAGAAATAAATAAGAAATTATATATCAAACAAATATTTGTTTTCTGCCGCTTCAAAAATTGCAATCTTTTAATGAGGCGACTTGCAAATCCCGAGGCTCTACAAAAATGTATACATCGACCCAGCTTTGTATTTAGTGCATCTACCCATCGTGGATTGATTGAGTATATAACATTTGTATGCAAGTTTATTTATAAAAAGTAGTCAGTCAACATAGAAATAGTACCTCTAAACAAAGTGTTTGTGTTTCTCTAAATTTTCTATTGATGTCGAGTTGTTTGTACAATGCATCCAAACCAAATAGAGGATTGAAAGTATAGTTTTGAAAAAACTGTACTTCATATCTTGTATTAATGACGGTAAAAATATGGAATAAACTATCTATGTTTAGAGAAAATAATGAAAGAATAGCAACTAAAAAAATAAAGAAAGAATATTATGGATAATAAAAAACCTAGCAGGACATCGAATAAATCCATGCAAGAATTCCGTAGGAAATATCGCCATCTATATGTTAAGAAAGAAAAAACATAGCTTTTGACCGAATTAAATGTCCAGTGGGTAGCTAGATAAGTCATAACTTAGTTTTGCCACACAATACACTTGATAGTCATTTAGGAAGGGACCAAGATTTTGTTACTACCCCGAGATGTCACATCTATTTTTGATGGTATAATTTTAAGTGATTAATTGTAGTGAAATGATATAAACATTCAAAGCTAATTTATTTATGCAATCTTGACAATCGTTGGTTGCACATGCGAAGCATGCGCCATTTGCTAGTATTCATAGTAGAAGCATCAGCCTCCTTAGGGATGAGTGAGGGCAAGACAAATTTAATCTATGAATATCTAGTTTGCCTTTATGGAAATCATCAAACATGGCCATCAGGTCATTTTTTATCAGATCCCAAATTTTCTGGTAAAAGAAAAAAGGAATGCCATCAGGCCCAGGTGCCCCATCAGCATAAGAGTCCTGAACAGTTTTGTTTTTGAAAATTATGTACACTTTCAAAAAAATGCGAACAAAATTATGTACACACTCAAATTCACAAAACTTTTCTGAAAATAGCAACTTTTTTTTTATAGAAACATGAACATTATTTGAATTAATGAATGTTTTTATAACGGGAATATGTGTTAAACATTTATAGAATTTTCGAAAATGTGTAAATTTTAACATGATGTTAAATTGTGATAATTTCAATACAATAAGTCGAATTTGTAAAATTTTAAAAATTCCATTTTGTTTTTAGAAATCTCGAACAATTTTGAAAAACATAAATTTTTTGAAAAAATGGGAAACTGTTTTCAAGTTCGAATATTTTTCAAAATAGCAACAAAGTTTTGGAATTCTAAACATTTCTATAATTTAACTTTTTTAATTCGGACATGTTTTCAGAATTTTGAATTTATTAAATAAATTATATAAGAAAAATAAACTTGTAAGGGAAAAAGATATAGAAGAAGGAGAATAAAAATTGATGTAAAAAATAGAAACAAAGAAAAATGGGCCAGCGTATTATTGGTTGTCCTATGCGAAGCTCCGACTATTTGTTGGCATGTGCGGAAAATATAATTTTCTCAGCTAAGTGGGCCGAAAAATAAGAGGGCTGGCTTCGCTCGGCCAGTGCACACGGCCCACGTACGAAATTCTGGAAAAGCCTTTCTTTTCTAGCAGATGAATGCATAACAATTTAGTACTACCTCGGATACAAAAAATTCTTTTCGGCAGTGAACGGATGAAAACATTGGTGAAACACACCTTGCTTTATTAGTAGGTATAGATATAGATATAGAATAAATATAGATATAGATATAGATAGCACATATGCCCGTGCGTTTTAATGGGAGAAAAAATAGTATCATATAAAGTTACTGGGAATTATATATGCACACAAAACCCTGTGTGCAAGTGAAAAAACAACATTTAGCTTCTTGGTTTCGCCGGGTGTGAAGTAATCAATCCACTATTTTCCATTCATTGATCGAGTGCATTTAAGAGTTTTTATGTCATCGTACGCCGGAGAAGACCATGCATTATTCTATTCTAAATATTGTAGGAAATCTGAACCATTTTTTAAATCTTGAACAGTTTTTCTTGAAAATTATGTACACTTTCAGAAAAAATGCGAATAAAATTTGAAATAGGAACATCTTTTCAAATTCCCAAAATATTTCTGAAAACAGCAATTTTTATGAAAACATGAATATTATTTGAATTTATGAACCTTTTTATAACGGGAATATGTGTTGAAAATTCATAGAATTTTTGAAAATGTGTAAATTTTAACATGATGTTGAATTGTGATAATTTTACTAAAATAATAATAAATTTCTAATTTTGAGAATTTTATAAAATTCCATTTTGTTTTAGAAATCTCCAACAGTTTTGGAAAAACAATAATTTTTTTCGAAAAATGGGAAACTTTTTGAAGTTCCGAATATTTTAAAATAGAATTAAAATTTTGGAGTTCTAAACATTTCTATAGTACTTTTTAAAATTCTGAACATGTTTTCAGAATTTTGTATTTATTTAATAAATTGTATAAGAAAAATAAACTTGTCTGTGAAAAAGAGATAGGGGATGGAGAATAAAAATTGAAGTAAAACACAGAAAAAAATAAAAATGGGCCAGCGTATTATTGCATGTCCTGTGCGAAGCTCCGACTATTTGTTGTCCTGTGCGAAAATTTAATTTTCTCAGCTGCATGGGCCGAAAAATAAATGGGCTGGCTTCGCTGGACTACTGCACATGGCCCACGTTTGAAATTCTGGAAAAGCCTTTCTTTTCTAGCAGATGAACGCATAAAAATTTAGTACCACCTCGGATTAAAAAAAAATCTTTTAGGCGATGAACGGGTGAAAACATTGGTGAAACACACCTTGCTTTATTAGTAGGTATAGATACAGATATAGATATAGATAGCAAATATGCCCGTACGTTCCAATAGGAGAAAAAAATAGTTTGCATTTAAAGTCAGTGGGAATTATATGTGCACGCAAAACCCTGTGTCCAAGTGAAAAAACAACATTTAGCTTCTTGGTTTCGCCGGGTGTGAAGTAATCAATCCTCTATTTTTCCATTCATTGATGGAGTGCATTTAAGAGTTTTGTCATGTCTTCGTACGCCAGAGAAGACCATGCATTATTCAATTCTAAATATTGTAGGAAATCTGAACCATTTTTTAAATCCTGAACAGCTTTTTCTTTAAAATTATGTACACTTTCACAAAAAAGGCGAACAAAATTTGAAATAGGAACATCTTTTCAAATTCACAAAAATTTTCTGAAAACAACAACTTTTTTATAAAAACATGAACATTATTTGAAATTATGAACTTTTTTTATAACAGGAATGAAGGAAATATGCCCTAGAGGCAATAATAAAGTTGTTGTTTTATATTTCCTTATATCATGATAAATGTTTATTATTCATGCTAGAATTGTATTAACCGGAAACTTGATACATGTGTGAATAATAGACAAAACACCGTGTCCCTAGTATGCCTCTACTAGACTAGCTCGTTGATCAAAGATGGTTAAGTTTCCTAGCCATGAACATGAGTTGTCATTTGATGAATGGGATCACATCATTAGTGAAATGATGTGATGGACAAGACGCATCCATTAGCTTAGCATAATGATCGTTCAATTTTATTTCTACTGCTTTCTTCATGTCAAATACATATTTCTAAGAGTGAGATTATGCAACTCCCGGACACCGGAGGAATATCTTGTGTTCTATCAAACGTCACAACGTAACTGGGTAATTATAAAGATTCTCTACAGGTATCTCCGAAGGTGTTTGTTGGGTTGGCATAGATCGAGATTAGGATTTGTCACTTCGAGTATCGAAGAGGTATCTCTGGGCCCTCTCGGTAATGCACATCATATGAAGCCTTGCAAGCAATGTGACTAATGAGTTAGTTGCGGGATGATGCATTACGAAACGAGTAAAGAGACTTGTCTGTAACGAGATTGAGCTAGGTATGAAGATACCGACGATCGAATCTCAGGCAAATAACATACCGATGACAAAGGGAATAACGTATGTTGACATTGCCATTCGACCGATAAAGATCTTCGTAGAATATGTGGGGACCAATATGAGCATCCAGGTTCCGCTCTTGGCTATTGACCGAAGAGGTGTCTCGGTCATGTCTACATAGTTCTCGAACCCGTAGGGTCTGCACGCTTAACGTTCAATGACGATATGTATTATATGAGTTATGTGTTTTGGTGACCGAAGGTTGTTCGGAGTTCCGGATGTGATCACGGACATGACGAGGAGTCTCGAAATAGTCGAGAGGTAAAGATTGATATATTGGAAGGTGGTATTCGGACACCGGAAGGGTTCCAGAGTTTGTAGAGCATGAACTGTTACTAGTGGAAATATATGTTCTCACTCAACACTAGTAAGGACTCTGTCCAATTTCTCATAGGTAGGAATTGGTAAGGACTTAGCCCACATGAATTGTCTACCGGAGAGTTCAATCTCCCTCAAGTCGAGACTCTCAATGATCATATTGAACATGAATGACCACCTTCCATCGAAATTGTCATTATTTTCTTATCTTGTCTTCTAATGATGTTGAAATCTCCTCCAACCATAATGGGAAGCCTTTCATCCCCACAAATTCTCACTAAATCAGCAAGGAAGTCAGGCTTAAGTTCTAGCTGGGCCGCACCATATACAGCGACCAAAGCCCACTTGAAGCCATCAATTTCCGATCTCACTCAAAATTTGACAGCAAATTCACCGTGAACCACATTTAGCACTTCTAAAGTGTCGCACCCTTGGAGGAAGACAATGCCAATCAAAGTCACCCCCCCCCTAAAATGGTGTTGAGAAACCGGGGAGTAAAATTATCTCTATCCGTCTCTAATAAAGCCATGAAGTCCAATTTTTGCTCTATCGATGTATCACTAAGGAATCTTCTTTTAGCCAAGTCCGCTAGACCATCAGATGTCTCTACTATTAGCCATGCTCTCACAGAGAGCCACCCAGAGGTTACGTGAGGTGACATGTCGGCATCATGATGATGCCGCTGCTGCCCAAGATTTGGGAATCACTGCTCCGTGATCCCCCTCATGGGTACTTAGCTCAACTACAAGAGCTAGAGAGAGAAAGAGAGAGAGAGGAGGAGTTGCAAGCAACTACAATAGCATTGATCCTCTCATGCATGCATGCATGCCTAAATGAGCATGCTCGCGGTTGGCAGCATTGCGAGCCAGAGAGGAATGCAGTGCTACAAACCATCGGGTAATGTGCATTTATGAGTTTCTCCTTGTTGCTGAGCTGTTGGATTACTCCATTGCTCCGCTCTTCCTCCTCTCCCCTCTTGAATAATTAGAGGCACACTTAATAGTTTTCCTAGTGTGGGAGGGGGGGGGGGGCAATGCCCCCCCTTTGGCCCCATGAAGCTCCGCCACGGTATGTATGTATGTATGGATGGTTGGCTCGATGGACCTTCCTAGAGTGAGAGGGGGGAGCCAGATTTGGTTACTGATACGAAGAGCGCATATGTTAAGTATGGTTGTAGCATGTTGATCATAGCGTAGTGGGCGAGGCCGGCGACGCACTGATTGGCGGGTGAAGCGATCCCTGCGGCGGCGGGGTGAACAACGTCTTGAGCAGAAAGATCCCGGCTTGAAGGGCCGTGATATGGAGAAGTTCTTTTGTTACGGCCTTCTTGAAGACAGGCATCTGGGCACTTGTAGTGTAGGCAGAAAACAAAGCAACAGAATAAGTTAAAGAAGTGCAAAATGCATGGAGAGGAAGATGAGTCTATGGAGGGCACTTACCGGATGGGAGGAAGAGGCGACGGTGAGGCTCGCTGCGCACCACTCCGAGGCTCCGAGAAAACGGCGAGGGCTTCCTTGCAGCAAATGGAGAGAAAGTGGGGCACGTGAGGAGGAGGACGAGCTAGGAGGTAGCGATATGGGAGAGGGAGGCGATTATTTATGTAGGGAGAAGGCGGGGCGGGGTGGTGGGGGTGAGGGGTTCAACTTGAAGCTGTAGTATCTACGGTACTAATAAACCAAAGTGTACGTACCACGGGGTAGCACAGGCACAACCCCGTCCTCGCCCTTGCTGTACACAAGAAATCCAAGGAGGCAAAGTCCATGTTTGGATACTCTAACTTAGCTAGAGGTTTGTAACGCCCCGGATTCGATGCGCCAGGTGTCTGCCAGTTAATCGCCGTCGTTGCCATGTCATATGCTTGCGTGTTGCACTTTGCCATGTCATCATATGCATTTCATATCATGTCATCATGTGCATTTCATTTTGCATACGTGTTCGTCTCATGCATCCGAGCATTTTCCCCGTTGTCCGTTTTGCAATCCGGCACTCCTATGTCTCCCGGCGCCCCATTTTACCTCTTTTCATGTGCGGGTATTAAACGGTCTCGGATGGACCGAGGTTTGTCAAGCGGCCTTGGTATAGCACCGTAGAACCGCTGTCAAGTTTCGGATCATTTGGAGGTCGTTTGGTACTCCAACGGTTAACCGGTAACCGCAAAGCCTCTTTTGTTGCAGCCCAACTCCCTTCCAAACTGGCCCAAAACCCACCAAACTCCCTTCCATGCTCTCGATCGTTCGATCACGATCGCGTGGTAACCGCACCTCATTTGGACTCTCCTAGCTCCCTCTACCTATATATATGTCTTCCTCCCGAGATCCCGCAGTCTAAACCCTAAAAATCATCCGTCGCCGCGGGACATGTCCGGACCGGACGGACACGGCCAGCCGCCGCCCGCGCCAACCAGCTCTGCCACGTGTCTCCGCCGCCGTCCCGCGCCGCCCGCCCCTGGAGCCATCCGGGGCCCAGCAGGCCCAGATCCAGCGCCGCCCGCCCGCTCGTCCCGCCGCCTCGCGCCACGCCACCATGCGCCATGGCGCCGTCTTGCCGCCGCCATTGCAAGCCTTGCCATGCGCCGCCCGCCCGCCGCTGCCCTCCCGCCTCATTGCCGCCCTTTGCCCGGCGGACGGAGCTTCGCCGCCCGCCGCCTTGGCCTCCAGCGCCCGCCGAAGCTCGGCCCGAGCTCCCGCCGAGCTTCGTCTCCACGCCGCCGCCCTCCTCCGCCGCCCGCGCCTCCTCCGGCCAGATCCGGGCGGCGCTGCCTGATCCGGCACCCGTGCTCGGCGAGCCCCTTCGCTCGGCCACCTCCCTCGCGAACTCCGCGAGTTCTCCGTCGTGCCTCGTAATCCGTGCGAGGTTGACTTTTTCCCCCCTCTGAAATCCACTAAGTCCCGAAATCTGCAGTAATTTTGTTCCATTTTCATTGCATCATATCTCTGTCATTGTTGCTCCGTTTTGCGCGTATAATATGTCAAAATGTTCGTCTCGAAGAGTAGATCATTTCACTCCATTGCATCATTTTCATTTGAGCTCATCTTGATGCCCGAAATGCTGTTAGAAGAGTGCTATGTGATGTTAGTTTCTGATTTTTATCAGAACTTGCACTTTTGTCATTTTTGCCATGATTGATGTGTGCATCCTATCGATTTGAGTCCTACATGTGTTTTGTAATATGCCATGCCATCTTTCCAGTGGTGCTTGCTATGTATTTTTGTGGTCTATGTGGTGACTAGCACAAGCATACAAACTAGGCGTCTTGTTGTTGCTGTTTTCAGCCCTGTTTTGCTGATATTTTGATGCCATGTTAACTTGATGATACCGAGAGATCTATGCATATTTTGAGATACTTCAGTAAGGGTTTTTTGTAAAGCATGTCTTGATCTATCCAGCCATGCCTTTGTTTGCAATTATGGAGTAGTCTAGCTTGAGTCAATCGAGCTCTACTTTTGCTATCAAATGTTTCCTGGCAGATTGTTTACATGTTATTCAATTTTGCCTAGGTTGTTGTGGTTGATCCATGTATGCTATGTTATTGTTCTTGCCATGTATGTCTTCTATGCCATGTCTTCTTGATTTATGTATGCTTAGATTTTCATATAAGGCTCTGTAGTGAGTGCATTGAGCTTGTAAACATGCCTACTTGTTACCAGTTTTTGACATGCCATGTTGCTGAATCTGTTAACGAAACTTTCAATATTGACATGGGTGTTACTATATTTTCTGATCCTTTTTGGCTTATGGTCACTAAAGGACTTTTGTTCTATGCAATTAGTAGATTCATGCCATGCCTTTGTTTGCCATGATAAGTTCCTGTAACATGTTGTTTGATAGCTCTAAACATTGCAACCTGATGTTATTTCTGCCAATGCCTGAAACTGTTATTACTTGCAATCTTGCCATGTCATTTTGAGCATGTTCTAGTCATTTCTGGAGGTAGCTCAGTTCTCATGTTTTGTAATGCTTTACCTGTACATCATGCCCATGTCTTTTGTTATTATGTTGAGGTCCTGTAGCATGTTGTTTTGATGCTTGCAATATGTCTAGTTGTTGTTTTGGACAGATTGTTGCTATGACTTGTATAGGGTGTATGTGTTGATCCGTTGCTCCGTTTTGAGTGTGCTCTATATGAAACTTGCTTGATTTTTCATGTAGTTTCATATTATCATGTTGCATCCATGTTTTGAGGTGGTTTGCTTGATGTTTGTATGCATTTTGCATCAATGCCATGCTTATCTTGTTTTGCTCATATCTTCTAGGCCGTAGCTCCGAATCTAATGAACTTTATATGTAACTTGACTAAAATTTCGTGTAGATCATCGTGGTGCATCTTAAATTGCTGTTTAACCACTTGAACATAATGTTTATCCAGATCTGGACCAATTTCGAAATATGCATATGAGGACTTACCGGAATTGTTATATGTTGTTCCCGGCCTCATTTAAACTTGCCTTGTTGTGTTGCTCTTGTTTGCATCATCCCTTGCCATGAGTAGCTTCATGTAGCTTGTCATGCATCATGCTTGTTGTGCATCATGTCTTGTCTATGTGTGGTGTGTTTACTATATTGTGTGCTTCTTCTTGTTAGTTCCCGTTTTCGTTGCGATCGTGAGGATTCGTTCGTCTACGCTTGGTTCGGCTTCTTCCGTTCATCTTCTTCATGGATCCGTTCATCTTCTTCATGGACTCGTTCATCTTCTTCATGGACTCGTTCATCTTCTTCATGGACTCGTTCTTCTTCCTTGCGGGATTTCAGGCAAGATGACCGCTACCCTGGATCTCACTACTATCATTGCTATGCTAGTTGCTTCGTTCTATCGCTATGCTGCGCTACCTATCACTTGCTGCTCAAGCCTACCTAATTGCCATGTCAGCCTCTAACCTTTTGCACCCTTCCTAGCAAACCGTTGTTTGGCTATGTTACCGCTTTGCTCAGCCCCTCTTATAGCGTTGTTAGTTGCAGGTGAAGATGAAGTTTGTTCCTTGTTGGAACATGGAGATGTTGTTCCTTGTTGGAACATGTTTACTTGTTGGGATATCACAATATATCTTATTTAATTAATGCATCTATATACTTGGTAAAGGATGGAAGGCTCGGCCTTATGCCTGGTGTTTTGTTCCACTCTTGCCGCCCTAGTTTCCGTCATATCGGTATTATGTTCCCGGATTGTGCGTCCCTAACGCGGTCGGGTGATTTATGGGACCCCCTTGACAGTTCGCTTTGAATAAGACTTTTCCAGCAAGGCCCAACCTTGGTTTTACATTTGCCTCACCTAGCCCTTTTTCCCTTGGGAGTCGCGCTCTCGAGGGTCATCTTATTTTACCCCCCCGGGCCAGTGCTCGTCGTGAGTGCTGGTCCAAAACGCCAGCCGCCGGTGGCCACCAGGGGCAACTCTGGGTTCGCCTACCGGAAGTTTGGACAATCCGGTGTGCCCTGAGAACGAGATATGTGCAGCTCCTATCAGGATTTGTCGGCACATTCGGGCGGCTTTGCTGGACTTGTTTTATTACTGTCGAGATGTCTTGTAGCCGGGATTCCGAGACTGATCGGATCTTCCCGGGGAGAAGGAATATCCTTCGTTGATCGCGAGAGCTTATCATGGGCTAAGTTGGGACACCCTGCAGGATTGAACTTTCAAAGCCGTGCCCGCGGTTATGTGGCAGATGGGAATTTGTTAATGTCCGTTGTAGAAAACCCGAAGTTGATCTTAATTAAAATACACCAACCGTAAAGCGTAATCGTGAGTGTCTCTTTTCGGGTTGATCGAGAGGAGAACACGGTTTCTGGGTTATGTTTGACGTAAGTAGGAGTTCAGGATCACTTCTTGATCATTACTAGTTGACGACCATTCCTTTGTTCCTCTTCTCGCTCTCATTTGCGTATGTTAGCCACCATATATGCTTAGTCGCTGCTGCAACCTCACCACTTTACCCCTTCCTTTCCCATTAAGCTTTGCTAGTCTTGATACCCATGGTAATGGGATTGCTGAGTCCTCGTGGCTCACAGACTACACCACCAGTTGCAGGTACAGGTTTCGCGATGCTCTTGACGCGAGAGCGATGTTTGCTTGTGTTGGAGTTCTTCTTCTGTTTCTTCTTCGATCAGGGGATAGGTTCCAGGTCGGCAGCCTGGGCTAGCAGGGTGGATGTCGTTTGAGCTTCTGTTTATGTTTCATCCGTAGTCGGATGTTGATGTTGTAAGTTGTACTGTTGTATTCTTGTGGCATTTGTGCCTTATGTATGTATCCCTATGTATTATGTAATGTTGATGTAATGATATCCACCTTGCAAAAGCGTTTCAATATGCGGGTCTATCCTTGGTGGGACCATCGAGTTCCTTTTGGATAGGGTCGCATATTGGGCGTGTCAAGTTGGTATCAGAGCCTCGACCGACCCTAGGAGCCCCCTTGATTTGATCGTGTAGTTTGGCCGTTGTTGAGTCTAGAATAAAACTGTTTTCTGAGTCTAGTTATATCGGAGAGTAGGAATTCTTTTTACTCCTCTGCCCCTTCGTCGCTCTGGTCAGGAATCTTGACGTAGGTGTTTTGAATTACTCATCTTCCCCTTCAAAATTTTTCTTTAGGATCACGCAGTTGGTTTTTCCGATCGTTGGCCCTCAGCTCTTTTCATCCGGTGCATTTCTCTTCAAGTTGACTCGACCATCTTCATCTTTGGGTTCAATCCTCAGTTCTTCCTCCGACGTCGTTGTTTTTCCTTGTCCGAAGTTGTCCTTGTTTTTCCCACCCGCCCACCCTTCTTCTTCTCGGAACCGGAGTCCGCTATTGAGTATCCTTCTACTCGTGCGAAGTCTTTGCTTTCTTTCCTCAATGATTTCAACCGGTGTTTTCTCTCTAAGATATTCGTCTGTTCCCAGTTCCAGTTGTCTTTATTTTCCCGCCCTCCCACCCTATTAGTCCCGGAGTTCGAGTTTCTTCCGACCATAAATTTCATTCGTGTGGAGCCTCTTCACTCTTCCCTCAATCATTTCAAACGGTGAATTCTCGTTTTGTTCGTCATTCTTCATCTCTTTCTTTTTCCGGTGCACTCAATTCAAGCCTTGAGGTTGATCATATCCTTTTCCTCGAAGTGTTTTTCCTTGCTCTTTCGTCTCTCGCCAGTTTATCCTTCCGGAGTGTTCAAGATATCTCAGGAGATTCGTCTGGGTTCCAATTAATTCGAGGTTGTCACCTCATTAAAATATTTCAATTGTTCCGGTGCATCATCTATCTGTTCAACATCCTTTTCCAACGGTGTTTTCTTTTTAGTGGGCCCTAACCCACAGGTCTTTTCCCAGGATCTTACCTGACTCTTCTAATTTCCCCGTAGGTATGCTCAATTCTTTTCGGAGTTTGACGTAAGTATGAATTTCATCAGTCAGATGCCATCTCCAAGATCGATTTCAAATCATTTTCATTGTTGGCTCAACCTCTTTGTTTTTCACTCTACCGGAGTACCTCGGTTATTTTGATGGTGTTTCTCGTCATTCTCAACTTTGAAGATCGAGGAAGAGTTTTTCCTCTGAATCTTGTCCGTTCTCCCGGAGATTTGTGGTGCTAGCTCGATTGTTATCCTATCAATTTGTTTTCCAGTTGTGCAATTCTTTTCATCAATCCAGAGTATTTCAGGAGTTACTTTCCGTCTCGATCATCCGGAGGCCATCTTTTCGGAATATTTCTTCGTTCCAAGTTTTCAGCTTCGTTCATCTCAATATTCTTTGGGTGCTGCGTTCAAGCATTCGTTAATCAGTTCGCGATCTCTTCGATCTCTTTTCTCTAAATTCCCTCAAGTATCTTCGTGGTTTCTAATTCTTTCCGGCGATTCGTTCTCTTCTCTTCTTTCATTTTCGAATTCTTACGGTGGTTCGTTCAAGATTCTTTTTCCTTGATTATCATTTTTAATTCATTCGTTCTTTCCAATCTTACCGGTGGTTCATGAAGACTTTCTCAAGCTCTGTGCTATCCCTTCTCAATCCTTTTTCAACGAGAATAAGTAATATGCAAAAATCCATTGCTTATCATCAATTTAATTTGACGAAGGATAAGCATACAATAAATCTTATTCTTATTTCATCAAAGTGTTTAATCCTTTTCTTCGGAGTTTGTTCTTGAGGAATAAATTCTAGTTCCAAGTGTTTTCATCTTTTCTTTTCCGGAGTTCAATTTTCCTCGGCCTTTTCGTCGGAACCTCCATCTAAATCATCGCAAGGCTTTAGTCTTATTCTTTCGTCCTTCATTCTATCTCATCATCCTTTGGTTACCGGAGTTCTTCATGGTGGTTCTTCATGATTTAATTCCTTCTTCAAGAGTTCATCAAGATTTTGTTGGTGGAGTTCAATTATCTTTTCTTCTCACATCTCGAAGTGCAATTAATTCTCCGTACTCTTTTGAAGTGGAGTTTTGCATCTCTTCGTTCTTCTCAGTTATTCAATCTTTTCCGCTTGTGGTCGGTTATCACCTCATAATTTTGAGATGTTATCCATAAGTCCACAACAAGCTTATTCTTTTCGTTGTTGATTCTCTCAACAACTTCGTTCAACCTTTCCTTCCAAGCTCATTTCATTCCACTCTATTAATTCTTTCCGGAGGTTTTGTGTCATGTCTTCATCAGGTGTCATTCCATCCTCTCAAGTTATTGTTCTATTATTTCCATTTTTAACCGGTGTGCTGCCTAAATCCTTTCAGTCTTATTCGTTTCTTTTCTCATTCTAACCAATCCGGTTAGAACGAGTTGTTTCTGAGTCTATCATGTTTCCATGAGCTTTTGATTCTCGCCATTCTCGTCGTTCCTCTCTTCTTCTCGAGTGCTCTCGATTCTTGCCTCTTCTCTCTTGCGTTTTTTGTTTTCTCCTCATCCCTTTTCCCTTCCGTCTCGGTCCTAAGATCTCGGGACGAGATCTCTTGTTAGTGGAGGAGTATTGTAACGCCCCGGATTCGATGCGCCAGGTGTCTGCCAGTTATTCGCCGTCGTTGCCATGTCATATGCTTACGTGTTGCACTTTGCCATGTCATCATATGCATTTCATATCATGTCATCATGTGCATTTCATTTTGCATACGTGTTCGTCTCATGCATCCGAGCATTTTCCCCGTTGTCCGTTTTGCAATCCGGCACTCCTATGTCTCCCGGCGCCCCCTTTTACCTCTTTTCATGTGCGGGTATTAAATGGTCTCGGGATGGACCGAGGTTTGTCAAGCGGCCTTGGTATAGCACCGATAGACCGCCTGTCAAGTTTCGGATCATTTGGAGGTCGTTTGGTACTCCAACGGTTAACCGGGTAACCGCAAAAGCCTCTTTTGTTGCAGCCCAACTCCCCTTCCAAACTGGCCCAAAACCCACCAAACTCCCTTCCATGCTCTCGGTCGTTCGATCACGATCGCGTGGGCGAAAACCGCACCTCATTTGGACTCTCCTAGCTCCCTCTACCTATATATATGTCTTCCTCCCCGAGATCCCGCAGTCTAAACCCTAAAAAAAAATCATCCCGTCGCCCGCCGGACATGTCCGGACCGGACCGGACACGGCCAGCCGCCGCCCCGCGCCAACCAGCTCCTGCCACGTGTCCTCCGCCGCCCTCCCAGCGCCGCCCGCCATGGAGCCCATCCGGGGCCGCGCCCAGATCCAGCGCCGCCCGCCCGCTTCGTCCCGCCGCCTCGCGCCTCGCCGCGCCACCGCCGCCATGCGCATGCGCCGTCTTGCCGCCGCCCGCCCGCCCGCCCGCCGCCCCCCCCGGCGGCTATCGCCCCTCCGCCTCCAGCGCGCTGGCCGCTGCCCGGCGGACGGAGCTTCGCCGCCGCCGCCTTAGCCTCCCGCGCCGCCCGGCCGAGCTCGGCCCGAGCTCCCGCGGAGCTTCGTCTCCACGCTGGCGCCGCCCTCCTCCGCCGCCCGCGCCTCCTCCGGCCAGATCCGGGCCGGCGCTGCCCGGATCCGGCACCCCCGTGCTCCGGCGAGCCCCCTTCGGCTCCGGCCACCTCCCCTCGCGAACTCCGGCGAGTTCTCCGTCGTGCCTCGTAATCCGTGCGAGATTGACTTTCCCCCCCCCTCTGAAATCCACTAAGTCCCGAAATCTGCAGTAATTTTGTTCCATTTTCATTGCATCATATCTCTGTCGTTGTTGCTCCGTTTTGCGCGTATAATATGTCAAAATGTTCGTCTCGAAGAGTAGATCATTTCATTCCATTGCATCATTTTCGTTTGAGCTCATCTTGATGCCCGAAATGCTGTTAGAAGAGTGCTATGTGATGTTAGTTTCTGATTTTTATCAGAACTTGCACTTTTGTCATTTTTGCCATGATTGATGTGTGCATCCTATGGATTTGAGTCCTACATGTGTTTTGTAATATGCCATGCCATCTTTCTAGTGGTGCTTGCTATGTATTTTTGTGGTCTATGTGGTGACTAGCACAAGCATGCAAACTAGGCGTCTTGTTGTTGCTGTTTTCAGCCCTGTTTTGCTGATATTTTGATGCCATGTTAACTTGATGATACCGAGAGATCTATTCATATTTTGAGATACTTCAGTAAGGGTGTTTTGTAAAGCATGTCTTGATCTATCCATCCATGCCTTTTTTTGCAATTATGGAGTAGTCTAGCTTGAGTCAATCGAGCTCTACTTTTGCTATCAAATGTTTCCTGGCAGATTGTTTACATGTTATTCAATTTTGCCTAGGTTGTTGTGGTTGATCCATGTATGCTATGTTATTGTTCTTGCCATGTATGTCTTCTATGCCATGTCTTCTTGATTTATGTATGCTTAGATTTTCATATAAGGCTCTGTAGTGAGTGCATTGAGCTTGTAAACATGCCTACTTGTTACCAGTTTTTGACATGCCATGTTGCTGAATCTGTTAACGAAACTTTCAATATTGACATGGGTGTTACTATATTTTCTGATCATTTTTGTCTTATGGTCACTAAAGGACTTTTGTTCTATGCAATTAGTAGATTCATGCCATGCCTTTGTTTGCCATGATAAGTTCCTGTAACATGTTGTTTGATAGCTCTAAACATTGCAACCTGATGTTATTTCTGCCAATGCCTGAAACTGTTATTACTTGCAATCTTGCCATGTCATTTTGAGCATGTTCTAGTCATTTCTGGAGGTAGCTCAGTTCTCATGTTTTGTAATGCTTTACCTGTACATCATGCTCATGTATTTTTTTATTATGTTGAGGTCCTGAAGCATGTTGTTTTGATGGTTGCAATATGTCTAGTTACTGTTTTGGACAGATTGTTGCTATGACTTGTATAGGGTGTATGTGTTGATCCGTTGCTCCGTTTTGAGTGTGCTCTATATGAAACTTGCTTGATTTTGCATGTAGTTTCATATTATCATGTTGCATCCATGTTTTGAGGTGGTTTGCTTGATGTTTGTATACATTTTGCATCAATGCCATGCTTATCTTGTTTTGCTCATATCTTCTAGGCCGTAGCTCCGAATCTAATGAACTTTATATGTAACTTGACTAAAATTTCGTGTAGATCATCGTGGTGCATCTTAAATTGCTGTTTAACCACTTGAACATAATGTTTATCCAGATCTGGACCAATTTCGAAATATGCATATGAGGACTTACCGGAATTGTTATATGTTGTTCCCGGCCTCATTTAAACTTGCCTTGTTGTGTTGCTCTTGTTTGCATCATCCCTTGCCATGAGTAGCTTCATGTAGCTTGTCATGCATCATGCTTGTTGTGCATCATGTCTTTTCTATGTGTGGTGTGTTTACTATGTTGTGTGCTTCTTCTTGTTAGTTCCCGTTTTCGTTGCGATCGTGAGGATTCGTTCGTCTACGCTTGGTTCGGCTTCTTCCGTTCATCTTCTTCATGGATCCGTTCATCTTCTTCATGGACTCGTTCATCTTCTTCATGGACTCGTTCATCTTCTTCATGGACTCGTTCTTCTTCCTTGCGGGATTTCAGGCAAGATGACCGCTACCCTGGATCTCACTACTATCATTGCTATGCTAGTTGCTTCGTTCTATCGCTATGCTGCGCTACCTATCACTTGCTGCTCAAGCCTACCTAATTGCCATGTCAGCCTCTAACCTTTTGCACCTTCCTAGCAAACCGTTGTTTGGCTATGTTACCGCTTTGCTCAGCCCTCTTATAGCGTTGTTAGTTGCGGTGAAGATGAAGTTTGTTCCTTGTTGGAACATGGAGATGTTGTTCCTTGTTGGAACATGTTTACTTGTTGGGATATCACAATATATCTTATTTAATTAATGCATCTATATACTTGGTAAAGGGTGGAAGGCTCGGCCTTATGCCTGGTATTTTGTTCCACTCTTGCCGCCCTAGTTTCCGTCATATCGGTATTATGTTCCCAGATTGTGCGTCCCTAACGCGGTCGGGTGATGGGACCCCCTTGACAGTTCGCTTTGAATAAGACTTTTCCAGCAAGGCCCAACCTTGGTTTTACATTTGCCTCACCTAGCCCTTTTTCCCTTGGGAGTCGCGCTCTCGAGGGTCATCTTATTTTACCCCCCCGGGCCAGTGCTCGTCGTGAGTGCTGGTCCAAAACGTCAGCCGCCGGTGGCCACCAGGGGCAACTCTGGGTTCGCCTACCGGAAGTTTGGACAATCCGGTGTGCCCTGAGAACGAGATATGTGCAGCTCCTATCAGGATTTGTTGGCACATTCGGGCGGCTTTGCTGGTCTTGTTTTATTCTGTCGAGATGTCTTGTAGCCGGATTCGAGACTGATCGGATCTTCCGGGGAGAAGGAATATCCTTCGTTGATCGCGAGAGCTTATCATGGGCTAAGTTGGGACACCCTGCAGGATTGAACTTTCAAAGCCGTGCCCGCGGTTATGTGGCAGATGGGAATTTGTTAATGTCCGTTGTAGAAAACCCGGTTGATCTTAATTAAAATACACCAACCGTGTGCGTAACCGTGAGTGTCTCTTTTCGGGGTTGATCGAGAGGAGAACACGGTTTCTGGGTTATGTTTGACGTAAGTAGGAGTTCAGGATCACTTCTTGATCATTACTAGTTGACGACCGTTCCTTTGTTCCTCTTCTCGCTCTCATTTGCGTATGTTAGCCACCATATATGCTTAGTCGCTGCTGCAACCTCACCACTTTACCCCTTCCTTTCCCATTAAGCTTTGCTAGTCTTGATACCCATGGTAATGGGATTGCTGAGTCCTCGTGGCTCACAGATTACTACACCACCAGTTGCAGGTACAGGTTTCGCGATGCTCTTGACGCGAGAGCGATGTTTGCTTGTGTTGCAGTTCTTCTTCTGTTTCTTCTTCGATCAGGGGATAGGTTCCAGGTCGGCAGCCTGGGCTAGCAGGGTGGATGTCGTTTGAGCTTCTGTTTATGTTTCATCCGTAGTCGGATGTTGATGTTGTAAGTTGTACTGTTGTATTCTTGTGGCATTTGTGCCTTATGTATGTATCCCTATGTATTATGTAATGTTGATGTAATGATATCCACCTTGCAAAAGCGTTTCAATATGCGGGTCTATCCTTGGTGGGACCATCGAGTTCCTTTTGGATAGGGTCGCATATTGGGCGTGACAAGGTTAGAGTTAGTTTTTAGCTCATGACTAACCCTAAACTAACTCTAGCCAAAGAGGTGTTTGGATGACAGGGTTAGATTAATAATAAATGCATTTGATGGAGAAAGAAAAGTGCTTTTTTTCAATGGGCCCCACGAGAACTAGCTCCAATTAGCACCTCTTGGCTGGCGGGATAGAGAGAGAAAAGTGATTTTTCAATGGGCCCATGAGAACTACCTCCAATTAGCACCTCTTGGGTGGGATAGGTTTTTTGGATGGGTTAGATGAAACTATCTCCAATCTAGCCTCATGTTTGGATACTTTAGGGCTATTTGAGCCGAAACTAGCTCAAACTAACTCTAACCCATGGATCCAAACAGGGCCAAAGACCAGAGTGTGTGATGTCGACTCCACACTGCTTTACCGAGAGCCACCCAGAGGTGAGGTGACATAACAGCGTCGTGATGATGCCGCTCCTGCAGAAGATTTGGGCTATTGCTGCTCCACGATCCCCGACGCGTGTACCTAACCTTTCTGCAGGATTCAATTCGTCAGATTTTCTTCGGGGTATTTGAATGTATGGAGAGACATGATTATGCTTTGTTTTTTTAGGGACGTGCTTCCTTAGTACATGACCCATTTAGTAAATAATAGGTTGCTCGGTTAATTAACTGAAAACCGGACGAAAACCGTTACAAGTGCCAGAAGGAAAGCATAAAAGAAGGATCACCGATCTTCAAAGTTGTGCCCCAAAGGGGGGAATGCCGCAGGGAGGACGTCGTTGGCCGACCAGAACAGTCTAGGATTCACTCGAAAAGAACCAGACCCAAGGATGAAGCATGTCGAATAAACTCCATGGAAATGCATTCAAGATGGGGAACGACGCCGGTATGCGTCGCCACTGCCGGCCAACCACCCCTAGGGTTTGCGTATGGTTCCCCGCCGCAGCCACATGTCCAAGATCCACGTTGGAGTCCGACAAAAGACATGGCGACACGAGCAAGCCCGAAGAGGAAAATGAAGCGGGGGCATAAGAAATACCGCACGGACCAAAGAATACAACACGGAGAGACCAGTGGGAAAATTTACCTAACCGGCGAGAATAAGCCGAGACAACCATCTACCACCCAGCACCAGTACCGGCACCGAGGTACCTTAACCAGCAGTGTGCCCGCCCGGGGCAAACTTGCATCGGCGGCTGTAGCTATGGTGCAGTGACGACTGCTGAGATGCACCAGCATCCTCAACCATCGTGTCCTCCTCAGATCCAAGCGCCCAAATACGATTGGGCGCGGACTAGAACATTGGCGATATGACCGCCCGACACAGCCTGACCGGCGACATAAAGGGGGGGGGGGAGGTCACGACACGGGGAAGAGAGTGTCGTCCGGCCACCAACAGAATAAATTTCGATCATGTCCATGTCAAGCTAGTAAAAAACATAGTTCTACGCATATAATGGTATGCAATCAAGAATACTTTTCCATGGAGTACTGCATGAATATGTAGCACAATGGACCTTCGATCTAAAACGGATGGGTGTCACTGATATTTTAGAAAAAACATTCTACAATGGTATAGTTTTCTTTCTTACGAAGAAATAGTAGAGATATGTTTATGATTCCATTCTTCTATAAAATTCATGCATAAAGAAACTTTCGGATAATCCTACAAATATGTAGATCAGTGCTGTTAAACCAATAATAGGTTGTGGTGAATGGTGAGCAACATATGTTTCCCATTAGCATAAATAATTCTCCTCTCTCTATATATTTGGTTGGTCCTTTGATTTCTGATTCCAAGTGATTAGGGATGGAAACAAATGGATGCACTAGAAAGTAGTTCAGCTAGGCCCCGATTGCATGACACACGTCTTGTTGCCTCGCCCCAATCTGCACGGCATGCATGATCTTATTTTTTCATGCATTGATGATCATCCGCTCCGCTCTGGCGTGGTTGATCAGCTGATTTCCATGTACATCAATCTTTTTTTCTCGGGAAATGTAAATCAATCTTTCAAGTTGTAAGAGCATCTACAGCTGGACTTGGCAAATCCGGCACCTCAAACGCCCGTGGACGTGTCCGTGTGCGTCCACGGGCAATGGCCGGTCATCCCTTAAATAATGGCATCCACATCCGGACTCCTCAATTACCATATCTCAAATTCATACAAACTCATGCAACTACGTTGATGCACACACATCGTCCGGCTACTCCACCACTACTAAACTAAGCATGCCATTGGACTACCAAAATTTGGCATGTTTGGCTATGGTGGAGTTCATCCACGACTGCCCTTGCCCTTCCCCGCGCCCTTACCGTCCGTCTCGCGGAAGTACCGGTCGAAGACGTAGTACGGATCGAGTCGGATCTGCTCGTCGCCGGAGATGTCCTTGATGTAATTGTCTTCCTTCTCCTCCTTTGGCACGAACTGCCCGATTCTGCTTTCGGGCGAGGGTGTGCATGTTTCTCCGCTACCGTTTCTTCACAATGCGGGCATAGCGACCTGACCCAAAATCGGTCAAATCTCGGTGTCTGTACCATCCCAAGATCATGCTGGTACTCACAGTACATCGATGAAATAATCAAAGTTCAATCACACCTGAATTTATTACACGATTCTCATATAGAGTCTTTATTACAATAGAATAAATTCGGCCAAAGGCCAACTCATGAGAAATAAACTACTAAAGTTGCGGAAGCGTAGAAGAATAGCGAGTCCATCCGACTCCAAGGGCAATCACCAAGCGCGGAGCGTAGCCTCACTCCTGATCGAAATAAATCTCTGCAACATAAGACGTTGCAGCCGTGTAGGTCAGCTTTTTGAATAAGATGGCAAGTCATGAAGAGAGAATAACAATAATAAAATTTCTAACACTATATGCATTTTTGGCTGTGGGGCTCTAAGTTTCATCATTTTGCGAAAAAGCCAATTTTTCCCTACTACAGTGGACTTGCTTGCAAATTACTACAAATTGTTGGTAGTTATTGAGATGGTTCCGCCAACCAATGTCTCATTCCCAAATTATTAAGTCATAACCCCCTCAAATTAATTTATTAGCTTTAGTGTTGAGATTTCCGAATACTTCCAAGTTCCAGAGGCTCAAATTGTCCGTAACCGGGGACACGGCTAATCGATTAGATCTTTAACTCTGCAGAGGTTTGTGCACTTTACCCGCAAGAATCATTCCCTCCTTTTAAGTCTTCGCACTTCATGGTGTTTGAAGACGGGATGAATGAAACAGGGTCTTCCAAAGAGTTCTTCTGGCCACTGCCGGTACCCATCCAATCCTACCGTTCTTCTACATTTCGTAGTACCGTCCGGCCAGCGTCGCAACTAGGGTTGACCCAGCCAGAGCCCATAATGGTTTGCGGCTGCACAGGTAAGCTTCCGGTCAATGGGGCATCCATCCTTCTCTTCGTGGCTGGGTGAAGCTTTCCGCAAGATGTCATGGCACTTCTCCATGCATCCCGGCCAACCACTGGGTTCTCCAGGGTGCCCGTCAACCGTCCTCCACCCAGTAGTGAATTTCGAAGTCCATCTTGATCTTGAAGTTCATGGGGTTGTCATCATCTTGACTCTCACATCTTACTTATGAATTTCACTCAACCAATCCCGTCTACGAGCATAGCAAAGTAAACTACTTCGTCACGGGTCATGGTAACAAGGGGATTTGGTTCATCCTACCATATGATACTACTCAAGAACATAACTTCAAATTTTCAACTACTGTATGCATGGTGGGGAGGTATTATTCTAATGCAACAAAAATCATAGGTATTATAAAGAACATGATCAAAGACTTGCCTTGCTGACGATCTTCGTAAGCTAGGGATTCGTAGTAGCAAGCTTCGCACTCCGGAAACTCTACCGAGACAAACAATAATCACAATAAGCATATAGCATATGATCACTTAGCACAATAGCATAGTAACATAACACACCAAAACAAACAAATCAAAACCCAAAGGGAAACTCAAAGAAATCCAACTCAAAGTTTTCCTACTTCAAGCAACAACTAAAAATAGTTTTATATAACAAAAAATTTCTCAACATAACCTAATCATGGATTTATGTTAACTTAACAGAAAAGAATGCATTAAGCAACTAGGAGCAAAAAGAATTAACTTAAAAGCTATTATAAAACTCCTATTAGGCCTAATTCAAATTCTATTAAGAAAAATAAAATAAAAGTTTTATTTATTATAAATTAAAGTTCATCCTCTAAGGTGACAGAAACTAACCTAGAATAATCAATCACATGGGAAAAATAAATTTATTTGCTAATTAAAATAATAGGAAAACAGTAGCTAGTTAATTAATTAAGAATAACAAGATTCTGATTAAAACTAATTTTTATTAATCCTAAAATGCCCAAATTAATTCCTACGGTTAGGTAATGTCAAAACAAAGTTGGGACAAAAGAATCATAAAAAATAAATTTCCTAACTCATTTTATAGCAGATTTACTATTCTGACTAAATCTAAAATAAAGCAATTTTAAATAATTTTAACATAGCTAATTGTATATTCTACAGAAACTATAAGAAATTTGCAAACCAACAAAAAAAGAATCACTTAAAAATATTAAGTAGATTAAAAGTTATGAATTTTTCAAATCTGAAACTATTCTGTTAAAACAGAAAAACGAAAATAAAGAAAAATGGCCTAATGGGCCTAACTAACGCACTGAGCGTAACTTAACTAAAACGGGCCTAGGGTTAACGAGTCGGGCCGGTACAAAATAAAAAAAAACCCTAACTTAAACTAAACCGGAACGAACTGGAAAAACCCGTTCACTAATGAACCTAATAAAACCCATACCCTTCTGGGGTTCTAATCTGAGCCGTATAAAGCAGATCGGACGGCGGGGAGGGGTTCCGGCGAGTTACCGGACGTCGACGGCGGCGGCGGCTCGGGCGGCGAGTGCGTCGGCGTCTCCGGTGGTCGGGGGCATCGGCGGAGGACTCCGGCGGGTGCGGCGCGTCGAGGGGGAGCGTCTGGTGGAGTTGGTGGAGCTCGGGGTGGGCTAGGGCGTCGGCGACGAGGTAAATGGCGGCGGCGGCGTCTCGGGTCTCCATGAGCGCGTGAGGAGGAGGAGAGGGTCCGCGAGGGGAGAGGGGGAATGCGGGGGGGGGTACTTATAGGGGTGCCTCGGCTTGGGCGAGGGGTGAATCGGGAGATCCGGTGAATCCGGATCCTTCGGATCCGGAAGAGCGGCGGCGCTGGGTGAGTGGCGCGGCGAGGGGAAGGAGACGGTTGGGGGTCCACCGTCAGTGAGGGAGAGGGGAGGCGGGCGCGTCGGGCGACCGAGTCGGCGCGAGGGGATGGGCTGGCTCATTGGGCGGTCGGCCAGGTGGGCAGGTTGTGTTGCTGGCGCCTGGTGGCCTCGGCGCCAAGTGGGCAAATCTTTGGTGGCGCTGAGGGTTTTCCTTTTCTATTTTTTTTTGAAAAATAAAAACAGAGAGAAATATAAATAATTATATAAGACATATATATATCAAAATGATCAGGGGAATATTCCCTATCATTTGAACATTTTTCCAGGGGCAAAATCCAAAGTTTATAAAAAAAATCATTTTTTCCAAAATTCAAATAAAACTCAAATTTGAATTCAAAACTTTTGGCATTGTTTTCCTCTGATATTTTTGGAGTGTCGTGTTTACTCCTCTCATACTTTTGCTCAAGTATTTATCAGGCATAGTTTTTGAAATGATTCCCATTTGCCAAAGTTTGAATTTCAAATTCCAAAACTCAAAATCTTCTGAAACTCCAAATGGCACTCAAATTCAAACAGAATGCATAGATGCTTAGCTATAATTGTAAAACATTCCAAATAGGAAATTTGGGATGTTACAAACCTACCCACCTTAAGATGAATCTCGCCCTCGAGATTCGGGTTGGCTAGCAAATAGGTGCGGGTGGTCTCGGAGGAGGTATTCTTCTCGCTCCCAGGTGGCTTCTTCCTCGGAGTGATGACTCCACAGCACCTTGCAAAACTTGATGATCTTGCTGCGGGTGACTCTGCTCGCAGTCTCGAGAATTCGGACAGGTTTCTCCTTATAGGTCAGATCACTGTCAAGCTGTATGGCCTCTAGGGGCACTGTGTCTCTCAACGGAATATCAGCCTTGTCGGCATGACACTTCTTCAGCTGAGAAACATGGAATACATCATGAACTCCGGACAATCCTTCCGGCAATTCCAACTTGTAAGCAACTTCTCCACGACGTTCGAGGATTTTGTACGGGCCAATGAATCGGGGTGCTAACTTTCCTTTGACACCAAACCTCTTGATTCCACGAAGTGGAGACACACGAAGATATGCTCGGTCTCCCGATTCGTAAGTTACTTCCTTGCGTTTACTGTCGGCATAACTCTTCAGTCTCGACTGTGCTATCTTGAGTCTATCCCGAATCAGCTTGACTTTCTCTTGAATCTCGATAAGATCGTAACGAAAAGTGATCGATCTCCAACACCATTCCACAGCAATGGTGTTCGCACCTCCTTCCGTATAGAGCTTCGAAGGGGCCATCTTCGATTTGGATCGATAACTGTTGTTGTACGAGAACTCGCGTATGGCAAATTATCATCCCAGCTAGATCCATAGTCTAGCACACAAGCTCTCAACATGTCCTCCGAATCTGGTTGACTCTCTCGGTCTGTCCATCTGCGGATGAAAAAAAGTCTTCAACTCCAGCCTCGTACTCCAAAGTTTCATGCAACTGATTCCAAAACTTTGAGGTAAACTGTGTTCCTCTATCTGACACAATACTCCTCGGAACTCCATGCAGACATACGATCCTGGTCATGTATATCTTGGCCAACTTAGCACTGGTATAGGTAGTCTTCACGGGAATGAAGTGAGCTACCTTGGTCAAACGATCAACCACTACCCAGATAGAATCATAACCTGAACGGGTCCTGGGTAATCCTGTGATAAAATCCATTCCAAGTTTCTCCCATTTCCAATCGGGAATCGGCAAGGGTTGAAGTAACCCTGCTGGCTTCTGATGTTCTGCCTTTACTCGTTGACAAACATCGCATACTGCTATGTACTCGACAATATCCTTCTTCATACCTGTCCACCAGAAACTTTCCTTCAAATCCAGGTACATCTTGGTGTTACCGGGGTGAATCGAGTACGGTGAATCATGAGCCTCCTGAAGAATTAGCTTCCTGAGTTCGGGATCATTGGGCACATAAATACGATCCTCGAACCATATAGCTCCGTGTTCATCCTTACGGAACCCTTTAGCTTTTCCTTCATTCATCTTTTTCTTTATCTCATCAATTTCCTTGTCTGACTTCTGGGCTTCACGAATCCTTTCGGACAAAGTGGACTGAACTTCCAGAGTTGCAACATATCCTCTCGGAACTATCTCCAGTCGGAGATCTCTGAGGTCATCGACTAACTCCTGAGGAAATCCTCCTGCTGTAAGAGTATTCACATAACTCTTACGGCTCAAAGCATCTGCTACAACATTAGCCTTCCCTGGGTGATAATGCAATCTCATGTCATAGTCCTTGATTAACTCTAGCCATCTCCTCTTCCTGAGGTTCAACTCTTTCTGCGTGAAAATATACTTCAAGCTCTTGTGATCTGTGTAAACATCACAACGGTTTCCGATGAGGAAATGTCTCCAGGTCTTGAGTGCATGCACTACTGCTGCTAACTCCAAATCATGTGTGGCATAATTCATCTCGTGTGGTCGTAGCTGTCCGGAGGCATAAGCTACAACTTTTCCTTCCTGCATTAGTACTCCTCCGAGTCCTTGACGAAAGCGCCTAATAAACCTGGTATTCCTTGTGTATGTCCGCAAAATCAGCACTTGGGCTGTAACCAAACGCTTCTTCAATTCCTGAAAACTGGCTTCACAATCCTCGGTCCAAACATACTTGGCTTCCTTCTTCAACAGCTCACCATGGGCTTGGCAATCTTCGAAAGTTCTCAATAAACCTCCGATAATATCCTGCGAGTCCGAGAAAACTGCGGATCTCCTTGACTGAGGTGGGTGACTGCCAATCGGTGACTGATTCAACCTTGGCGGGATCAACTGCTATTCCTTCTCCTGAAATAACATGTCCGAGGAATCCGACTTCCTTCAGCCAAAATTCACATTTACTGAACTTGGCATACAACTGATGTTCTCGAAGTTTCTCCAGAACTAGACGCAAATGTTCCTTATGCTCTTCCTCGCTCTTGGAGAAAATCAGTATATCATCGATGAACACCACGACAAACTTGTCCAGATATTCCATAAACACCTTGTTCATCAAATTCATGAAGTATGCAGGAGCATTAGTCAATCCAAATGACATGACGGTATACTCATATAAACCATACCTGGTGGTAAATGCTGTTTTGGGTATATCCTTTTCACGGATCTTCAACTGATGATACCCTGATCGTAGATCGATCTTAGAGAATACCTTGGCTCCAACTAGCTGATCAAACAGATCATTAATCATCGGCAGAGGGTACTTGTTCTTGATGGTCACTTTGTTCAACGAACGATAATCCACCACCATTCTCAAGGTTCCATCCTTCTTTTCTACCAAAAGAACTGGGGCTCCCCAAGGTGATGAGTTTGGCCGAATATATCCTTTCTCCAATAGCTCATTAATTTGATTCTTGATCTCTTTCAAATCGTTCAGTGGCATCCGATAAGGTCTCTTGGATATTGGGGCTGTGCCGGGCAATAACTCAATCAGAAATTCAATGTCTCTGTCCGGTGGCATTCCTGGTAATTCCTCCGGAAACACATCGGGGAAATCTTGCACTAATGGCACTTCCTCCTGAACAACTCCCGTGAGGGAATGCACCTGATTCTTCATCTGGCTATGCCTGGCTACATACTTGATCCTCTTCTGCTCCGGGGTGGTGAGCAGAATCGATTTGCTTGCACACGATCTATGTTTCCTTCAAACTTCGTCAACTAATCCATGCCTAGGATTACATCCAAGGTCCGGGTTTCCAATACTATGAGGTTTGCGGAAATTTATGGTTCCCGATGTTGAGGGTTGCATGACAGCCTAAGCTCGCCATCATTTCTCCTCCTGCGAACCGACGCCAAGGGGGCTTCTAAGGGTTTTAGTGGGCAACCCGTATTTTTCCACAACTACCCTTGATATGAATGAATGCGTTGCACCGTAATCAAAGAGTACCAATATGAACGTGAATTCAATAAAACTTACCAACCACGATGTCTGGCTGATCATAGACGTCCTCCACGTCAATGTGGTTCACCTGAGCACGAGGGAAAGGGTTGGGCTTCTTTGCTGAGCTTCCATTGCCGTTTCCATTCCTCTGCTTGGCCTCCGGGCAGTCGGTGGCATACTGCCCTGTTTTCTGGCACTTGAAACAGGTGATGTGACTCAGATCCTTCGGAGTCGGGGCAGGACGATGCTGGTTCCCATTACCATTTCCATTGCCATTGCCTGACTTGTTGTCCTGGTTGCGGTTGTTCCCATTTCCTCCATGGTTATGATGGGTATGCCCTCCTGAGTATGGGGCATAACGGGGCTTCTGCTGAGCTCCTGAGTTGTGCTTCCCCTGGCTGTACTTCCGCTTGCGGCTATCAATCTGCTGCTGCTTGCCTTCAAGTATGGTGGCCTTGTCTACCAGCTCCTGGTAGTTGTTGAAGGTGGCCACCATAAGCTGCATACCCAGTTCGTCATTGAGTCCCTCGAGAAACTTCTCCTGCTTTGCGGCATCTGTGGCCACATCATCCGGGGCATAGCGAGCTAACTTGCTGAACTCATCCACGTACTGCGCCACAGTACGGTTCCCCTGGCGTAAGTTGCGGAACTCACGCTTCTTCGCACTCATGGCTCCAGCTGAAACATGAGCGGTGCGGAAGGCTCTTGGAACTGATCCCACGTGATGGCACCGATGGGATAAGTGGCGGTGTAGTTCTCCCACCAAGAAGCTGCAGGTCCATCAAGTTGATGTGCGGCAAAGCGCACCTTCTCTCGCATCGGTGCATCCAATAGTGATTAGCTCTCTTCCGACCTTGCGGAGCCAATCATCGGCCACAATCGGCTCGGTCTGCTAGAGAACACCGGCGGATTCAGCCTTAGGAATCGAGTCAAGTTGTCAGCAGGGGTGGTGGCGGTGGATTGTTGTTATTGTTGTTCTGATTCTGGATGAGTATCTGCATGAGGGCATTCTGCTGCTGGAGTAGCTGGGTGAGCTCCGGCGGAAAACCGGTGTCACGTCTCGGAGGCATCTGGTGTTTTGGAGTGGATGAGAAAATTAGAATAGAACAATGGTCTAATGAGAAATAACACTACCCATATGAATGCACAATCATAAACACACCAATCATTTATTCATTCCACTCAAACATGGTTCAATCTCGATTACAAAAGCTCATGACTAATCGAAAATATCGGCCTAACTGATCGACGAAAAAGTAAAATAACATGGTGGTCGACTAAATGTCTTCATCAAAAATCCTTGCGTCCTCTGGTACGATGTCCTCCGATGTGGTGTCCTCTGTTGTGGCGCCTCCTCTTGCGACTTCCTCCAGTGGAACTCCCTTCATAATCCTGATCATTGCTCACGAGAGGTCCATCATCTCCACTCGGAAAAAGGTCCTCTCCCAAGTCCATCGTTTCCTCTAATGCGGCAACCTTCATCTTTTGGTCGTCGACTCTCTCCATGAAGTCCGCGATTTCTTCCTCATGGTTAAGGAAGTCTACGTGTGCCTTCTCCTCCAGTTCAGTTCACGGAACAACAGCCTCTGTGTACCTTCGAAGTTACTGGCGAGTCGGATCTCCGTTTCTGAGGAGACACTCCAAGTCCTGGACATAAGAGAGAATGGAGTCGTCCTCTACGGTACGGATGATATCTCCATTCCTTGCTCTGCGTGAAACCATGGCGAGGTCTGACGGATCGAGCTCGGCCCTGTACTCTTCTCGGAGATATCCAAGTGCACGGTATATCGCCATGTCCCTTCCAAGGATCCAGTTGTAAGTCGGTGAACTCAAAGTCAATAGGCTCTGTATGTCCTCCGAAGGTTCTCCCTGGAATATGCACTTCAATCCTGTAGCGGGTATCCGTTGGAAGTGCATTGGTTGGCTTCCCGGTGATCGAGGGCAGAGCAATCTTCAGCTTCTTCACCATCTGGACCAGCTTCCTGCCGAAGGGCATCATCTTATCGGGCTGGCAAAACTCCGGTAGCAAAACTGGGGTGAACTCGACGGCCATCTAGAATGTTGAAAATCGGAGAGAAGTCAGAAATGAACAGGGGAGAATTATGGAATAATAAGGATATAAAGTAAATAGTCTCTTCCTATGGCTTTCCGATCCTAGGGGTTACGTCCTACGGTCAGCGTGTGCTCTGATACCATCTCTGTAGCGACCTGACCCAAAATCGGTCAAATCTATGTGTCTGTACCATCCCAAGATCATGCTGGTACTCACAGTACATCGATGAAATAATCAAAGTTCAATCACACCTGAATTTATTACACGATTCTCATATAGATTCTCTATTACAATAGAATAAATTCGGCCAAATGCCAACTCATGAGAAATAAACTACTAAAGCTGCGGAAGCGTAGAAGAATAGCGAGTCCATCCGACTCAAGGGCAATCGCCAAGCGCGGAGCGTAGCCTCACTCTGATCGAAATAAATCTCTGCAACATAAGACGTTGCAGCCGTGTAGGTCAGCTTTTTGAATAAGCTGGCAAGTCATGAAGAGAGAATAATAGTAATAAAATTTCTAACACTATATGCATTTTTGGCTGTGGGGATCTAAGTTTCATCATTTTGCGAAAAAGCCAATTTTTCCCTACTACAGTGGACTTGCTTGCAAATTACTACAAATTGTTGGTAGTTATTGAGATGGTTCCGCCAACCAATGTCTCATTCCCAAATTATTAAGTCATAACCCCCTCAAATTAATTTATTAGCTTTAGTGTTGAGATTTCCGAATACTTCCAAGTTCCAGAGGCTCAAATTGTCCGTAACCGGGGACACGGCTAATCGATTAGATCTTTAACTCTGCAGAGGTTTGCGCACTTTACCCGCAAGAATCATTCCTCCTTTTAAGTCTTCGCACTTCATGGCGTTTGAAGACGGGATGAATGAAACAGGTCTTCCAAAGAGTTCTTCCGCCACCGCCGTACCCATCCAATCCTACCGTTCTTCTACATCTCGTAGTACCGTTCGGCCAGCGTCGCAACTAGGGTTGACCCAGCCAGAGCCCATAATGGCTTGCGGCTGCACAGGTAAGCTTCCGGTCAATGGGGCATCCATCCTTCTCTTCGTGGCTGGGTGAAGCTTTCCGCAAGATGTCATGGCACTTCTCCATGCATCCCGGCAAACCACTGGGTTCTCCAGGGTGCCCGTCAACCGTCCTCCACCCAGTAGTGAATTTCGAAGTCCATCTTGATCTTGAAGTTCATGGGGTTGTCATCATCTTGACTCTCACATCTTACTTATGAATTTCACTCAACCAATCCCGTCTACGAGCATAGCAAAGTAAACTACTTCGTCCCGGGTCATGGTAACAAGGGGATTTGGTTCATCCTACCATATGATACTACTCAAGAACATAACTTCAAATTTTCAACTACTGTATGCATGGTGGGGAGGTATTATTCTAATGCAACAAAAATCATAGGTATTATAAAGAACATGATCAAAGACTTGCCTTGCTGACGATCTTCGTAAGCTAGGGATTCGTAGTAGCAAGCTTCGCACTCCGGAAACTCTACCAAGACAAACAATAATCACAATAAGCATATAGCATATGATCACTTAGCACAATAGCATAGTAACATAACACACCAAAACAAACAAATCAAAACCCAAAGGGAAACTCAAAGAAATCCAACTCAAAGTTTTCCTACTTCAAGCAACAACTAAAAATAGTTTTATATAACAAAAAATTTCTCAACATTACCTAATCATGGATTTATGTTAACTTAACAAACAAGAATGCATTAAGAAACTAGGAGCAAAAAGAATTAACTTAAAAGCTATTATAAAACTCCTATTAGGCCTAATTCAAATTCTATTAAGAAAAATAAAATAAAAGTTTTATTTATTATAAATAAAAGTTCATCCTCTAAGGTGATAGAAACTAACCTAGAATAATCAATCACATGTGAAAAATAAATTTATTTGCTAATTAAAATAATAGGAAAACAGTAGCTAGTTAATTAATTAAGAATAACAAGATTCTGATTAAAACTAATTTTTATTAATCCTAAAATGCCCAAATTAATTCCTACGGTTATTTAATGTCAAAACAAAGTTGGGACAAAAGAATCATAAAAAATAAATTTCCTAACTCATTTTATAGCAGATTTACTATTCTGACTAAATCTAAAATAAAGAAATTTTAAATAATTTTAACATAGCTAATTATATATTCTACAGAAACTATAAGAAATTTGCAAACCAACAAAAAAAGAATCACTTAAAAATATTAAGTAGATTAAAAGTTAAGAATTTTTCAAATCTGAAACTATTCTGTTAAAACAGAAAAACGAAAATAAAGAAAAATGGCCTAATGGGCCTAACTAACGCACTGAGCGTAACTTAACTAAAACGGGCCTAGGGTTAACGAGTCGGGCCGGTACAAAATAAAAAAAACCCTAACTTAAACTAAACCGGAACGAACCGGGGAAAAACCCGGTTCACTAATGAACCTAATAAAAACCCATACCCCTTCGGGGGTTCTAATCTGAGCCGTATAAAGCAGATCGGACGGCGGGGAGGGGTTCCGGCGAGTTACCGGACGTCGACGGCGGCGGCGGCTTGGGCGGCGAGTGCGTCGGCGTCTCCGGTGGTCGGGGCGTCGGCGGAGGGCTCGGCGGTCTGGCGCGCCGAGGAGAGCGTCTGGTGGAGTTGGTGGAGCTCGGGGTGGGCTAGGCGTCGGCGACGAGGTAAATGGCGGCGGCGTCTCTCGGTCTCCGCGCGTGAGGAGGAGGAGGAGGGTCCGCGAGGGGCGAGGGGGAATGGGGTGCGGGGAGGGTACTTATAGGGGTGCCTCGGCTTGGGCGAGGGGTGAATCGGGAGATCCGGTGAATCCGGATCCTTCGATCCGGGAGCGCGGCGCGGGTGAGTGGCGCGGGCGAGGAAGGAGACGGTGGGGTCCACCGTCGGAGGGAGAGGGGAGGCGGCGGCGTCGGGCGACCGAGCCGGATGGGTTTCGGCGAGAGGGGGGATGGGCTGGCTCATTGGGCGGTCGGCCACGGTGGGCAGGTGTGTTACTGGCGCCATGGTGGCCTCGGCTGCTGGGCCGATGCTTTGGTGGCGCTGAGGGTTTTCCCTTTTCTATTTTTTTTTTGAAAAATAAAAACAGAGAGAAATATAAATAATTATATAAGACATATATATATCAAAATGATCAGGGGAATATTCCCTATCATTTGAACATTTTTCCAGGGGCAAAATCCAAAGTTTATAAAAAAATCATTTTTTCCAAAATTCAAATAAAACTCAAATTTGAATTCAAAACTTTTGGCATTGTTTTCCTCTGATATTTTTGGAGTGTCGTGTTTACTCCTCTCATACATTTGCTCAAGTATTTATCAGGCATAGTTTTTGAAATGATTCCCATTTGCCAAAGTTTGAATTTCAAATTCTAAAACTCAAAATCTTCTGAAACTCCAAATGGCACTCAAATTCAAACAGAATGCATAGATGCTTAGCTATAATTGTAAAACATTCCAAATAGGAAATTTGGGATGTTACAGATGGCTTCCTCCTCTACGACCACCCACGCAGCCGCACCAGCCGCCTCCGCCGCCGCCATTTCCGCCTCAATACGGGCCTCGGCGGCCCTTATCCTCTCCTTTCCACGGAGGGCCACCCATTCCCGTGGGACTCATACTCTGCCCGGCCTGTGATGGGGAAGGAGAGGTGTTCCGGCCGGGACCGCGAGGATCCAGCACCAGAGGACCCGAGCGCCCGGTGATCCTACGCCATGGCGTCGCGGCGAACGGATCCATCCGTCGGCTGGGCACTGTCCTCTGAGGAGCGGTGGAGTGCAATGTGGACTGTCATTGTCTCCTCCAACCCGCACGGGATGACACCCCAGTCGACAGATCTAGAGTGGTCGGAGTCTGCTGCCTGCCATGCCGGAGACGGACGGAAATCGCCGGAGACGAGCTCGGGTGCTAGAAGGGGGGGGGGGGGGGGTAGAACGAAGTGGCTAGGGTTTGCTCGGGCGAGCGGATGGGAACGAATATATATAAGGTCGGGTGGGCCAGCATGTGTTGGGTCCGACGTGGCGGGCGTGCCCGGGCGTGCCCGGGCGCTTCATATTTGGCTGGATATGACGGGTGCTGGTCAGCCCAGACGTTTAAGACTCATTTGAGGCGTCCGTCTGGATCGAAAAAACATGACCAGTCAGTGATCGGACTGCCTGTCCGAGCATGTGAGACGGGTTTGAGAAGTCCAACTATAGATAGAGTGTAGATGCTTTAAGATCAACTCATCAATCGAATGTAGGAAGGCATCCGTGAACGCCTCGTGCCACCAGCCGGAGCAACTGGTACGTACCCGTACAGTTTTGCTCGAAAACACAACGCACATCCGTGTAACCCCCAACGTAGAGCTCACCGTCCCAATTGCACGTTAATACTGTATAACTAGAAGATTTCCCGCGCGTTGCTGCGGGATGCTAAGCATTTAATTTTTGGATAGAATGATGCTATATAAATAGAGAGGAACATTAAGATTGTTTCATATGAAAAACACTACACAGTGCGCCAGAAAATTGAGAACACATTTGATATATACCTGAAAGTAGTCTCCCACTAAAATGTAATGAAAGTGCTATTGTACATGTATTCGTACTGGTTGGCCAATTGTTCATAGAGCTAGCAACGTATGAAGAAGCTGATCTCAAATCCAATGCGTGTTAACACTTTCAGTTTTCTGAAGAAGAAAAGCTTCAGGCTTCTGCAGTTTTCATTCTTCACGGCGCAGAGGTTACAGAGAGATTGAAATATGATGCTTATATGAAATGTTTGGAGGTTTATAGTTAGCACTGCTGGTTTAGGATTTGCATAATTGTGTTTTTCAGCTAATTGCTCTGCTGTTTGGTAGAGGGGAGAGCCGCCTGAGTATAAATAATATTATGCTTATACTTGTGATCTGATGCTTTTTGGATGATGATAGTAACATGAGTGTGATCTTATTTGCAGGTCAGATGATGTGTGCACGGAAGGAAAGATGCAGACAAGCAACGCCGAAGACGTCTTCAAAGCGCTTGATGAGATTGAGTTTCCAGAGTTGGTAGAGCCCCTAAGGACTGCACTGGAAGGTCTGTGTTGTTGTCTACTTGTCTCCTCAATTCTTTTACAGTCCGATGTTCTTTGAGTTTAGATGTTGCATGAATAAATAATCTGTGTGGCAATGCAAGTGAATGGTGCAGTGGCTCAATGCTTTAGATTCTTGGTGAGAATCTGGGAGCATTCAGAATGGAAGGGACATCCATATATGTGACAAGTAATTCAGGATGGAGGGAGGGAGTACTTTTTTCTAGAATCAAGAGCTTTATATAGATCACCCAGCGGAATTACAGTCCTTCGTTACACAACCAGCCGTAAGGAAGGATGGAATATAGTTTATCCAAAGACAACGTCACCTACAGGAACTACAATGCTTAGCACACAGATGAGCGAGTTCATTTGCTTCTCTCGATACAAAAATCAGCCGTAGTTCCTCAAAATTCCCACATAACTCTTGAATTTCATTAACGGTGGTAGCTATCTCCAATCGGTCAAAACCAGGAGAATTGCACTGATTTACCACTTGTTGGGCATCTGATTCTATGATCAGTCTTCGGTAACCCAAGTCTCATGCTAGTTGCAACCCATCTCTAATAGAGAACGCTTCCATTGATTTGGCATTCAAACGGGCTTCATACCAGATGGATTGTGCTCTGATCAATGAACCTTCATGGTTGCGGATGCCCAGCCCCGTACCTCTTTTGTGAGTATCTGCATAGAAAGCAGCGTCAACATTTATTTTTATGAACGTTTCCTCCAGAGGTTTCCACTTCTAATGCTCCTTGAGCAGTCGAACTGCTTGTTGCTTCCCTATAACAGTAAGGTCAGTTGCAACATCAAGTGCCCAATTTACAGATTGCCTAATAGATCGAGTACATTCCCCATGAGTCCTTGCGTTTCTCTCCGTCCAGATCGACCAACAGCCACATAAGATCACGCTTGCTTCAGATTGACTCGCCACTTCACCATCCACTATATCCACCGCCCAAGTATCAGGATGAAGATTCGGTATCTTTGTCGAAGTAATATGCCTGATCTCTTGCCAAAAAACTTTTGCCCATGTACACTCAGAAGGTGCATGCCAAATAGTTTCCTATTGGCTTCACGCTTGGCAGAGACCAATTTGTTCCATATGCCTATGTTAGAATAAATCCGAGGCATACCGTCGATCATCCGAGGACCAAGTAATCACACGAGCACGACACCGAGATTTGTTAACGAGGTTCACCGATATGGCTACATCCCCGGGACTTGACTATGGGCGCTCCTTTCCATGACACCGCTACAATATCGCACCCGGTCGCCCTGGACACCGGGACATGCCGCCGGCTTTCCCTGCATTCCGGTGCTATTATGTTGGCATAGGTTACATCGTGTGTCTACCCCCGCTATATATGAGAGGCCTAGGATACAAGTGTCCTACTAGGACATGACTTCACATCCTATGTAAACACAATACAACTCATAGTCCAACTGTAACCTACCTTGTACACTATATTCGACACAACTCTAGTAAACTCCACCTTGGCGAATATTCTCCACCACCTTGGATTCGTCCATGCGTCAAACTTCCATGTACATTGGACTTGAGTTTATCCCGTGAGCGCTGCTCCTACTCCAAAGACTCCACGTGACTCCACCTGCAACTTGTAGTCCCTTCTTTTCTTGACCACAGTCAACACTCGAGCAAAACTAAGTTCCTTGTTACTCTAGTTTGTGCTCCCAACTTCCAGAGTATTTGTCCAACGCCATCACACACCGATCATTGACCTGCGTGAAAGCGAACAACTCACGTATTGGGTGTCACACATAAGAGTTACCTGAACTCAGCATCACCGCTCCTTTCTTGACCGCCTGTCTGAAACATGAAGGAATTTCACCGTTGCTTGTAGTCATCCCGAGTCAAATTCGCAGTTGTCTCACCACATGTATGACCACCAGAGCCCTGGCCCGTCTCCATGTCCCGTGCATACCGCACGCCTCGCCATTATTACCGCGTCGAGCCTCAGCGGTCCCGGTCGAGTCTCAAGGGTCGCGACCCACACCACTCAACCCCCACTACAGACTACCACCGATCATCACCGACTGATGACGAGTTTCACGCTTCCATCAGACCACTGGGCTCCAGTCCAAACTACGTGTCCCTCGCTTTTTTGTCCCGCTGAATAGGCTTCGACTCTCTGAGCTCTTACGCCGTAGCCCCTCAATCAGCACCGAGTGAAGTCTTCCAGACTCCAGCTCCACCTTCAACATGACTCCATGGTAGATGATCAGTCCACCCACGCGCCCCGTCAACTTCAAGCTCCGTGTGTACACCACCTTGAATCAATCCCGCGCAATAGTCTTATCGAAGCCACACAAGCCCTTGGGCATGCGCCACATGTTTCCACACACAAAAGTCGGTCACCATCAGCATCACGCTCATATGTCGTCGCCGACGATCCCGCACCGTCTTCTGTACCAACCGACTTGCGTCGATCCGTCGGACTGTCTCGTCCGACCCAGCCAAATTTGTCCGACTGCACAACACGTTCCATACTCCTCAAGCCGTCAACGTGATCATCACCATCTGTACACAGATGTGTACCAACAAAGAAAACCAAGGCAAAGTCCACATAGCCTTCCCGTGTGAACATACTTGAAACCGGATCCATCACACGTCTGTAACTGGGCTTTCCTTTCCTTTCTTTTTCCATGATAGCATCACGATCTGACTAAGCCATTGTGCCGTATTTTTTTTCCAAACAAATCACGTACCTTTTGTACCGTTTGCACACGTATGCTACGGCTCCACACAGCCAGCTGCCCGTAGCGCCATCGCACAGACCTTAGCCTGGTCTGCCATCGCGCCATGGGCCTTGCAGCCCCCATATGGGCCACGCCCTCGCAGCGCCGCTGCAGCTGCTGGGTCGCCAGCCACGTGTCGCTCGTGCGCCAGCCGCCGAGTTCTTCCGACCAGATTCGATCTGATCTGCTGACTGCTACCTACGCACTCCTCCTCCTTGCCGCCCTCCTCGCCACCTTGCACCTCGTCGCTAGAGATGATGATGACCTCCCCGTCATTATCGCCCAATCTGCCTCCACGAGCTCGGGGTGCTGCCGGCGGAGGTCCTCCATGTACGCCTCGTCGGAGGGATCTGTTGGAAATATGAGCAATTTACCGAATAATTTTATTAACAGAAATACTAGATAAAGCATGACTAAAATTGCAAATATAGAGCAAGTCATGCATTCTGACAGAGAGAAGGTAAACATCGTCTGCATATATGAACTTGTGGTAAACACATCTAGAACAGACTCTAGATGAAGATGCTTATATGAAACAGAACCTAACATACGTAGGACAGAAACTAGAGCCAAGAACTGTAGGAGGACTTCTAACAGAAAGGAGAAGAACACGTACGGCACAGCAGCAGCAGAAGCGCTGGATTTGGGATCGGTGTCCTCGCCTGCCATGTCGTCGAGGAGGTCGTGGACGTCGGGGAAGAAGTCGTCGTCGGGGAAGTAGTCGTCGGTGACCGGATCGTCCGTGATGATGAAACAGCCAGTAGTCGCGCTGAGCGCTCCCCAAAAACCTTATCACCCTTCTCCCGTACAGGACTCAAAAGGTGCGGTTCGGAGGCCTATTGTCCCGACGTGCGGTGCACGCCGCAAGCCGGGATGAGGAAGATCGTAGCAGCAGCGCAGTGCTCGAGAACTTGTGGCGAGAGGAGGAAGAGATTCTGCACGCCTTGCTGAGAGGAGCGACCTCCCTTTTATAGGCGCAAGAGAAGGAGGCGAGAGGGCAGCGCCGGGAGCTGAAGGGACCGAGGAGATGAAACGAACAGACAGCAGCCAAGGGTGCAGCGTTCAGATTTAATCTCCACTACAGCAAAACTTTCCATCTCCCGAGTGACCTTTCGTATACCCGTAGTGCGTGGCAAAAATTTAGACATCGGCTCGGCTCATTCCCGCAACCCGCGGGCGCGTCGTGACGAGGCGGGCGGCGGAGGAGGAGCGCGCGTGGATGTCCCTCTTGTTCTCATGCTCATACAAGTGGGGAAAGAACCTCCCTTATAAGGAGGTCCAACTCCCACTAAACTAGCAATGTGGGACTAAACTTTAGTAGTATCCCTTGCCTTGCACAAATGGGCTAAGTGGGCCTCTAGGATTTATTAGGAATTTCTGAAATAGTTATTGGGCTGCCCAAAATAGACTAAATTCCAGCAATCCCCCACCAGATCCCAGAGGCACACAGAAATTTGCCTTTGGTTCCAAAACACTGTTTTATATACCGTATCTGCAGTGGAGACTGTTAAGTTGAACTTCCACCTAGAACTCTATGCTACACTAGTAAGCAACTTGAACAGTGGACTGGGCCTTGAACTGCAAGTTTTGTGCGAATCTAGCTTCACATAAAGCCTTGACCGATACGTGGCTACCGTGGGTCTTCCCCGCGGGTGGAGCTTATGCGTCATACTCCGTGACCTTTCATGAGTTTACTAGAGAGAACCCTACTCTCATAGATTGTGACGTTTAACAATCAGACTCATATAGCTGCGTTCTTCAAAAGATGTTCTGCAGGACAACATCTCTGCTTCAAAGAGCCACTTAGAACACATTAAGATATACATCAACCTGCCATGCAGATTAGGAGAGTATTGCATCTTCATGGAGTGGTATTTTAACAAGAAGGATACTCTCCTCTCGGTTGACCAACAGCTTGTCTTCCACATCTAATTCACGGGATCTCCGATCACAAAGAATAGGTTACCACTGTGAACAACTCATATTGTGGGTCTCATACCCATCTCCCTCGATGCATTATCTATCACATTACGCGATAGACCCTTAGTAAAAGGATCTGCCAGATTTTTAGACGTTTGGACATAATCCAATGCAATAACTCCGGAGTTTTTCATTTTCCTGACAGACTTTAACCTTCTCTGAACGTGTCTTGATGACTTCATGTTATCCTTTGAGCTGCTCACTTTCGTGATCACAGTTTGATTGTCGCAGTTCATAAGGACACCCGATACAGGTTTCTCAACAACCGGTAAGTCATTCAAGAGCCGGCGAAGCCAATCTGCTTCGACCGTAGCTGTATCTAGTGCTGTGAGTTCTGCTTCCATTGTTGACCTCGTTAAGATGGTCTGCTTGCAAGACTTCCAAGAAACAGCGCCACCTCCATGAGTGAATACATATCCGCTCGTGGCCTTTATCTCATCAGCATCTGAGATCCAGTTTGAGTCACTATACCCTTCAAGCACCTTTGGGTGCCCGGTGTAGTGAATTCCATAATTTGCAAAGGCCTTTTCAAATAACGCAAAACTCTCTCTAGAGCTTTCCAATGCACATCTCCTGGTTTTGAGACAAACCGACTCAGTTTGCTAACAGCAAAGAGATGTCGTCTTGTAGCACCGCTAAGTACATAAGCGAGCCAATAATCTGAGAATACTTCAATTGATCTCTAGCAATTCTTCGATTCTTTCAAGCAACACGCTAGCATCATATGGTGTTGGAGAGGGCTTGCAGTCACTATAGCCAAAGCGACTCAAGATCTTTTCCACATAGTGAGATTGAAGTAATGTAATCCCACCATCATCATCTCTCAACAACTTGATGTTCGAATGACATCAGCCACTCCTAAATCCTTCATCTCAAAACAACGAGATAGGAAATCCTTGACCTCCTTAATAACATTCAGATTTGTTCCAAAATCAGTATGTCATCAACATACAAGCAAAGCATAACTCCCTCGCCCCACCATGACGATAGTACACATTTATCAGCTTCGTTCACAACAAAGCCTGCAGCTGTTAAAGTTCTTCGAACTTCTCATGCCACTGTTTGGGTGCTTGCTTGAGTCCATACAAAGACTTCAGAACTTGCACACTTTCCTTCTTGACCATCTATTACAAACCCATCTGGTTGTTCCATATAAATTTCCTCATCCAACTCTCCGTTTAGGAAAGCAGTCTTAACATCCATCCGTGAACGAGAAGACCATGTGAGGCAGCTAGTGAAAGTAGAACTCGAATAGTGGTCGACGAGCCACGGTGAGTAAGTATCAAAGAAGTCTTCACCTTCCTTTTGGGTATAACCCTTAGCCACGAGCCGAGCCTTGTACTTTTCGATAGTACCATCAGGCCTAAGCTTCTTCTTGAATACCCATTTGCATCCTATAGGTTTGCACCCATAAGGACGATCAGTTATCTCCCAAGTTTCATTCGCCAAGATGGAATCCATCTCACTACTGAACTGCTTCCTTCCAGTAGTCAGCATCTTCGATGCATAGGCCTCTGAAATAGAACTGGAGTGTCATCTATGAGATACACAAGAAAATCATCACCAAAGGACTTTGCAGTCCTCTCTCTTGCTCCTAGTAGGAACTTCATTGTTCTCCTCCACAGGACTTTCAAATTGTTCCATCGAAATGCCAGGTTTGGTAATTGTAACTGGTTCCTGATTCGATGAACTAGGCATCTCCTGATTAGATGAGGTAGCCATATCCTTCATGGGAAAGATATCTTCAAAGAAAGTCGCATCATTTGACTCCATGATCGTACCGACATGCATGTCAGGTACCTCAGATTTTACAACCAAGAATCTATAGCCAATGCTATGAAAAGCATATCCCAGAAAACACAATCCACGCCTCTTTGGTCCAAGCTTCCGCTTCTTTGGAATTGGAACATTGACTTTCGCCAAACAACCCCATGTTCGCAAATAAGAGAGTTTTAACCTTTTCTTCTCCCATTCCTCGAATGGAGTTATCTCTTTGTTCTTTGTGGGGACTCGATTTAGGACATGACATGCTGTCAATATCGCCTCCCCCACCATGCCTTAGAGAGACCCGATGTGTCTAACATGGCGTTAACCAAATCAGTTAGAGTACGGTTCTTTCTTTCGGCCACCCCATTTGACTGAGGTGAGTAGGGAGGCGTCCTCTCATGGATTATACCATGTTCCGCACAAAAAGCATCAAATTCATTGGAAAAATACTCTCCACCACGGTCGGACCTAAGCCTCTTGATTTTCCGATCAAGTTGGTTTTCCACTTCAGCTTTATAGATCTTGAAAAAGTTCAAAGCCTCATCCTTAGATTTCAGAAGATACACACGACAATATCTAGTGGAGTCGTCAATTAACGTCATGAAATATTTCTTTCCACCTTTTGTCAAAACACCATTCATTTCACATAGATCTGAATGTATAAGTTCTAGTGGTGCAAGATTTCTCATCTCCGCAGTCACGTGAGACTTACGAGGTTGCTTAGCTTGCACACACACTTGACACTTAGATCCCTTGACAAGGTGAAACTAGGGATTAAGTTCAACTTAGCTAGTCGCGACATGCAACCAAAGTTAACATGACAAAGACGTGAATGCCACACATTTGATTCACTATTTTTGCAAATATGATTAACAACTTTATTGCAAAGTCTGACAAGGATAAACGAAACAGGCCTCCTAACTCATAGCCTTTACCGACAAAGGTTCCATACTTGGATATTACAAATTTATTCGACTCAAAGACAAGCTTGTAGCCATCTCTACACAGAAGAGATCCGCTAACAAGATTTTTATTGACGGAGGGGACATAATGCACGTTCTTCAGCCGCACGATCTTCCCCGAAGTAAACTTCAGATCGACCGTGCCAACACCACGAACAGAAGCACTTGAACCGTTGCCCATCAGCACGGTTGAAGTCCCTGCGGTCTGATAAGACGAAAACATGGAAATATCACCGCATACATGCACATTAGCACCCGTGTCAATCAACCAGTCAGGAGAATGACATACTGAAAGAATAGTGGGAAATATACCATACCCAGCATCCTTAACGTCAGTGTCTCCAATGACAACATTAGCGGTCTTGACGCCTTTCCCAGGATGACGCTTGTCATAGCGATTGGGGCAACTAGGAGCCCAATGATCAGGATCTCCACACACATGACAAGCACCTTTCTTCTTGCCATTCTTCTTCTTGAAGTTCGTGTGTTGCACAGCCTTGTTCTTTCCATCAAACTTTGCTTTACCATCAAACTTGCCCTTGTTCTTGAACTTGTGGGACTGGAAGTTCTGCTTCATACCACATTGGCACTAGATCCTCCTCAATACCTCGAGCACGTGTGTCCTTTGCTCTCGCCTTTTCTTCCACATCAAGAGTACCAATGAGATCGGGAACGGAAAACTCCTGTCTCTTATGCTTCATGGGTAGCAAAGTTCCTCCATGAAGGAGGGAGCTTAGTGATGATTCCCCCGGCAACAAACTTGTCCGGTAGCATGCAATTGAAGTGCTCAAGTTCTCTAGCAAATGACTGTATCTCATGAGCCTGCTCAACCACGGAGCGCTCTTCAGTCATCCTGTAATCATAGAATTGCTCCATGATGTACAGCTCAGTGCCGGCATCCGAGACCCCAAACTTGGCCTCGAGTACGTCCCACATATCTTTTCCATTATCAATTGGCGATAAGCATCAACTATGTTCTCACCAAGAACACTCAAGAGAGCAGCCTTAAACAAGGTATCCATTTTCTGAAAAGCTTGTGCTGTTGGGCATCTTGCTCTCCTTCAGTTTGCCAAGAGTGGCGTCATAACAACTCATGGTCTGAAACCATAAGACTGCTCTCACGCGCCACCTCTTATAGTGGATACCCTCAAACATAGGAGGTCTCATGGAAGCAGCAAAACCACTTGGGGTAAATTGCCTATAATAAGGTTTTTGGATTGTTGAAAATATGAGCAATTTACCGAATAATTTTATTAACAGAAATACTAGATAAAGCATGACTAAAATTGCAAATATAGAGCAAGTCATGCATTACGACAGAGAGAAGGTAAACATCGCCTGCATATATGAACTTGTGGTAAACACATCTAGAACAGACTCTAGATGAAGATGCTTATATGAAACAGAACCTAACATCGTGGGACGAAACTAGAGCCAAGAACTGTAGGAGGACTTGAGCAGAAAGGAGAAGAACACGTGCGGCACAGCAGCAGCAGAAGCGCTGGATTTGGGATCGGTGTCCTCGCCTGCCATGTCGTCGAGGAGGTCGTGGACGTCGGGGAAGAAGTCGTCGTCGGGGAAGTAGTCGTCGGCGACGGATCATCCGTGATGATGAAACAGCCAGATGTCGCTGGCGCCCCCAAAACCTTATCACCCTTCTCCGTATAGGACTCAAAAGGTGCGGTTCGGAGGCCTATTGTCCCGACGTGCGGTGCACGCCGCAAGCCGGGATGAGGAAGATCGTAGCAGCAGCGCAGTGCTCGAGAACTTGTGGCGAGAAGAGGAAGAGATTCTGATGCGTCTTGCTGAGAGGAGCGACCTCCCTTTATAGGCGCAAGAGAAGGAGGCGAGAGGGCAGCGCCGGGAGTTGAAGGGACCGAGGAGATGAAACGAACAGACAGCAGCTGAAGGGTGCAGCGTTAGCATTTAATCTCCACTACAGCAAAACTTTCCATCTCGAGTGACCTTTCAGTATACCCGTAGTGCGTGGCAAAAATTTAGACATCGGCTCGGCTCATTCCAGCGGCCTGCCTTGGCGCGCGTCGTGACGAGGCGAGGCGAGGCGAGGCGAGGCGTGGCGTGGCGGGCGGGCGGAGGAGGAGGAGCGTGGATGTCCCTCTTGTTCTCATGCTCATACAAGTGGGGAAAGAACCTCCCTTATAAGGAGGTCCAACTCCCACTAAACTAGCAATGTGGGACTAAACTTTTAGTAGTATCCCTTGCCTTGCACAAATGGGCTAAGTGAGCCTCTAGGATTTATTAGGAATTTCTGAAATAGTTATTGGGCTGCCCAAAATAGACTAAATTCCAGCAGGATCCACCTCGAGGCATTCCCTCGCCTCTCTGTCCTCCGGGGACATCTCCGCACTCACCCGACCCTGACGGGACAAGGTGGACCAGAGCCGGCCCGAAGGGGAAGTTGAGCCTCGCATCATGGCCGTGGTATCTCACCTGCCACCGATCGTACTCCATGGCCGCGAGCTCGGACATGTGGAATGACCCAATCCAGCGCCATTGGTGGGTCTCCCGGCCGGTGATCTCCACCACCCACGTCCCCCACAAGCACTACCAGATGCCGAGGTAGGTCCTCGTCGGCGGCCGCGGCGGAGGAGTTCCAGGATGTCCTCGAATCGGGTGAGGACCGCGGCGGCAGGCGGATCGGGCGAGCCGGCTGCTCGAGGAATCCGTGCTGCGAATCGGCGGAGGGGACCTCTGCCCACCGCGTCCGGCTATTGGGAGGAGAGGGGACGGCGGATCAAGGTGGGGGGACGCCGCGTGCAGTCCATATTGAAATCTCTAAAAAGACTTATATATATAGGAACGGAGGGAGTAGATGATAACCTTTTTAGACATTGTTAAATAATGTAGTTTCCTATAACCATTTTGATTGTGTGATAACTAGCAAAATGGGTTTCTTTATTTTGTGATGAATAAATGTGTTAGTTTTCCGTGCTGCTTGTATGCATCTGACACTAGGTTGTTCGTGTGATCTACTTTAATTAGGTGTACCCAGTTTCAGTGATGGGTGGGGATATGTACATGTCTGCTCTAAAGAAACCATTTCCTCTTGTACCAATGGTTGCTTCTCATGGAATTACCATAGGTAAGTAGCCTTGTGTAGCATCTATCCCTATTTCCGCTCTGGTCTAAGTAGCAACCTCCAAGTGTTTGTTTGAGAATACCTAGACTCTTCTTCAAACAGCCAAAGAGAAACAGATTATTCAAAGTGCAAATTGTTGGCTAGTCGGATGATACTACTATTCACTCCGATGCAATGGGACTCATATATATAGATTCGCTCAAGTGGTACATGGAGGCAAGGGCATCTGCAGTAGTGGTATCTGATGCTATTTTTGACAAAGGGTTGATGATGCATTGTTTTATATGAGAGCATGTAGGTTTACATGTATGAATATTCGTCTCGTCGTGGGTTACATACCGGAGTGCCGCACCAAAAGGGCATGGTTGAAGATGTGCACCATGTCTTCATCAAGTTCCTAATGAAAATGATTTTCCACATAGCATATGAGTAAAAAGGAATAGCAAAAGAAGGAAGAATAAAATAATCCTTAATTAATAAGTGACCACAAACAAAAACATGAATATATGTTTAATACTACATGTTTGCAGTTTCAGGTAGTTTTCGTTTGCTACCAAAATTGAAATGTGGATTTTATTAACTCATAATTTGGCATCAGGAGAATACATGAGCAGCACACACCAGGCCTCGCGCGAGCGCGCGCACACACACAACCCCTGCAAGTCCTGTCCAAGTGAAGTCATTACTCATGCATACGACAGTAACCATCAATATAAGCAACCACCAATGACATCACCCGAACTGTGGGAAAAGCGCCTAAAAAATAATGCCTCCAAGAAGAAAATGGCATGCAAGCGCCGTCGTTGCCAGATCCATCCACGAAGGTTAGTTTTGGGTTTTCACCCCAAAAAATAAGTCTAAGCATGCTCCAAAAAATGCCTTCAACAAGGGTATGATTTATAGCATCACCATTGCCGGTGCAAGTCAGACCTAGGATTTCTCTCTTAGTCCTCGAGATCCTATGCTCAATAGCACCACCAAACTTGAGTCACCTTGTACTGTCACTGAGTTGCACTTGCACACCGGCGTTGGCCGCGTTTTTGATCGTCTACACATCCAATCGCACGTGCCTTTGTCAATTGGCCATGTACATTCTTACATTTGTACAATGCCGAGACGAGATCTTCTACTGGCTCGCATCACACCACATAGTGGGCAGAGCTTGAGAAGGTTGATGTTACCTTGAAAAGAATTCTTTAATAACCTACAAATCCTGGGAGGAGGGGGGGGGGCAATGCCCCTGACTTGCACTATGGTTTTTCTTCATCGCTGGCCATCCAATACATATTGGTGGTATTCATGAGCCTGCTCCTGGTTCTGGTTCTTACAACACACATGATCCAGGCCAGCCAGTAGTGCTGATTTCGCAAACATGGGGATCTCATCTTGTAGCTACCTGCCTGGATGAGAAAACGAGAAGACAATGAGATTGGGAAATGACTCCATAATTGTACATGTCCAATGTACCTGTATTGATGGCTTCATTTTGTAAACGAGGCACATTTTGCATTGATTAGGCAGTGTACACGCTAGCAGGTATATATCTATGTGGTTGACTGGAGTGCAGGACTAGAAGGGCGCAAGGCTGAGGACAGAAAGGTATTTGTTATCCGATGCTTTGGCCCTTCTAGCAATGATGGCAGGGGTGCACAATAAGCTCTCCTCAGGTTTCAAAGGTCCGTGCGCCATCAAATCTAGCGACGGAATTGGGTGAACAAGTTTGCCTTTCTCTATGTAGTCAATGCAGGGGGCAAGAGTTGGTTGTCTTTGTTGGCTCGGTGTTGCTTTGGTAGAAATGGCGCCAATGTTTTCTGACAGAAGTCTAGGTATTATCAACTCAGGATGTTCTTCTTCTCTAGGCCGTGGATCCTTGGGGATTGATATCGTTGGTACTTCTCGGCAGAAATCGGGTGAACATCATGCATTAAATCTCAATACAACCAACTTATACCGAGCTTGAGCAATATGTACCAATAACATGTAAGAACTTGAGAAACATAAATAGGATAAGAGAAACGCGAAATCAAGGCGAGGAATAAGAATATAGATTAAAACTCCTTGCAGGGAAATCCACAGGTGGCAGCGGTCTCTTCCACTATACATATGAATCAGGTACAATTTAAAAACCAACAAGTAAGATAGACTTCACGCTCATATTTAGATGGATTTATAGGCCGAATAGACTCATTTCTCTTCTGACCCTAGAACTCTCCGAAGGCCAGAAGCTCAACCCTGTGTATTCTCGAGCTTGGGGATAGGTATTCAGAAAGCCCTCGTGTCTTGCTAGTGAACTCAAACAACCTCTATTTTAGGATGTGACATGCATATGAAATGTTTCACATAATAAATAGTGAAAATGTATAGTACAAGAAAAAAATGATTGTGCATGTTGACTCATCCATCTTAGAACCAAAGTAAAATGATTCGATAATAACCTCTATACTCTACTTTCAAAAGTCAAAACCTAAGACTTATAAACAACATAACTGGTGTACCTAGAGCGCAAACGGATAACTCGGAGATGAGAAGCAAGCTCTTGACAAACAAAATAACATCACAATGCTCGAGTAATTAAAGCTAGCCTTTTCATTTCACGGTATGAAGACGCTAGCTAGTTTCGTTGGGAGAAATGTCCGTGTAAACACGGCGACACCTACACATTTCTATTGACGACAGAGTAGACATCGTGATTCAAGACAATCAGTAAGGCTTCTTAAGCTAACTAGCTAGCTTTTCAGTGTATGCGACGTTTAATCGTGTCATAAATATTTTTGTACTAGCACAGTGTACCATGTTTTGAATGTAACAAAATAAACAACGTGTTATCTTCATCGTTCGTCAAGTGTTGGTCATTAATCTTGAGTGCCGAACAAACTGGATCCAAAGTCCATGTTGCATGTGAAAACGGCCAACCGCCGCAGCGACCTTGCATGTAATACAGTCTGATTCCAATGCATGTGAAAAATATTGAGTGTAAAGTAGCCAGACAATAGACACAGAGATGTAAAGTGAACCATTGTCTTTATTGATGATTGATTACAGGTATATGGCCCCGAGGGGATGCTTTGAACAGACACGATAGTCTAAAGAGACATGAGTCCCTTGTGCATGGCGGTTAGGGATAGTTGAGATTATCCTTTAATAAACACATGGGTTAATTAAATCTCAACACTTGCCCTAATCTATGCTATCCTTGTAGACATTATCATCTTAAATATATGCTCCTCCAAATTCTTGCGAGAAAAATGTGAGGACTATAATATTTGATATGTTGCCAAAACTCCCCCCTTACAATAGATATTGTCTCCTTTAACTCAATATATGTGGGAACCATATAGTTTGGAGAACAATAAACATGTCGTATATACTTTCCCAAAACCCCTGGTGGGGAAAACATAAAGTATGACAGGTGATCTCATGTTGATATTACCCCATTAAAAACCTTCATGAGAAACCCATAAAGTAAACTCACGAATAGAAAAAATGTATAATATGATATTTTAAACATGAACAATACAGGAAGATACTCCCCTTAATTTGCAAATTTTGATACTGTCACGTACCAATTCCATGAACATATTTCTGGAACGCTGAAGTTGGTAGAGACTTCGTGAACAAGTCAACAAGGTTGTCACGTGATTTGACTTGCAACATAGGCAATATAGTCATATTCCTTATTATATAACATGTTTGCATCTGCACAACACAAGAACCATTATCTGGATGTAGCACCTAATGTCTGTTTCAAAGAATTTCATGGGATGACTACCACACCTAGCAGGAACATAAAACTTGTCTACGATCTGACATAGTAAGAATATGATTGACGTATCCAAGAATATTGATTTTTAGATTTCTCTGAAACTGAAAGATTAGGACAAAATATTTTATGCATTGGAGATATCAAAATACATGCATAACAAAACTACAGGGCGTAACGTTTGTTTTTTACCCTTTTTGTGGGTGCCGCCCGATTAACCAGCGATTGGCAGCTGTTTTACTACGGTATCTAAAGAGATAGATTGGTGTAAGTTTGTGTCTTACAGATTATGACTGGTCTGTTACGAGTTTTTTGCACCGCCGAGATGGATTTATCACGAAGTCGCGTGAACCGCTTCCTCCTCCCATCGTGTCCTCCTCTCGGAATCCCTCTCCCTTTCTCTCTCTCCCCAGGCCACGGCACGGCATCGAGCAACACAGCTCCCTCTCCCATTCATCCTCTCCCCCAACCTCCCTCAGTGGCATCGGGCCCTCTCCCCTCCCCGCCGCTCTGTCCTGTAACTGTAACCCTCATCCTGATCCCATTCTCTCTCTCAATCAATCCCTCCCTGAAGCGGTTCCCCTCTCCTCTCTCTCCATCCTGGACGGAAGGAGGTTCAAGCGCAGTTGTGGCTGTGGACGAACGTGACGTCATGGGCAAAAGGCCGTGGACGAGGAGCCCTCGAGGTGCGGGCGTTGGAGGCCGTGGAAGGAGGCAGCGCTGGACGAACTGCATGGTCTGGAGGGGACGCCGGGGTTGGCACGGTTGGGGATGGACGTCCTGTCGAGCCTCTCCATTGCCTCCTTCCGCTAGAAGCTCGAGGTCCTCGATGACCACATTCCTTGCAGAGTTACAGGTACATTATTTCTATCTGCTGTTATAGAAAAATCAGTACACTTTTTTTTGAAAGAAAGGGGTCGCCCCCCGCCCCAACTTTTATTAAGCCAAGGCAACGACAGAACCAGACTGTTAAACAGCTCTCGGTGACAACCAAAAGTAGCTGCCACAGAACAACATCAGGGTTTAAGCTACCTCCCTATTACATCTCATCATAGAAATATCACTCTTACACAGGGATTAAAAGATGAAAAGTCACTCATGACAGCTAAACCCAAGCAATTCTAAGAAGTTCCCCTCTTCGACGCTCCAAAAGCCTTAAGCACTGGAGAATTAGAACACCCTGGGCCTCTGAAGAAAGGATTTTTCATTGCCCGATCGTCGCCGCCACCTGACCCAGCACACAGCGTATATCTCGCCATCTTTCTCCCTGGAATACAAAACCATTGCGCAAGCGCCATAAGCACCACAAGGTAGCAGATGTAACCGTATTTACAGCTTCACATTGTTTTCTCTTCTTCCAAAAGGAAGCCAATGAAACAAAAGAAACAGGGGGGATAATATCAAGTGCTTCAGCAACCACAGCCCACACGTTAGACGCAACAATGCAATCAAACAAAAGGTGTTGGATAGACTCGTTCAAGAAAAACACAAGTTTTATCCTCAACATGTCTCCTTTTGGCCAAATTGTCTCTAGTTAGGATTTTATTATTGTACATCAGCCATAAGAAGACATGGATATTTGGAGGGACTTTTATTTTCTAGATAAAATCTCTAATCTCAGAGGGAATCCCACCAAAGTTAATCAGCTTATAGAAAGATTTAACAGAATATTGCCCATTTGGTTCCAGGGCCCAGATGGGACTATCTGGGTGACCTGAGAGGGTAGTCTGTTTCACCAGGTCAACCAGCAAATCCCAGTTATGCATCGCAGCCTCATCCACACATCTTCTCAAGGTAAGACAAAGATTCTCCCCATCCCAAACCTGGGACAAAGTAGCATCTTGCTGATGACAAATATCAAATAAATCCCAAAAAGCAGTTTTCAAGGAGCATCCTCCAATCCAGTTATCATGCCAAAAGGCAATGCTATCCCCATTCACAGGACTCCATTTCCAGAAATTTTTTGCAGCAGCAAAAGCCGAAATGCTTTTCCAAAAGGAGACCCGAGGTAGGGTTAGTATGGAAAATATTAGGTTTATTAGTAGCATACTTAAAGCAGAGAAGTTTTTTCCAGTCCCCCTCTCTCCCATCATAAAACCTTTTTCCCCATGAAGCCAGGAGAGCAATATTAAATTCCTTTAAGTTAGGGACACCCAAGCCACCAAATTCCTTCCTTCTGGCCACAAGGCCCCAATTAGCTAGGTGATACTTATGGACCTCACCTACATTGCCCCAGAAAAAATGAGACATATGTGAAGTGATCATGTCTATGGCCCACTTTGGGAATTTCATCATAGCCATGAGATAAGAGGGAATACTGGCAATGCAGGTAGTCAGTAGAATCAGTTTGCCTCTATAAGATAACAGTTTGCCCAGCCAACCAGCAATGTTTTTAATAATCCTATCAATGATAGGTTGTAGGTCTTCCCTTCTCAGTTTTTTAAAATGAAGGGGCACACCCAGATATTTGAAGGGAAACTCACCAAATTGACAACAAAAAATTTGAGAAAACTCTCTAGACATTTGTTCAGACACATGGATGGTATGCAGATCACTTTTATGAAAATTAATTTTTAAGCCAGAAAGCTTCTCAAAACAAGTCAGAATCCATTTCAAATTTTTTGCATACTCCACAGACTCCTGGGTGAACAGAATTGTATCATCAGCATATTGTAAACTAACTACACCACCAGGGATGGCATGTGGGAGAAGCCCACCAATCAAACCGTTATTAGCAGCTTTCCTCAACATTCTAGAAAAGACATCGGCCACCAAGTTAAAAAGCAATGGGGAATGAGGGTCACCTTGCTTCAACCCTTTTCCACCAACGAAGTGTGGCCCATTAGTGTCATTAATCCTAACTTGAAACGTCTCATGTTTCAAGGTGCTAAGCACCCAACTGACCCATTTAACCCCAAAGCCTCTAGACAGAAGCATTTCTTCCAAGAAATCTCAACTAACCCTATCATAGGCTTTCTCATAATCCAGCTTGAGTATCAGCCCACTAGTTTTAGATCTATGAACCTCATGAATTACTTCATGGGCCATAACCACGCTCTCCAATATAAATCTACCTTTAATAAAAGCAGTCTGGTTGTGGGATATGAGTTTATCACATATAGGGGAAGCCCTAGTATTCATGGCTTTAGAGAATATCTTCACAACACAATTGCTGAGACTAATAGGTCTGAAATTCTTCATCTCTCTGGCCAGGGGAATTTTAGGGATGAGAGTGATGATGGCATAGTTAAGCTTATAAATGTCCAACACTCCATTCTCAAAATCCCTAACCATCCACATAAAATCAGCCTTAATAAGGTCCCAGAAGTTTTGGTAAAAGGGAAAAGATAAGCCATCAGGGCCAGGGGCCCCACTGGCATACGAGCTCATAATTGCCTCTTTGATCTCATCCTCAGAAAAGGATCTCTCCAGGTCTCTCTGAACCTCCTCACTAATCATTTCCGTCTCAGACCAGAAACCATTCCCCAAATGCAAATCAGGCTTAGGTTCATAAGCAAATAAGTTTTTGTAGAAAACAGTAGCCACCTCCAACATGTCTGCAGTAGATGTCACCGGTCCAGAAGGACCTACCAACTCAGATAGATGGTTCTTCCTATGTCTATGGTTAGCTAAGGCTTGGAAATAAGCATTATTCCGATCTCCTTCAAGAATCTTCCTGTCTCTAGACTTCTGCCAGAAGGAAATCTCCTCTTTTTTCCAAATCTCTTCTAGTTCTACCTTCACATCCTTCATTCTATCATGATCAGCAGCAGACAACTATTGTGATTCAGATAGAACATCCAGCAGGTCAAACTCCATCAGGAGAGATTTTTTCTTTTTTTTTATCGCGGCCTCAATATTGATGGCCCATCCTTTTATTTTCTTCCTAAGAAGTCTGGTTTTAGACAGCCAGTTATCCTCCGAAGACATGGAAGAGCGTACGGACGACCAAGTAGCATGGACCATCTGGCGAAAGCCATCTTGAGACAGCCACCATTTCTCAAACCTGAACACCTTAGGACTCAAAGAACGTCACCCACCAGTATCTAACACCAGGGGGGTATGGTCACTTCCCACCCTGGGAAGGGCAGTTAGCGAGGTCATTGGGAAATGTGCATCCCACTCCACGGAGGAAAAAACTCTATCAAGAACAGCAAAGACAGGGTTATCCTGATTATTAGACCAGGTAAACCCCCTATTGGAAATAGAGATTTCCAAAAGCCCCCACCTGTTAATCCAGTCATTAAACATGAAAGCGGTGTGATGATTAACTAGCCCACTACTTTTCTCACTCTCATTCCTAACTAGGTTAAAGTCACCACAAACCAGAATAGGATAAGACGCAGACTCAGCAATATTATGAAGTTCAGCCACAAAATCCATCTTGAATTCCGGGTAAGCAGAGCCATACACAATCACCAGGTGCCAAACAAAACCATCCTCTTTGTTTTTAACTGTTGCAGTAATTGAAAATTCATGGTTAACAAAACCAATAGTTTCAAACAAACTTGTCCTAAGACCCAAAAGGATCCCACCCGCAGTATTAACAGCAGGTAAGTAATGCCAATCAAAATTACCACTCCTGTCTATAGCTTTGAGGAAACCCTCACAAATGACCTCTTTCTTAGTTTCTTGAAACCCAATAAAATCAGGGTTAGTTCTAGCAATGGTATCACAAAGGCACTGCACTTTACCAGGTTTACCAAGCCCTCTAATGTTCCAAATTAGACCTAACATATTTAAGCAACTTTGAAAGGGTGAGACAAGCTACAAGTCCTGGCTTTGGTTAGGATGTTTGGAGTTCTCCTCAAGGCATCAGCAGTGCCAACTGGCCTGAGAGAGTAACCATCCAAAGGGGTCCCCACCAAGTCATCATGGTTTAATTCTAAATTATCTGGAAGGACAATTTCAGGGTTGTTATTGGCAAAAGCCAAACATCTCTCTTTCTCTTCATCAACCAAAATGTCAATGGTTCCAAGTTTATTAGCCTCATCCCCCCCAATGCAAATATCAATTTTACTCATTTGTTCAAATAAAATGTCATGATCAGTATTGGTGAATGATTTACCTTTAAAATTCCTTGGGATCTCCAAATTCTGCTTCCTCTTGTAAGCAGCAGCCTTCTCCATAATGTTCAAGTTGCCATGCCCCCTAGTAATAGGTTTTTGACTCAGAACAGGCCCCCATTTGACCTTCTCAGTTTTTGGATCCTGAGCCTGATCAAGGGTTTCCATCAGAGATCTTTTCAGAGAAATTTTTTGAATGGCCTGCACAGCTTCAAGAGGAAGGGTTTCAAACACCTCATCCTGGGCATCCTCTTCCTCAGACTCAGAAAAGTCCACAGATTTAAGAATACTCTTACAATACTCCATGTTTTCAAGCTTCCCTCCAGAACTATTGGTTCCCTCAACAATCTTCACCACAGACTTAGCTGGGGTAGAACCCAGCAGAACAGAAGAACAGAAATCCTTAAGGTCAGTTTTTTCATCATCCATCAGATGTTCTTTTTTACCAGCATTAACATGAAGGAAATATGCCCTAGAGGCAATAATAAAGTTATTATTTATTTCCTTATATCATGATAAATGTTTATTATTCATGCTAGAATTGTATTAACCGGAAACATAATACATGTGTGAATACATAGACAAACAGTGTCACTAGTATGCCTCTACTTGACTAGCTCGTTAATCAAGATGGTTATGTTTCCTAACCATAGACATGAGTTGTCATTTGATTAACGGGATCACATCATTAGGAGAATGATGTGATTGACATGACCCATTCCGTTAGCCTAGCACTTGATCGCTTAGTATGTTGCTATTGCTTTCTTCATGACTTATACATGTTCCTGTAACTATGAGATTATGCAACTCCGCCACGGAGGAACACTTTGGTACTACCAAACGTCACAACGTAATCGGGTGATTATAAAGGAGTACTACAGGTGTCTCCAAAGGTACATGTTGGGTTGGCGTATTTGAGATTAGGTTTTGTCACTCCGATTGCTCGGAGAGGTATCTCTAGGCCTTCTCGGTAATACTCATCACCTAAGCCTTGCAAGCATTGTAACTAATGAGTTAGTTATGAGATGATGTATTACGGAACGAGTAAAGAGACTTGCGGTAACGAGATTGAACTAGGTATTGGATACCGACGATCGAATCTCGGGCAAGTAACATACCGATGACAAAGGGAACAAAGTATGTTGTTATGTGGTTTGACCGATAAAGATCTTCAGAGAATATGTAGGAGCCAATATGGGCATCCAGGTTCCGCTATTGGTTATTGACCGAGAATAGTTCTAGGTCATGTCTACATAGTTCTCGAACCCGTAGGGTCCGCACGCTTAAGGTTTCGATGGCGATGTTATATTATGAGTTTATGAGTTTTGATGTACCGAAGGAGTTCGAGTCCCAGATGAGATCGGGACATGACGAGGAGTCTCGAAATGGTCGAGACGTAAAGATCGATATATTGACGACTATATTCGGAGTTCGGAAAGGTTCGAATGATTCGGTATTTTTCGAGTACCGGAGAGTTACGGGAATTCGCCGGGAGAAGTATTGGGCCTTATTGGGCCCTGCGGAAGAGAGGGCTGCCTAGGGCAGGCCGCCCCCCATGGCCTAGTCCGAATTGGACTAGGGAGGGAACCACACCCTTCCTCTTCCCCTTCCCCAAGTCCTAGTCCAACTAGGAAAGAGGGGGTGGGGGGTCCCACTCGGTGGGAGTAGGACTCCTCCAGCGCGCCTCTCAAGGCCGCCGCACCCCCCTTGCTCCTTTATATACGGGGCAGGGGCACCCCATGACACACAAGTTGATCTACGGATCTTTCCTTAGCCGTGTCGGTGCCCCTTCCACCATATTCCACTTCGGTCATATCGTCACGGAGCTTAGGCGAAGCCTCGCGCGGAGAAGTCATATCGTCGCGGAGCTTAGGCGAAGCCCTGCGTCGGTGGAGCATCAACATCGTCACCACGCCGTCGTCTTGACGGAACTCATCCCGACACTTTGCTGGATCGGAGTCCGGGATCGTCATCGAGCTGAGCGTGTGCGAGAACTCGGAGGTGCCGTCGTTCGGTGCTTGGATCGGTCGGATCGTGAAGACGTCGACTACATCAACCGCGTTGTTATAACGCTTCGCTTTCGGTCTCACGTGCGTGGGCGGACGGACTCTCCCTCTCGTTGCTATGCCATCACCATGGTCTTGCGTGATCGTAGGAAATTTTTGAAATTACTCGTTCCCCAACAATGGCATCCGAGCCTGGTTTTATGCGTTGATGTCATATGCACGAGTAGAACACAAGTGAGTTGTGGGCGATACAAGTCATACTGCCTACCAGCATGTCATACGTTGGTTCAGCGGTATTGTGAGATGAAGCGGCCCGGACCGACATTACAGCGTGACGCTTACGCGAGACTGGTTTCACCGCCCGAGCACTCGTTGCTTAAAGGTGACCGGCGGGTGTCTGTCTCTCTCACTTTAGTTGAACCGAGTATGACTACGCCCGGTCCTTGAGAAGGTTAAAACGGAGTCTATTTGACAAACTATCGTTGTGGTTTTGATGCGTAGGTAAGAACGGTTCTTGCTCAGCCCGTAGCAGCCACGTAAAACTTGCAACAACAAAGTAGAGGACGTCTAACTTGTTTTTGCAGGGCATGTTGTGATGTGATATGGTCAAGACGTGATGCTATATTTTATTGTATGAGATGATCATGTTTTGTAACCGAGTTATCGCAATCGGCAGGAGCCATATGGTTGTCGCTTTATTGTATGAAATGCAACGCCATGTAATTGCTTTACTTTATCACTAAGGAGTAGCGATAGTCGAGAAGCAATAGTTGGCGAGACGACAACGATGCTACGATGGAGATCAAGGTGTCGCGCGGGTGGCGATGGTGATCATGACGGTGCTTGGCGATGGAGATCACAAGCACAAGATGATGATGACCATATCATATCACTTATATTGATTGCATGTGATGTTTATCCTTTATGCATCTTATCTTGCTTTGATTGATGGTAGCATTATAAGATGATCTCTCACTAAAATTATCAAGAAGTGTTCTCCTCGAGTATGCACCGTTGCCAAAGTTCGTAGTACCCGGACACCACGTGATGATCGGGTGTGATAAGTTCTACGTCCATCTACAACGGTGCAAAACAGTTGCACACGCGAATACTCAGTTAAACTTGACGAGCCTAGCATATAACAGATATGGCCTCGAACACGGAGACCGAAGGTCGAACGTGAATCATATAGTAGATATGATCAACATAGTGATGTTCACCGTTGAAACTACTCCATCTCACGTGATGATCGGACATGGTTTAGTTGATTTGGATCACGTAATCACTTAGATGACTAGAGAGATGTCTGTCTAAGTGGGAGTTCTAAAGTAATATGATTAATTGAACTTAAATTTATCATGAACTTAGTCCTGATAGTATTTTGCAAATTATGTTGTAAGATCAATAGCTCGCGTTGTTGCTTCCCTATGTTTTTGTATGTGTTCCTAGAGAATATTGTATTGAAAAATGTTAGTAGCAATGATGCGGATTGGATCCGTGATCTGAGGTTTATCCTCATTGCTGCGCAGAAGAAATATGTCCTTAATGCACCGCTAGGTGACAGACCTATTGCAGGAGCAGATGCAAACGTTATGAACGCTTGGCTAGCTCGATATGAGCGATATGACGTTATGAACGTTTGGCTAGCTCAATATGATGACTACTTGATAGTTTAGTGCACCATGCTTAACGGCTTAGAATCGGGACTTCAAAGACGTTTTGAACGTCATGGACCATATGAGATGTTCCAGAATTGAAGTTAATACTTCAAGCAAATACCGAGTTGAGAGATATGAAGTCTCCGACAAGTTCTATAGCTAAAAGATGGAGGAGAATCGCTCAACTAGTGAGCATGTGCTCAGATTGTCCGAGTACTTCAATCGCTTGAATCAAGTGGGAGTTAATCTTCCAGATAAGATAGTGATTGACAGAATTCTCTAGTCACCATCACTAAGTTAGTAGAACTTCGTGATGAACTATAGTATGCAAGGATGACGAAAAAGATTCTCGAGCTCTTCGCGATGCTAAAATCGGCGAAGGTAGAAATCAAGAAAACATCAAGTGTTGATGGTTGACAAGACCACTAGTCTCAAGGAAAATGGCAAAGGAAGAAGGGAACTTCAAAAGGAACGGCAAGCAAGTTGCTGCTCGAGTGAAGAAGCCCAAGTCTAGACCTAAGCCCGAGACCGAGTACTTTTGCTGCAATAGAACTGGTCACCGGAAGCGAACTACCCCTGAATATTTGGTGGATAAGAAGGATGGCAAAGTGAACAAGGTTATATTTGATATACAGGTTATTGATGTGTGCCTTACTAGTGTTTATAGTAGCCCCTGAGTATTTGATACTGTTCGGTTGCTAAGATTAGTAACTCAAGCAGGAGTTACGTAATAAACAGAGACTAGTTGAAGGGAAGTGACAATGAGTGTTGGAAGTAGTTCCAAGATTGATATGATCATCATCGCACACTCCCTATACTTTCGGGATTAGTGTGGAACCTAAATAAGTATTATTTGGTGTTGAGCATAAATATGATTTGATCATGTTTATTGCAATACGGTTATTCATTTAAGTAAGAGAATAAATTGTTGTTCTGTTTACATGAATAAAACCTTATATGGTTACACACCCAATGAAAATGGTTCATTGGATCTCGATCATAGTGATACACATATTCATAATATTGAAACCAAAAGATGCAAAGTTAAAAATGATAGTGCAACTTATTTGTGGCACTGCCGTTTAGGTCATATCGGTGTAAAACGCATGAAGAAACTCCATACAGATGGACTTTTGGAATCACTTGATTATGAATCACTTGGTACTTAAGAACCGTGCCTTTTGGGCAAGATGACTAAAACTCCGTTCTCGGAACAATGGAACAAGCTACTTGACTTATTGGAAATAATACATACCGATGTATGCGATCCAATGAATGTTGATGCTCGTGGCAAGTATTGTTATTTTCTGACCTTCACAGATGATTTGAGCAGATATGGGTATATCTACTTGATGAAACATAAGTCTGAAATAATTGAAAAGTTCAAAGAATTTCAGAGTGAAGTGGAAAATCATCGTAACAAGAAAATAAAGTTTCTGCGATCTGATCGTGGAGATAAATATTTGAGTTACTGAGTTTGGTCTTCATTTGAAACAATGTGAAATAGTTTCGCTATTCACGCCATATGGAACACCACAGCATAATGGTGTGTCCGAAAGTCGTAACCACACTTTATTGGATATGGTGCGATCTATGATGTCTCTTATCAGTTTACCACTATCATTTTGGGGTTATGCATTAGAGACAGCTGCATTCACGTTTAATAGGGCACCATCTAAATCCGTTGAGATGACACCGTATGAACTATGGTTTAGCAGTAAACCTAAGCTGTCATTTCTTAAAGTTTGGAGTTGTGATGCTTATGTGAAAAAGTTTTCACCGATAAGCTCGGACCCAAATCGAGAAGTGCGTCTTCATAGAATACCCAAAAGAAAATGTTGGGTACACCTCCTATCACAGATCCGAAGGCAAGTTTTTCGTTGCTAAGATGGATCCTTTCTAGAGAAGAAGTTTCTCTCGAAAGAAGTGAGTGGGAGGAAAGTAGAACTTGATGAGGTAATTGTACCTTCTCCCTTATTGGAAAGTAGTTCATCACAGAAATCAGTTCCAGTGATTCTTACACCAATTAGTGAGGAAGTTAATGATGATGATCATGAAACTTCAGATCAAAGTTGCTACCAAACCTCGTAGGTCTTCCAGAGTAAGATCCGCACCAGAGTGGTACGGTAATCATGTTCTGGAAGTCATGTTACTAGACCATGATGAACCTACGAACTATGAGGAAGCGATGATGAGCCCAGATTCCGCAAAATGGCTTGAGGCCATGAGATCTGAGATAGGATCCATGTATGAGAACAAAGTATAGACTTTGATTGACTTGCTCGATGATCAGCAAGCCATGTTAAATAAATGGATCTTCAAGAGGAAGATGGACACTGATAGTAGTGTTACTATCTACAAAGCTAGACTTGTCGAAAAGGGTTTTAGACAAAGTTCAAGATGTTGAATACAATGAGATTTTCTCACTTGTACCGATGCTTAAAAGTCTGTCCGAATCATGTTAGCAATTGCCACATTTTATGAAATCTGGCAAATGGATGTCAAAACTACATTCTTTAATGGATTTATTAAAGAAGAGTTGTATATGATGCAACCAGAAGGTTTTGTCAATCCTAAAGGAGCTAACAAAATGTGCAAGCTCCAGTGATCCATCTATGGACTGGTGCAAGCATCTCGGAGTTGGAATAAACGCTTTGATAGTGTGATCAAAGCATATAGTTTTATACAGACTTACGGTGAAGCCTGTATTTACAAGAAAGTGAGTGGGAGCACTACAGCATTTCTGATAAGTATATGTGAATGACATATTGTTGATCGGAAATAATGTAGAATTATTCTGCAAAGCATAAAGGAGTGTTTGAAAAGAGTTTTTTTAAAGAAAGACCTCGGTGAAGCTGCTTACATATTGAGCATCAAAATCTATAGAGATAGATCAAGACGCTTGATAAGTTTTTCAATGAATACATACCTTGACAAGATTCTGAAGTAGTTCAAAATGGAACAGTCAAAGAAAGAGTTCTTGCCTGTGTTACAAGGTGTGAGATTGAGTAAGACTCAAAACCCGACCACGACGTAAGATAGAAAGAGAATGAAAGTCATTCCTATGCATCAGCCATAGGTTCTATAAAGTATGCCATGTTGTGTACTGGATCTATTGCATACCCTACCACTAAGCTTGGCAAGGAGTGCAATAGTGATCTAGGAGTAGATCAATGGACAGCGGTCAAAATTATCCTTAGTGGAATAAGGATATGTTTCTCGATTATGGAAGTGAAAGAAGGTTAGTAAGTAAAGGGTTACGTCGATACAAGTTTTAACACTGATCTAGATGACTCGAGTCTCTATCTGGATACATATTGAAAGTGGGAGCAATTAGCTAGAGTAGCTCCGTGCGAGCATTGTAGACATAGAAATTTGCAAAATACTTACGGCTCTGAATGTGATGCAGACCGTTGACTAAAATTATCTCACAAGCAAAACATGATCACACCTTAGTACTCTTTGGGTGTTAATCACATAGCGATGTGAACTAGATTATCGACTCTAGTTAACCCTTTGGGTGTTGGTCACATGTCGATGTGAACTATGGGTGTTAACCACATATAGATGTGAACTAGATTATTGACTCTAGTGCAAGTGGGAGACTGAAGGAAATATGCCCTAGAGGCAATAATAAAGTTATTATTTATTTCCTTATATCATGATAAATGTTTATTATTCATGCTAGAATTGTATTAACCGGAAACATAATACATGTGTGAATACATAGACAAACAGAGTGTCACTAGTATGCCTCTACTTGACTAGCTCGTTAATCAAGATGGTTATGTTTCCTAACCATAGACATGAGTTGTCATTTGATTAACGGATCACATCATTAGGAGAATGATGTGATTGACATGACCCATTCCGTTAGCCTAGCACTTGATCGTTTAGTATGTTGCTATTGCTTTCTTCATGACTTATACATGTTCCTGTAACTATGAGATTATGCAACTCCGTTTACGGAGGAACACTTTGGTACTACCAAACGTCACAACGTAACTGGGTGATTATAAAGGAGTACTACAGGTGTCTCCAAAGGTACATGTTGGGTTGGCGTATTTCGAGATTAGGTTTTGTCACTCCGATTGTCGGAGAGGTATCTCTAGGCCTTCTCGGTAATACTCATCACCTAAGCCTTGCAAGCATTGTAACTAATGAGTTAGTTATGAGATGATGTATTACGGAACGAGTAAAGAGACTTGCCGGTAACGAGATTGAACTAGGTATTGGATACCGACGATCGAATCTCGGGCAAGTAACATACCGATGACAAAGGGAACAAAGTATGTTGTTATGCGGTTTGACCGATAAAGATTTTCGTAGAATATGTAGGAGCCAATATGGGCATCCAGGTTCCGCTATTGGTTATTGACCGAGAATAGTTCTAGGTCATGTCTACATAGTTCTCGAACCCGTAGGGTCCGCACGCTTAAGGTTTCGATGCGATGTTATATTATGAGTTTATGAGTTTTGATGTACCAAGGAGTTCGAGTCCCGGATGAGATCGGGGACATGACGAGGAGTCTCGAAATGGTCGAGACGTAAAGATCGATATATTGGACGACTATATTCGGAGTTCGGAAAGGTTCCAATGATTCGGTATTTTCGAGTACCGGAGAGTTACGGAATTCGCCGGGAGAAGTATTGGGCCTTATTGGGCCCTGCGAAAGAGAGAGGGGCTGCCTAGGGCAGGCCGCCCCCATGGCCTAGTCCGAATTGGACTAGGGAGGGCCGCACCCTTCCCTCTTCCCCTTCCCCAAGTCCTAGTCCAACTAGGAAGAGGGGGAGTCCTACTCGGTGGGAGTAGGACTCCTCCATCGCGCCTCTCAAGGGCCGGCCGCACCCCTTGCTCCTTTATATACTGGGGCAGGGGGCACCCCATGACACACAAGTTGATCTACGGATCTTTCCTTAGCCGTGTCGGTGCCCCTTCCACCATATTCCACTTCGGTCATATCGTCGCGGAGCTTAGGCGAAGCCCTGCGCGGAGAAGTCATATCGTCATGGAGCTTAGGCGAAGCCTTGCGTCGGTGGAGCATCAACATCGCTCACCACGCCGTCGGTCTTGACGGAACTCATCCCGACACTTTGCTGGATCGAGTCCGGGATCGCCATCGAGCTGAACGTGTGCAGAACTCGGAGGTGCCGTCGCTCGATGCTTGGATCGGTCGGATCGTGAAGACGTCGACTACATCAACAGCGTTGTTATAACGCTTCGCTTTCGGTCTCACGAGTGCGTGGACGGACACTCTCCCCTCTCATTGCTATGCCATCACCATGGTCTTGCGTGATCGTAGGAAAATTTTTGAAATTACTACGTTCCCCAACATAACACATTCCAGGAGAAATTTTTCATGATCAGAATCAGAGCAGAACAATCAGTACACTTTCAATTCACAAGTTTTCATACCAAATAGGCGATAATTAACTAGCTTTAATTGCTTCAAACTGCCAATAATTGATCTTTATAAAAAAATTGCTCATTTGAAAACATTATTAATTTTTATGTTGCAGTTCAGAAGACAAGAAACAACATCACTTTTTTCGATAAAGAGTGGATTTTATTAGCTCATAAAGGAGCATCAAGAAGATACAAACCAAAAGAGCACGCACCCGGCCTCTGCATAACTAAGACGCACACAACCAACACAAACGCACACATACAAACGACCAAAGCTATGCGTAGACGAGGAAAAAAGAAAAACCCAAAGTGATCAGGGCCACGATCGGCAAACTACAGTAAACACCATATCCGCACCAATTATCTAGTGACACCACACAGACAACGAGGTTCTTCAACAGCAACGCCTTTAAAAAGGGAGCGACACTCAAGCGCCGCCGTTACCGGATTCAACCTCCAAGGGCAAAATCTAGGTTTTCACCTTGAAGAATCAGTCGGAGCATATCCAGACAATGCCTTCAACAAGGTAACGACGTAAAAAAACATCGCCATTGCCGGGCATAACCAGTTCGGTTCAGACCTAGGCTTTCACCCCGGACCTCGCGGCCGGGTGCTCGAGTAGCATCACCATCGAAATCATGCAAGTGTTGTCCCCACCACTTTTCCATGATCCAAACAGTTACATGCGATGTGACCGCCGCCACTGCACAACCATTCCTCTGCGTCAAATGGTCGCTCATAATTTGCATCCCACTGCCGAAGTAAACCACTGGGTCCTGAGATGGACCGAAGATCTTGCAATGATCACCGCTGTTGTGGAGACGTAGGAGGTCGCTGCAGCACAGTGTGGAGTCACCCTCACTCGATCGACCGAATCTGAATCACCACCACCAAGCCGTGGATCATAGCGCCGCGGATGGTCACCGCCAGATCCATGGTTGCTGGCTGCGAACCTTCATAGGATCGCGAGGTCTTGTAACCATACCTGTGTAAGATGTAATCGTAGATGACAATGCATCCGTACGCGAGCCATGGCGCCAACTGTAGCAAGGAGTCGCGCACTTCAGGATCAAGTGCACCGCCAAGAGCCCACAAGGGCAATCAGACGGCTCCATGCACGAAGATCCAAGAGATGCCTGGTGAGCCACCGTGCATCCATGTAAGCATGCATCATGTACCTTCGTACATGCTTGACACATGCAAATGAGATGCCTTTCAGCCACGATCTGGTGTCCCTACGCCGTCCGCCAGAGGAGGAGACACCGCACGAGAAGCTGCGAGCCTGCGACTTGAAGCCGCTGATCGACCACTTGATCCAGAGGGAAGACCCCTGACAAGATCACAGGCCGCCGTGCAGCTCATACCCCGGGCGACGCCGGCCCACCGCGCAGCACATCTGCCACATACCCCCCAGATCAGGATGACGGTGTTTGTGTGCGGTTGCCGGGGTGGCGTCCCCGATTTTGGTGGTGGCCCTTTATGCCAAGGGTGATGCTTGCTTGGTTGTGGCAAATTGAGGGATCTCATGGCTAGTTTGGTATCTGACACCGGGCTCCCAGGTTCTAGCAGGTGGAGTGGCGGGCGGCGACCCCCTTGTTGTTAGTCGGCGCCCCCTTGGCGGTGCAGCGACTGCAGCATAATGCTAGGGCTTCAGCCCAACATCTTTGCTCGGCGGGAACGGATGGAGTGGCGGCCCCGCTCCAGCTGGTTGCTGCGGATCTGGTCAGCATTGCTGGTGGCGTAGTGGCTGTGGTTGCTAGGAAGGCAGCCTGCTTTTGCTGGCGACGGCTTCAGCCAAACGGCTTCGGCCAAAGGGCGGTGCGTGCCTGCGTGTGGCGGATCGAGGGATCACGACGCCGGTTTGATGTTGGACGCCGGTTTTGGCAGGTGGCATGGCGGGCGACGGCGCCCTTGCTTAATATTTCGTCCGTTTCAAAATAGATGATTCAACTTTATATTAATTTTAGTACAAAGTTGGGTCATCTGTTTTAGAACAGAGAAAATATGTTTTGATTAGGCGTTGTATAGTATATTCTTGTGGTGATTAATCTTATACGCTCTTGTCTCAAAATAAGTGTCAAACTAGGCAACCTCTTCGTTATAAGCATATACTACTACAACTAATAATTTTGTTTTGTTTCCACAAGCATGTGGCACAGGCGGAACATACAACCGGCGACACATCCCCCCGATGGGTGCTCCGGATCTGGTCAGCGTTGTTTTCCCGGTGTGGCACCTATTTTTAGATGAAGGGAGTAATAAATAAATAATAAATAAACTTAAATTTGGATGGAGGGAGTAATAAATAAGCCCTTGTCTTCTCATAAATCTCAAGAGAGGAGAGAAGGAATAGACTATTCATAGTGAAAAGTAACATATACTGGTATCATGGTACTATCTCTATAATGCATAATACTATCTCTGTCCGAATTTATAAAGCTGGTCATAGTGGGAGTAACATAAGTAGTAACATAGATGCCATATAAGCAAAAATGATGATGTGTCAAATAGTTAATGAGGAGTGAGACAAATAGAGTAACATAAGACCTCTTCCAATGCAAAGGTGCTTCGATGAGGTGCTAAGTGCATTAAATATCTTAGCAACTCAATTCCCCAATGCATAGGTGCTTAACTTCTTGTTGCTAAGCCCACTTTATTAAATGATTTAGCACCTAAATTCTCTCATGCATTGGTCAGCTTCTTTTATTTATGTGGTTTGCCTAGGTTCACGCGCTTGGCATTGGTTCTTCCTGGGGTCACCAAAGTGCTCTCTCTCCTCTTTAATTGTTGTGCCATGTCACTTTTTAGCTTATGTGGCATGCTTAGCACCTATCCAACATGGAACACTGGGAAGGGCCTAATATGTTACCATCACCTAGCGGTTCCCAATGCTAAATGAGTCTATGAAGTAATAAATGAAATGATGCATGACACTACATATATGTTACTACCCACTATAGAGGTAATAACATGGACGTGGAGTTTCTGCACCCGAGCTCATATGAGCTCGGGTAAACAGTAAAATCGAAAAAAATTCAAAAAATTCCAAATTTTTTTGATAGAAACATTGACAAAAGTTTTAAGTGCTTGCAAAAATTCATCATGAAATCACATTTCTAGAAGGCGTGGCAAAAAAAAAACAAAATCGGTACTCTAAAAATGCTACTTTCAAAAGCATTTTGGAGGCTGAATTTGTTTTTTTGCAACGCCTTACAGGAATATGATTTCATGATGAATTTTTGCAAGCACTTAGAACTTTTGTCAATGTTTCTCTAAGAATTTTTTTAGAATTTTTAGAATTTTATTTTATTTTTTTCAATTTTACTGTTCATCGAGCTCAAATAAGCTCGGGAGCAGAAAGGCACTTTCGTAGTAACATAAGCTAGTAACATACACATGTTACTAGTCTAAATTACTCCCCACTATGACCAGCCTAAGCGACACGTCGACGTCCTCTTTTATTAGGCCGTTTGTGTCGGTTGTCGTTTCGCTGGAGAATTAATTCCCGGCCGCTGCATGCGCGAGAGTCTGGCTGTATGCAAGCATTTGTTTACGGGACTGGCGCTCCTTCCGTTGCATGCGCAAAAGCCAGCCAGTGCATGCGATGAGCGCAAAAGGCAGCAGGTGCATGCGGCAGTAAATATCAACAAAAATCAAGATATTTGCAGCGCGTTTACTTCGCCTTGATCCTGCGGATTCGGTCGGGAGGACCAATAATTCCGGACGGAGGTAGTATCACGGAGTAGTGCTCCTTCTGTTTCAGTTTACAAGTCCTATGCGTATACCTCGGTTGCTATTTTTATCACCCTAATATAAACTATATAACACAAAAATTATACCGTTTGAAAATAGAACATCTAAAATTTATATTGGTATATTTTCTGTATAATTTTTGTGTTATATAGTTTATATATACCGTTTGAAAATAGAACATCTAAAGTTTATATTGGTATATTTTTCGTATAACTTTTGTGTTATACAGTTTATATTAGGGTGATAAAGATGTTCTATTTTTAAACGGTATAATTTTTATGTTATATACTCCAGTGGTGCCTCAACTTGTTTAGCACGGTCATTTTGGTGCTCAAAGTTGTAAAATACACAAAACTGGTGCTATAACTTGTCCTGTCGTGCAAATACGGTGCCTCATATTGTATCCGTACGTACGCTTTGCCCATGTGGCTTGCCAGTGTACTGATGGCCCACATGTCAGTTGGATGTTAGGTGACGCGGGTGATGACTTTTTTTAGAAAACCCCCTCATGTTTATTTATTTACGTATAATTGTATCTCAAATATGGATGCAGGCCGACTGGTCCCACCGGTCAGGTGCGGGTCCAGCATGTTAGCACGTGTGGGTGGATGATATAATACTAGAGAAAAATATGAGCCTACGGATTCGAACACGGGATTAGATGTGCAAGCTATCCACATGCTAGCCAATACGCGAGACACCTAAAGCGTGAAGTCCTTGCAACACGCCAATATCCGCTTACTTCATGTGGAAGAGTTGGAGCAATATATGCCGTACCTATTTACCTTTTTCGGTGATTTTGTTTTCTATTTTTACTCACAAAAAAATGATTTTATTTTTTATTTTTACATATAACGCATCTATGGGTCTGCACAAGTTTTCCTTTTATTTTCTCATGTTCATTTTCATTTTGATATTATTTTTCCCATTTGAAAAATTAAATTTAAGGAAATAAATTATAACTGCCATAAGATCTAAAGAAAGTGTTAATGCGTTTGAAAAAAATGTCCAACATGTTTTTGAAAATGTTTCACATGTATTTAAAATATTGTAAACGGGTTTGTGAAAAGTGTTTTATCATGCATCATTTTTTGACAATGTGTATTTCAAAAATGCTCACCGTGTTTTAGAAAATGTTCAGCATATATTAAAAGTTACTGTGAAATTATTCTTACATTTCTAGATTTTATTATTATTAAACAATAATTTTAATATACATTGAATTGTCTAAATCGACATAAATTTTAGAAAAAAATATTAATGTTTACCTCTTGAAAGTACACAACAATGAAAATAGAATAAAGAAAATTTAAATGCACAATAATTTCCTAATGGTTATTATTGTATTTTTATATGGTAAAATGTACATATCACAACAACTAAACAGGAACTTGAAAAAAAACTGAAAATGAAAACATGTACAAAATGTGTTAAGGTATACCGGCGATAGACGGAATTTTTCTATATAAGTTTCTACCTAGTACTACACATCTACACCACATAGCATGGCTCGGTCTGGTAGCCAGGTTGCGCTTGCACCGAGTAGGAGCTCCCAGGTTTGCATCCCGCTCGCTGCAATTTATTTTAGTGATTTCTATATCTGTCATACTAACACATGGTGCCCATATTTATAATTTGAGGTGTCTCTCTACATAATAAAACAAAATATGAGGTGCTTTTGTAAAAAAAAACGTCACTCGACTTGTTCCTGCCACTGACTTGTGGGCCGCTGCCATGTTGGCACAACATGCGGGCAGTGTCTACGTCTGGATATGATAGGAGGCACCGTATTTACACGTCCGGACAAGTTCGAGCACCACTTTTATGTATTTTACAACTTTATGCACCAAACTGACCACATAGAATAAGTTAAGGCATCTATGGTGTGTATTTAACTCTTTATATTAGGGTGATAAAATTGGCAACCTAGGTATACGCGTAGGACTTGTAAACTGAAACAGATGGAGTATCATAGTTCATAGATGATCATATTTATTGCCATGCATGACACAAAGTATCATAGCATTTAACATGATACGATATCTACCTATGTTACTCTAACCTTCTCTCTCTTCTTTAATTGTCTGGCATGCTGGCATGGCACATTACCCTGTCCCGGTGGTTTCTACCTGCTAGCTAGCATTGTATTCCTCCTATCACGGGGATGCTAATTTAGGCATACATGCATGTGCCATCCCTCCCTCTTTCCCTCTCTCTCTAGGTCTCGCGGTGAGCTAGCTACAGAGGCGATAGCCAAAATCTTGAGGTAAAAGCACCTGAGCTACAAATCACCGGTGACGAGGTGTGACGGCATGTTTCCTCCACGAGGATGTCAACCATTTCCTATCCAAGTCCTTCTATTTTATTTTTTCAAAAATAAGTTTAAAGCTGGGGGGCGGGGGGCATTGGCCCCCTCATCTTAACACACATAGCTCTGCCTCGGCTGTCGGTGGTGGAGGATTCACTTACCCGAGAGGCGATGGGGCGAGGAAGAATGGCAGCGCTCCAAAGGCTCCCTTAGATCTACTGTTCTACTAGAGCTAAGGCAGCTGAAAGAGGGGATTGAATGTACTAGTACCTCACAGAGAGCCGCCCACCCAGAGGTGATGATGCCGCTGTTTCCTGCAGAAAGATTTTGGAGGTAAAAGCATTTGGGCGTCCTAAAACGTGTGTTCGATGTGATGGTTTAGTCCTACAACTTGCAAAATCAAACTCTTTAATCCTAGAACTTGCACACAATGTGCAAATTTAGTCCGGAGCCAATAAGAGGCGGCCAAATAGCACCAGCTGGCCTAAGAGCATTTACAGGACAAAGCAAATCCATGCCACAAACGCCCACGGACCCGCGTTCGCTTGCACAGACCGGGAGCCCTCAAATTTCGTTCTCTACATCCGCATATCTTAAAGCAACTTTAGCAGAGCCGCTATATTCGCCAGGCCTGCAAAATAGCTGCACATATACGGTATTGGGCCGAAAAATCGACCCGAACAAGTACCATATATTCGGTTGGCCCGTAAATCTTTTTGCGGTCCAAAGATCTCACGCAAGCCCCAATTCTCCAGTTTCTCCCTCCTCATTTGTAGTTTCCTCTATACCACGCGCGTCTTGGTGGGACAGAAATTTCCCCGCGCGCCCGCCGTTCCAGCGATGCCCCCTCCCCAAATCTCCGGTGACCGCGCGCCATGGAGAGCTTCAACCGTCCTCGCCCGCATTAGCTCCACCAAGAATAGAGCTTGGGGGAGAGGGCATGTCTTGCTGCGAGCGTGCTGCAGTAGCCGTCGCCATGGATCCAGCCTGGAGCTTCAATGGGTCTAGTGTTGCGGGGGATCCGGCTGCTCCGAGCACGATTGAGCAGCCGCCGACCACGCGAGCCATAGGGAGGGGAGACGAAGTAGGGAAGGCGGCCACTGCGGAGGAGAAGAAGGGGGCTGCGGCGGCTGCGCTTTCAGCCGGCAGTGGGGGAGAAGAGGGCTGCGGTTGCTTTGTGCCGGATTTGACTTGGGTGAAAGGTAGAATTTGCAACTTTTCTACCCTTTTTCAAATCCGTCGATGGGAAGCATGCCGAAAAGATATTGAGAAGGCATTTGGTGTGTTGCATGCTCAACTTACATTGTTTGAGGTCCTGCTCGCTTGTGCAATAAGAAATCTATCTCAAATATCATGACTGCATGTGTACTTCTACACAATATGATCATCGAGGATGAGAGGGATTTAAACTTGGAGTTTCCTATGACAATATTGCTGTCGTGTCAAGCCTACTAGAAACTCAGATGAGATCAATGCATTTATTGGGACCTACCGGTAGATTGAAGACTGTGACAAACACCAGCAGCTCCGCAATGATCACATTGAGCATCAATGGCAATTTTATGGGCAATAGACTAACATTTCATAGTTTGGTATTTTTTCACGTGTGATTTTAACAATTGTAATAATTCCGAACTGTTTGTTATTCTAATAGTTCTGAATCATTTGTTATTCGGATTTGAACATTTGTTGCATTTGAGATAATTATTGTATTGCATGATGTTAAAACATTTAAGTTTCATATGTATTGTTGTTTTCATTTGAGGTATATTGCCTAAATTCATGATTTGTCATACGGATTTGCAGCACCACGCGGTGTCGGGCAGAACAGGCAAACCTGTACCGCAAAAATTTGCGATATGGATTTGCAACATCCGTTTCGCCCGACGTCGCGCGGTGCTGCAAATCCATTATGCGGGAAGCCGCAAACGGTTTTTTGCGGGCTGAGATTATAGGAGCTCTGCTAGGGATGTCATAGTTTATCTGTAGCCGGCCCGGTTTATCTGTAGCCGGGCGGTGGTTGAGGCGTATCTATATATTCGCTTTCTTCTTTGTTTCTTCTTTCTATATATTCGCCACGACTAATAATGCGGTCCTCGCCCGCGGCACCCACACCCTCTCTGCTCATCAGATCACGTACGTACGTACACGATGCAGGATGCACCGGCAACCGGGATATAGTATGCAGGTAGGTAGGTAGCTGGGAGACATCAGATCGATATGTATCCCGGCGGGCTTCACGACGGGGCCTGATACGGCGCGTGCGTGCACGGACAAACCAATGGCAATGGATGGATAGCGATTTTCATGAGGTTGCGTGACCTCTTTGCGGCAGCTACTGAGGTTACAATTGTGATCACCTCGAGTGTCGGTTCACAACTCGAGTTTGGAAGGATGATTTTCATGACGACGCGGCAACTTGGTATACCTTCCACATGGTCAAGGCATGGGGGGAAAGAATCACTAGTCATGCGCAGCAAAAGAAGGCTCTCTCTTCCCTGATCCATCTTGTTAGATGGGAGATTTTTTGAAAGGAAGAAATGCGTGCCTCTTTAGAAATAAAGAAGCGCAAGTGTCGGTGGTAGTTCGCACTATAAAGGAGAAAGCGTCACTTTGGTCTTTGGCGGGTGCGAATCACTTGACTAATGTAATGCCGCGAGAGTAATTCGTTAGCTCTATGCCTGCTGTGGCGGTGTGTGCCTTAGAAACTCCTTTTCTCAATCAATGAAAATAACAATTTTTTTGCCTTGTTTTAAATAAAAACTGGCACTTGGCTCCACCGAAGAAATGAATAAAATCAGCATTGTGCACTAGGAGAAATGCACTAACTAAAGCAACGGAATCATCCCTAAGAAAGAAAAGCCTAATGAACGAATGTACAGGATGCACCGGCAACCGGAATACATGTAGGTACGTAGCTGGGAAGGAGGCATCATCGACGCGCGTCACGACAGGGCCGGATACGGCGCGTGCGCGGACAAACCAATGGATAGCGACGACGGTCTCGCGCGGTGCGTACGAACAAAAGGATGCTATGCTACGCATGCAGGGGCAGGGTATGGGGTCGCCGCCTCGCCTCGCCTCGCCGGTGGATGGAGACGGCAGGCCGGGGATTCGCGGTGGTTGTTTGGCGGTGCCATCACGACCGGGACGCCCCACCGGTGCCCGTGCAACCCCGGCCCCGGCCCGTACCGGCGCCGAGAGCTACGTATGCCGTCGCCGTCGGAGGCGACATGTACCGATGTACGTGAACCGCCAGCTGCACACGTATGTATTCAAGTATTGTGCTAGTATATATGCACGTACCACATGTGGATGTAGGCACGGCAGAGCTAGCTAGCGATGTGAATGATGGAGTTTTTCTCTCTCTTCTGTTCTTGTTGTGTGTCCGCCCACAAGTGGGGAGATCACGGCATGTTCGTCGGAACAAATTAAGCTTCCTGCCAATTATTTTCGTCATTAAAAACAACGAGCTTTCTGTCATTTTTCATCAAAGAAACCGCCAGCGTCCAACCATTTTCGGTTAGGTTTTGTATAAGAAGTTCAAGTCTATGGTTCAAAAAAAAAAGCAAGTCTTATATGAGAGCCTAATAATTTTGCTCAAGGCAAGTCTCCCACGATACGCTCTCAACCTTATTAGCGCTTTGCCTATTTGTAATATTGTTCAATCAATGACCAAAAGTATTGGCAATGCTTGCGGGCGGACACAGATTTGATGCTATTTGGATGAGTGGCCATGTAAAACATGCAAAAAGGTATTTCATTGTCTCGTTATCAGTAAAAAAAAACACTTCTTATTCCCTTGCTAGTCTCGTCGCGCGCGCGTGTGGTTGTCTTTGGCTATGTGACATTGATAGAGAGCTTACATCTATCGTCCTGGTTGCGCCAGGAGGTTTTGTCTTTGGATGCTTTGGCAAAAGGAAACCTTCCTTTGCGCCGTGAGTTATCTACCGGCGTACACAATTGACCTGCCCATTAGCTGTCGGACCATTGGGACTAAGTTATGGGATATGTTTGCATACAGAGCGGATGCCCAGGGATGTTTTTACCCAATACGGATGTTAATATAGTATACGGAGCGGACAGTGAAGGATGTTTTTACCCTGTATGTCACCTATCTAGTCTTTTTTGTAAATACTATTTGTTATGTTGAGTTGTGTGCATCTTGTTTATGTAGAGATTGGATGTGAACTCTTTGCGCTTGTATGATGTGGTGTGTTCATCTTAAGGTCCTCTACGAGAGTTGCAAGATTTATTTATTTTGTCTCTTCTCCAACACAATAATATTCTAACTCCATCAAATTTCTATATAATCATATAACCATCCGTAGCCGCCCACGTCAGTCGAAACCACTTTGCAACGGCCCAAGATACGAAAACTTTACAGTTCCTACAGTTACGATTAGGATCAACATCGCTGGTTTGGGAAATCATGAGCCAAATCTCAAACCAGTATACTAATTGAAAACAAATAATCACGTTCCCTTATTTCTTATAATAAAAAAAAACGAGAGAGAACTCCCTGACCCTCTGTACACAAATATAAGGCGTTTTGAAGGCTCTATAGAGAGGTGTATATATAATAATGGCAGTTGCACTAACTAAAGCAGCGGAATCATCCACCATGGAAATGCAAATAATTGGCAGGATCCAAAGTGGGATCGCTCATCCTATTATTCCTTGAAGCAGACGTAGATAATGCAGTTTATTGGATCGTCTCCTTCCTTCCTCCCCACAGCTGCAGCCTGCAGGGCGGTGGTTGAGGCGTATCTAGCAGCACCCAAGTTTTCTTCTTTCTTTCTTCCTTTCTAATGCGGTCCTCGTCTACACCCGCACTACCGGAATCGCGGTCTATGCCTACCGGAATCGTCTACACCTCGTCGGCATAGGTGTCCCCCTAGGCCGTCGGCATAGATCTGCAACGTGGCGGCCCCTGGTAGCTCCTAGGCTTATATATGCCGACGGCTTTGCCGTAGGCATAGTTTTTTTTTTTTTTTTTCCTTTTCCAATTCATTTGACAGCATTTCAAAGCAGAATAATATGGAATAATGCAGAAATATGACAGTTCATCATCCAAACATACTCAAGTTCATCTAAACATACTCGAGTTCATCATCATCATCTAAACATACTCAAGTTCATCATCATCATCTAAACATACTCAAGTTCATCATCATCACCGCCGGAAGTTCATGAACATAAAAGTAGTGCAAGACATGGAACATCGTAAAAGTAGGAACATGAAAGGCATGGCACGACGGCCACATGCACGGAATCATCATCGACATCAGGCAAGACCACCTCCGCCAAGACCACCTCCGCCAAAACCACCACCGCCAAGATCACCTCCACCAAAACCGCCACCGCGACCAGCATCACTCTGCCAGATCGGAGTGACTGGGGTCGACGAAGCAGGAGTCGAGCCACTGGTCCCCTACATGTTTCAGAGACGATTCTAACGGTAAATATGATATGATAGTGTTGAATGAGCGAGAACTAGTTTGCTAGTAGTTAGGCAAATGTACTAACCGGACTATTACCGCCTAGTGCCACCCATTCATCGAGCGTGGGCACGTGTGGGGTCTCCTGCAGGTGGTGGTGGGGGTCCCATTTGTGGTGGATCCGTGCGGTTACTCCAAGACGCCAACATAGCACGGATGTTAGTTAAACAAGCAAACTAGAAGGTCGGAAGGAATGAAACTACAAAATGTAGCTTGGTTTTAAGAGGCAAAACTAACCGTCATCATCGACGGTTGTAATCATCGTTGCCTTCACTCGTTTCAAGTACTCCGCACCTCGAGATTCCTAAGCTCGACAAACTCATATATGCCTACATAAATTAGGTTGTTTCTAAGTGAGCAATGCTGAAAATAAACGAGAATGCTAGAGAGAAAAGATAAAGGGAAGTACTTACAACATCTTTGGCGGGCTAAGGGAGTCTGTGAACGCCCGTACTCTCTAAGCGGCTCGAGTGTGTGGCCCAAGCTGTGTGTACGAGATCGAAGGAGTGATCAACCCATCGAAACACGGATACCGCCATGTGACTTCCTGGATGGCCACCACCGCCGTGTCGTCGATCCGAGACTTGGCGATCTCAACAACAGAACATCCGGATGCAACTCCCGATAGTGATGAGTGTAAGACCCGGTGCTTCTCGGTCTTGCCGTAGTACTTGCTCTCGCCCTCCTTGGGATGACTCCGCTCACGGGCCATCATCCACGACTCCATGTCCGAGGCGGCCTCTTCAACTTGTCCTCCTGCAACGTCAAGCGAAGTTAGCCATACATAAGAACATGACGGTAAAGAAGAACAAAATGCATCATGCACATAGATATACCTTCATGGCCTGAAGCCCCGATGGTTCCTGTTTCCTTGGCCGTGTGTCCGTCGATTCCACGGTTATTCCGGCCTGGATGCTCTTGGCAACAAACTCGCATCGTCGCCGAGCCACCTATCCACCAAACTCGCCCATCCATCATGCCTTCCATAGCACCAACGAGGAACAACCTATGCAAATTTTGGAAGCATGACATGTGAGCACGAAACATATAGTTCACTGCTTGAAACAATGAAAAGTTAATAATAGTTACCATCATGAACTGCTCCCTGTTCAAGGTAAGTCGTTATACATGCTTCAGTTTTGGTCATCTTTTGGTGCAGGTAGATGTGGTAGTACTGCGAGACGGCAACCCAGCGCACCTCGTACTGCAACTGACGAGCTTTCTTCTTCGCAGCCGCAAGCAAGACCACGTCGGCTCTGGCCTTGTGCTCGTCAAGAACTCTATAGAGTTGCTGCAATCATGCATAAACCAGAAGCAAACAAGGCATGAGTTGAGTGATTCAATGATAAACCATGAACGGAACTGAAGAGAAGTGATTCAGAAGAGAACCTACCCAAAATTTGGTGATCACGGCCTTAGCGGCCGTCCCATACTCCGCGTTGCTGCAAGCCTCGTAGTGGGCCCAGCTCATGGCCAAAACCCGCTGCTGCGGGTCCTTGTCTGGCATGGGCAAAATAGGCCAGGCCAAAACTCCTTCAACAGATGTTGAGAAGGCCGTTCGGTTCTGCCCTTTCCGAAGGATCCAGTTTACGCAAAAGAATCAAAGGATTGCCATGTGTACAATAAGAAAATATTGTCATGTGTTGAAAATATGATTGAGAGGCACTTACTCTGTCCCCACAGGTTGAATGAGCCACTTGTGCTCCTCGATAGAAGGTGGTGTAGGTAGTCCGGCATTACCACGCAGCCACCCTGCGGAGCACCCGGTGGCAAGTCACCCCACAACGCGGGATCAACCTCCCTCCACCTCCCTCCACCTCCCTCCACCTCCTCACCCTCCTCCTCGGCCTCCTCCTCGGCCTCCTCCTCGGCCTCCTCCTCCTCCTCCTCCTCGGCCTCCTCCTCCTCGCCATCAGGAACATACTCCTCCTCCTCAGACTCAGAAGGTGCCTCTGTATAGGAGGGCATCGAAGAAGACCCTCCTATTTCAGACACGGACCGGAGTTTTTTGCACCGGTTGCCTGTCCCCCCACCTCCTCCTCCTCTAGGGGCTCTCCCCCCACCGCCTCCTCCTCTAGGGTCTCCTCCCCCGACCCCTCCACCTCCCTGTGAGGTGTCATCCTCGCGTAGTCGGGAGGGAACCTTGTGGGCTCGTCCACTCCGAGTAAGTCCTTTAAATTTCTTGAGAAACTAGCGCCACTGGACTTGCCCATGATTAGCAAACCTGCATTAAGAAGAGAATAAACAATTAGTAAGGATATCAATTAAACAAGCATACAGAAAAACATTAATACGGAAGAGCACATTAAGCATACTATTGTAATGATCATTAAAAGAACTTACATTTTCTAGAACCCATATGAATCATCACTATTGTAATCTATTTGTGGACCGGTCTCATCATCACTATCACGCATATCTTCTTCGTTGTCCGGCGGAGGTGGAGGCTCTTCCTCATCGTCGGCGTGTTCATTTAACTTTTCAAGCATAATTATGTCTCTTTGATTCACAACTGCCTCACCATCAATCCGCGTCGTCGTCGTTTGGTTCCAGTCAACATAACCCAAGTCATCATCCTCGTTGTTTGGACCACGTCATCATGTTCCTCTTGATAGAACACTCCATCGTATGTCATGGGGTTTATGTTGTAGTAATCATCATCGTTCGGGTCCGTAGCTTACCATGCGGCGACACCTTGAACACAACTTCCCAACCCTTTAGGTACTCTTTACGGCATGGGTAAGGCAGATAATATACTTGTGTGGCACTGGTAGCGGCGATAAAGAGATCAGCTCCGGCATAGGCGGTTGATGGTTTAACTTCAACTAAACCAATGTAAGGCGTATGTCTCGGACCCTTTTGGGGTCGAACCATCGACATTTGAACACAGTGAGACTTAGGTGTTCGCGCCACGTTTGAGCGTAAGCTCAGTATATTTTCCTACCCTTCCGTAGTAATCTACTTTATTATCTCCTTCAGTGAAGACTCCGGTATTTATGGTTTTGGGATCAGGCCGACTGTTCTGGTGCTCCTCTGTATGGAAGCGATACCCATTCACATCATACTTTTCGCATGTCATGACGACAGGGTCAAAACCCATGGAAACCCATCTCAATTCTTCATCCATTGATTCGGTCGGATCATTTCCCTACAAGTTCAATTGAAATTATAGGGTGCATGAGTTTAACTGAAATTATAGGGTGCATGAATTTAATTGAAAGTGTGAAAAATTACTTTCTCCATGAACCACGCAACAAAATTTTTCCTTCCATCAGCACCCTTTCGGAGAAGAGCAAGTGCCTCCGCTTCAGTAGGAGGCAGCATTCCCGTCCATTCTTCTTCAACGAATCGACTACAATAAGAAAAGCGGTATAAGAACTAGGCAAAGTGAACATAACGAATTGACTAAAAGAATGGTGCAAAGGTATTACCTCATCCACTCATCCTCAACTTCCTTGATGTTGTGCAAGATATAGAACATGACATCCTCCCACTCATCTCGTGGCATGAGATAAGGTTTCGAGCATCCAGCCCTACCACCTTGCCCGATGAATATAGGCAACTTGGGTTTATACTTGGGTTCTTACATGTTGTATCGAGACACCTTATTGTGCAGCGTGGGAACATGGTCCGGATAGTAGGCTGTCACGAGGTCTGCCACCTCCTCTAGGATAACTGCCTCAGCTATGGAAGCTTCAATCTTAGCTTTGTTTCCACATTTCATCTCGGATGCTTGTTACTGTCTCTCGGGGCCGTCGCCAACGATTCTGCAGGGGTCAGCCCAACAATACCTCGTTCGGGAGGTGCAAAGGAGATGTGTCATCGGAGTAAAGAAGCCTGGCGGGAAGATCTTCTCTAGCTTGCATATCAACTCCGGCGCCTTCTTATGCATTTCTTTTATCTTCTCAGGACATACTTCTTTAGCACAAAGCGTGCGGAAGAAATGGCTTAACTCCGCAAGCACACGCCAGACACGCTCGGGAACATAGCCCCGAACCATCACCGGCATAATCCGCTCAATCCATACGTGATAGTCATGACTCTTGAGCCCGGTCACTCTGCCCGTTGAAAGATTGACCCCCTTACTTATATTCGACGCATAACCATCAGTGAACTTCACGACGTGTTTCAGCCACTTAAATGTCTCCATCTTATGGTCCTTTTTAAGTACGAAATCAGCATCTGGCTTGAACCAAGATTTTCGACTGCCTGTGGGAGGCTGCATGTGTAGACGTGGTCTATCACAAATATTCTGTTGATCAACTCTAGCATTAACATTATCCTTTGTCTTATCAGGAATGTTGAGGATCGTGTGAAAAAGGGACTCTGCGACATTCTTTTCGGTGTGCATCACGTCTATGTTGTATGGAAGTTTGAGGTCTTTAAAATAGGGAAGCTGCGTGAAGGGGGTAATGTGAGTCCAGCCAGTGCGTCTCACCATAATTTTCAAAATTCTTTTTCCCTTTACCTTTTCCTTTGCCCTCGCCCTCGTCTTCGCCCGTGGCTTTGCCTTTGCCTTTGCCTTTCCCTTCACCGGCAGGCTTAAGAGCTTTCAGCTGAGCAAGCACATCCGCGCCAGAAAACGTTGGAATCTCGTTCACTTCATGGACAACTTTGCCTTTTGTGAAGTTCTTCTTGTCTTCCCTATCGGGATGGTGCGGAGGGAGGAACTGTCGATGCAGGTCAAATGCAACATACTTGCCACCTTCTTCAGCCAAATGAAAATCAAGGCCTGCATGCACACTTTGGGCAAGGCATCTTTCCACTTGTACACCATCCATGAGCAGGGCATAACCGGAAAGTCATGCATGCAATATTGTAGCCAAACTTTCATCAAGAAATTTTTCTGCAGATGTCGGTCGTATGTCAACCTCGGGAAGTACCAAGAATGGTGCAAATCATCCACCAACGGCTGCATAAACACACCCAAATTCTTCCCGGATATTCAGGCCCGGAATTATAAGCGGCAGAACATGGTCTTCCGTTGCATTATGGCGCCGGGAGGAGATTGATGGAATAACAAATATGGGCCAACAGCTGTATGAATTAGGCGACATACCATATGGATTGAACCCATCACCTGTTATAGCAATTGGACATTCCAGCCTCGGCTGCTTCCTCCGGTACTCTATATCGAATGACTTCCATGCTTCACCTCCCGATGGATGTACAATTTTTTTGGATTGTACCTTTTCCTTCCTTGTGCCACTTCATCATTTTGGCAGACTCCTCGGTGATGAAAAGGCGTTGCAGTCTTTGATAAAATCAAGATACCAAGAACCTTCACAGGATTTTTAGCTGCTGCTTGACCATGTTTATCGACCACCTCAATATACCGAGAGGAACCGCACTTCCTACATACTTGTCATCCGCATACTCATGCCTAAACAAAAGGCAATTCTTTGGACAAACATGAATTTTCTCATAGTCCATGGAGAGCGCCTTCATGATTTTCTTCGAAGGCGTACATGGTTTTCGGCAGTTCATGGCCCTCGGGCAGGCTGTTAGCCCATACTCCCGAAATGCTTGAAGCAACCTCGGCTACAGACCGTACTCAGCCTTGACTGCCATCGATTGCGAGATGGCATCCAACACTGAACAACTTGGCACCCTCATAGAGAGGTTTCTTTGACGAGGCCAAGATTTCCGGGAAGGCCTTTGCGGTTTCCTCCGGTTCCTCCGGTTCCTCCGGTTCATTCATTGAATGTGGCGGAGGTGTCCGCTATGCAGCAAAGACATCATCTAGCATGTCTCTAACCCCATCGTCCTCATAACCAGCGACGCGTTGTCGTATCACATCCTCTCTACCACGGTGCCGCTGGGCAAAGTTTATCGGCATATTAAAGTTGGGCATAAAACCATGCGTGCGAAGGTGCTTAGTCATCTCACTCTTATCTCTGCGGTGGCGCCTCTTACACTTGGCACACGGGCATTCGGCACCATCCTCATTGGACTACGGAATATCTCTTTCAAAAACACATCAGTTTTCTCGACCCACTCTGTTGTTACTTGATTCCGACGGAAAAACCCACTATACATCCACCGATTATCTGCCATCTCGCTTTATTGGAAGCCACACAACAAAATTAAGGATTCATTTAAATTACTCACATCAATATTTTATTTTTACAAGGTTGACGAAACGACATTTACTCCACCTACATCTCTAATAGGTAAAGATGGGTCCTAATCCCACCGAGAATGTGTAGATTGAGTCGTTGTCCATGCTCTACCCATTCGAGACAAAATTTGGCAGCACCTCCCGCTGTTCTCCAAATACACGTCTCGGCAAAATGCCGAGAGAATGTGCATCCGGAGAACAACAGGAGGCGCCACGAAATCCTGTCTCGAGCGGGTAGAGCATGAACAACGTGCCAATCTACATCCTCGAGCTGTCCGTGGAAAGCGTTGGACAATCCGAAGAGCTGCGGTGATAAATATGCAATTGAATGCATATTTATCGATGCAACCCTTCGGACGGGAGACCTAGGTTCTGCGACTTGACATGGAAAATTTAATCTAGTGACATGGAAAAAAAGTGGACGAGGTCATGGAATTGTTGCTCACCCTCCGATGTAGTCGATCAAAGGAGACGGACGATCGTGGACCAACACCTCCAACGTCGACAATCACTCCACGAAGATGGAACACCACAAATCCTGTTAATTACACCGAGTGAAAAAAATTTAGGTCATCACCTCACATTAAGCATTGACACAACATTATGAATGAACATGAAACAACATGTCAAATTGTCAAAAAAAAAGCTTCATTAAGTATTTTAGAAACCAAGTGCCTCGAATTGCTTCCATCTAACACTAACTTGACCAAACACAAAACTTACTAATATCCATCAATTCATCCATATTTTAAACTAAGTGTCTACAAAATGCAAAACTTGACCAATATCCACCAATCTATACATGCACATATTCAAAAACTTGACCAATATCATCTATCCATATTTTAAACTAAGTGTCCAAATTCATAAACTTGACCAATATACATCAATGCATCCATCTATCACAAACTTCACCATCAATCTGTACATGTATATATCCATTCATCACATATCCATTCATCACATATGCAAAAAACAGTAACAAAATGCAAAAATTGAAAAAAGCTCACCTTGGCCGCGGTGCAGTGAGTAGCAGGGAGGCCGGGAGTGGGCAGCCCAGCGAGAGGTGGCGGGGGACGGGGTGGTGGTGGGGTGAGGCGGAGAGGGGTGGTCACGGCAGCCTGAGAGCGAGGTGACGACGTGGCAGTGGCGGCAAGAGATGGAGGGGCGAGGAGGGAGGCGAGGAAGGGGGAGTGGCGGGTGGAGGCAGCAGAGCGTGAGCGTGAGGCGGCGAGGCGATCGACGAGCGGCGGCGGCGGCGGCGTGTGGTCAGGCTCTGGCGGCGGCTGGGTCGGGCAGCTGGGGATTGGGGAGGAATGAGTGGTGGTGCGACCGGCCGGATGGATAAGAGCAACTATGCCGACGGCTAAGCCGTCGGCATAGCTAACGATGCCACGTGGCACCTATGCCGACGGCTTAGCCGTAGGCATAGTTTTTTTTTTTTTATTATCCACGTCATCGATCCGCGTCGTATGGCGCAGCTATGCCGACGGCTTTGCCGTCGGCATATTTTTATTTTGACTTTGCTTATTTAGTATAAATTTTGTAATGTTTTCTTATTTTATATAAATATTTTAATGTTTTCTTATACATAATTTTTACATGCATGAACATTATTTAAAATGTACCATACATTTTCTTTAATGGTTTGAAACATTATTTTAATGACATGATCTTTTTTACATTGTACAACAATATTCTAAAATATCACGTATATTTTTTCTATGGTCTTGCAAAAGGTGATACATAGGAGAGCAACTGATCGAGGGGTACCGTTACGAGTGCTGATCCGGTAACTATATATGCGAGTGCTGATCCGTCTACTACCGTGTCATCGCCGTCCCGTGAGGGCCACGCCCGGAGACGCGTGCGCCTCTTCGGACATGCCACCACACCACCCCGCATGTATGAGGGCCCGGTCCGACGCTCCGGTGGCATTGCTACCCCCCAGGGCCCCCGTCCCGCCTAACCGTGTAGCGTTTGACCACATGATCTAGCCCTTTGACTTTGCACGGACGGGCTTCGACCAGGGGACCTCCCCACCCGGTTGTGTTAGGTCAGCCCATAGGAACACTTTGGAGCAACAACCGGGCCAACCCACAGCAAGATCCCCTCCGTGTAGACCCGGCACGTCCGTTTCCCCCCTCCAGGTGCCGGCGGCGGCGCCGTCCGTGAGGGGGGGGCACACCCCGGACACGCGTGCCGCGCGTTTGCAACCGCCACAACACTTCTAGACTTGTGAGAGAGGCCGCCTACGCAAGATTTGGCGGCATGCTAGCCCGCGGAGGCCGCCGGCCACAGCCGTAGACGCGCGAAGGGCAATCCGCTATGGCCGCAGAACGTCTACTACCGTGTCATCGTCGTCCGTGAGGGGGGGCCACGCCCCGGAGACGCGTGCCGCCTCTTCGGACGTGCCACCACACCACCCCGCATGTATGAAGGCCGGTCGCGGCCTTCCGTTGGCATTACTACCCCAGGGGCCCCGTCCGCCTAACCTGTAGCGTTTGACCACGGGATCTAGGCCTTTGACTTTGCAGACGGGCTTGACCGAGGACCTCCCCACCGGTTGTGTTAGGTCAGCCCATAGGAACACTTTGGAGCAACAACGGGCGGACCCACACAAGATCCCTCCGTGTAGACCCGGCGCGTCGTTTTCCCCCTCCGTGCCGTGAGGGGGGTTCACACCGGACACGCGTGCAGCGCGTTTGCAACCGCCACAACACTTCTAGACTTGTGAGAGAGGCCGCCTCGCAAGATTTGGCGGCATGCTAGCCCATGAGGCCGCCGGCCACAGTAGTAAACCTTGAAGGGCAATCCGCTATGGCGCGAACGTCTACTACCGTGTCATCGTCGTCCGTGAGGGCCACGCCCGAGACGCGTGCCGCCTCTTGGACGTGCCACCACACCACCCCGCATGTATGAAGGCCGGTCGACGCTCCGTTGGCATTACTACCCCCTGGGTCCCGTCCGCCTAACCACAGTAGCGTTTGACCACGAAATCTAGGCCTTTGACTTTGCAGACGGGCTTCGACCAGGGACCTCCCCACCCGGTTGTGTTAGGTCAGCCCATAGGAACACTTTGGAGCAACAACCGGGCGGACCCACAAGAAGATCCCCTCCGTGTAGACCCGGCGTCCGTTTCCCCCTCCAGTGCCGTGAGGGGGGCACCGGACACGCGTGCAGCGCGTTTGCAACCGCCACAACACTTCTAGACTTGTGAGAGAGCCGCCTCGCAAGATTTGGCGGCATGCTAGCCCGCAGAGGCCGCCGCCACAGCCGTGAAGCGCTGGAAGGGCAATCCGCTATGGCGCAGAGCGTCTACTACCGTGTCGTCGTCGTCCGTGAGGGGCCACGCCGGAGACGCGTGCCGCCTCTTGGACGTGCCACCACACCACCCGCATGTATGAAGGCCGGTCGGCGCTCCGTTGGCATTGCTACCCCCAGGGCCCCGTCCGCCCTAACCTGTAGCGTTTGACCACGTGATCTAGCCCTTTGACTTTGCAGACGGGCTTCGACACGAGGACCTCCCCACCCGGTTGTGTTAGGTCACCCATAGGAACACTTTGGAGCAACAACGGGCTGACCCACAGCAAGATCCCTTCGTGTAGACCCGGCGCGTCCGTTTCCCCCTCCAGTGCGGCGTGGCCGTCTGTCCGTGAGGGCACACTCCGGACACGCGTCGTGCAGCGTTTGCAACCGCCACAACACTTCTAGACTTGTGAGAGAGGCCGCCTACGCAAGATTTGGCGGCATGCTAGCCCGCGGAGGCCGTCGGCCACAGCCGTAGACGCGCGAAGGGCAATCCGCTATGGCTGCAGAACGTCTACTACCGTGTCATCGCCGGTGGCCAAGAGGCACACCACGGACGTGAGGGGGTCACACTCCGGAGACGGGTGCCGGGCGTTTGCAACCGCCACTAAACTTATGTCGCATAGCTGTTTTTGATTTTAATAAAATTTAAGGACCTATATTCAAAAGAACATGACAGCATATTATTAATGTGCTCGAAAAAATACAAACTATATATATATTTATAATCTATGGAAAAAATTATAAACTACATATATATTCATATAATACATAAAAAAGCATGAAAACATATTTTTTAAAAAGCATAAAAACATATGCAAAAAAACATATGTAAAAAAGCATTAAAACATATGAAAAAAAAAGTATGTAGAAAAATATCTATGCCTACGGCAAAGCCGTCGGCATAGATACGGCAGGGTTGGCGTCGTGCCGCGGATCGGTGACGTGGCAGCTATGCCGACGGCTGCCGTCGGCATACCTACGCCGCGGATCGGTGACGTGGCATGCGGAGATATGCCGACGGCCGCCCGTCCCGACCGTCGGCATAGGTTTGACGGCGTTAGCCGCTGGCGACGGGCGGGGCCGCCGGGCCCACAGCTATACCGACGGCTGATTTATGCCGACGGCTGCTGTCGGCATGCCTGCGCCTAGGTCGACGGCCGCTCTGTGCCGACGGCGGCCGTCGGCATAGATCCATGTAACCCGACGGCCAGTGTAAGCCGACGGCCAGGACTTGGCTGTCGGCATATCTCAAACTAGGCCGACGGCAGCCGTAGGCATAGGTCTGGCCGTCGGCGTAGGCCCGTTTTCCGGTAGTGCCGCGCGCACCCCCTGCTCATATGACACCAACGTACGTACACGTACATGATTCAGGATGCACCGGGCACCGGGATACAGGTACTGTAGGTAGGTAGCTCGGAGACATCATCACTGTATCCCGACGCGCGTCGCGACGGGGCCGGATACGGCTCGTGCACGGACAAAGCATCGGATGGATAGCGATCCATGGCTAGCTGGGCGACGACGGTCTCGCGCGGTGCGTACCCACAAAACGGTGCTATCTATATATGCTACGCGCGCATGCAGTGGCAGGGTATGTATGGGGTCGCCGCCTCGCCTCGCCTCGCCGGTGGATGCCGTGCGCGGTGGTTGTTTGGCCGTGCCATCACGACCGGGACGCCCCACCGGCGCCCGTGCATTGCAACCCGGCCCCTTACCGGCGCCGAGAGCTACGTATACATATGTTGGTGGCCTCTGCTCCGGTCGCCGTCGGAGGCGACATGTATGAATCTCCAGCCGCACACGTATATATGCACGTACATGTGGATGTAGAGACGTAAGAGCATCTACAGCCAGACATAAACGCCCGAACCAACGGACCAGTAAGTGACTGGTAGAAAAAATGGATCCAAACTTACGCCTCAAACAGATTTTATACGCACAGGCTGACTGTACCCCTCATATATATTCAGCCGAAATATATGACGGATACGAAAAGGCCTAGGCACGTCTGCCACTTCGGACTGACAGCCGGGTCCTATATGAAATGGCCCGGAAAACCAACAATCCGACGAACGTCTTTTATGGTGGCTGTGTGAACGCCACGTGACACCGCTCCGGACCGCAGCCCCACGCCACGTGCGAGGCTTAGGCGGACGCATAGGAGGAGCCGAAGTTGTGTCTGCCCCGTGTATCCGGAGCCTGGAATAGAGATAGTGGACATTTCAGACAACAAGTAGCGTTGTCAATGATTTAGTTGATGCACACTACGTAGATGTTTTACATGCATGGTTTGTACGGTTTTAAGATTTTATATATGAGGTGTTTGAATGCAGAGAGATATTTGAGAAGTGACTGATTAGTGTGTTCGAATGCGCCCGGTGGGCGTTTGAGAGGATGGATTTGCCAAGTCTGGTTATAGATTCTCTAAGAGATGGAGTTTCCCTCTGCCTACAAGTGGAGAGATCACGGCATGTTTGTCAGAACAAATTAAGCTTCCTGCCATTGGTTTTCGTCATTAGAAACCACAGGATTTCTGCCCATTTTCGTCAAGGAAACGCCAGAGTCCAACCATTTTCGGTTAGGTGTTTGATTCAAGAAAACAAAAGTTTATGTGTATTTTACTTTGCATGGACCGAATGTTTTATTAAAATAAAAATGATCCCACTGACCACTACGCTGGCTACATTAGGTGCAAGATCTCATTTTCTGGATTAAAAGGTACAAGATCTCATCATCACCTCAGAGATTAATTAAAAAAGAGAACAGAAAGAAAGAAAGGAAGCTGCACAGAAATTTATTTACAATCCTACTATGAGAGCCTAATAATTTTGCTCAGGGCAAGTCTCTGTCGAAACCAACCGTTTTTATTTGCTTTCTTCTCCTCACCAAACCCAATTGCTTTGCTTTGCGGGTGGGAGGAGGATTCGCTCCATGACACAGCATCTATGCCATCCTACGCTCACAATGCCCGCCACGTCGATCGGGTCGAGGCATCGATAGTCTCTATCCGTTCATTGTCCCGCACGCGCGGCTCACGGCTTGGTTGCGCCGTCCGATCGTCTCCCGGCGGCCGAGGTCTGCTCCAGGGTCAGCACCACGTCGGCCATGGACGGCCGGAGCGCCGGGTTGTCACCCACGCACGCCGCCGCCAGCGTTGCCACGGTCGCCGCCTCGGCCGCGTCGTACCGGGACCCTAGCCTCTGGTCGACGAGCCTACGCACGTCGTCGCACGAGCACGAGCCGGCCTTGATCATCGGCGCGACGGCGGACGTCAGCAGCCGGCCGTCGCTGAAGGGCTGCGTGCCGGTGAGCAGCTCGAGCAGCAGCACGCCGAGGCTGTACACGTCGCTCTTCTTGGTGAGCACGCCGGAGCGGAGGTAGTGCGGGTCCACGTACCCAGGGGACCCGAGCACGGCGCGCGGCGTGCGGACGGCCGCCGAGGCCGAGAACCCGGCGCGCGCGGAGCCGAAGTCGCAGAGCCGGGCGCCCATGGCGGCGTCGAGCAGCACGTTGGAGGCCTTCACGTCGCCGTGCACCACCTGCGGCTCGCACCGGTCGTGGAGGTACTCGAGCGCGCGCGCCACCTGCAGCGCCACGGCCGTGCGCCGCGTCCACGGCATCGTGGGTGCGGGAGCGGCCTTGTTGCTGGCGTCGCCGTCGCGGCCGTGGAGGTGGTCTTGCAGGCTGCCGTTGGGCGCGAACTCGAGGACGAGCACGCCCTCGTCGCGCTGGTCGCAGAAGGCGAGGAGGCGGACGATGTGCGGGTGGCGGACGCGGAGCAGCGCGTCCAGCTCCTGGCGGAAGGCGCGGCGCAGGCGCTCGCTGCTGCGGTGCACCTTGACGGCGGCCAGCTGGGAGGAGCCGGAGCCGGCGAGGCGCGCGAGGTAGACGGTGCTGAAGCCGCCCTCGCCGACGACGGCCGACGTGAAGCCCGACGTCATGGCCTCCACCTGCGCCCACGACAGTTGCCTGGCGCCGCCCTTGCCGGCAGACTGCTGGACGTTGGTGTCGTTGATGGCGGCGCCTCGCGGGCCGACGCCGGTAGCGACGCCACCGCCACCGCAGCCGCAGCAGAGGAGCGGGAACTTGTGCCTGTGCAGCAGCATCTCCGGCGTCCCTCCCGGCGAGCCGTGGGACTCCGATGGAAGAGAAGGAGACGAGGTGCAGAGGTGCGTGCTGGCTTGTTTGGGAGAGACGTGGCCGTCGTGGGTATATATAGGTGGTTGGGAGTGGGAGCGGTGGCCGGGCCGGGGAGGGAAGAAAGGCATCGGCGAGCGCGGGCGGCGTGTACGTAGAAAACAGAGACGACTACTGGCTCTTTGGGGAGTGGCGACAGAGTAACTTTTCATTGATTCATTCGTTGGATATATTATAGAGTGAAAGTAAAAGAGACACATAAAGAATCCAAATGATCCATTCGTTCCATTGCAACGTGGGAGACCCACTTATATACATGGTGAAGGGGTGTGTTAGGGAGACACCTCTTCCCTCCCATATAATTGATCACATATTTTATTTCTCAACACTCCCCCTTGATCAATTCGTCATATGTATATTGCAAACTGAAAACTCCTCCAAAAACCCTGTGGGAAAAATTGAGGAGAAACCTTATAATAATATGCCATCGAAAACTCCTTTAAAACCCAGTGGGAAAAATATAAGGAGAAACCAATATGGCACATATCTGCACTTGTATTTATATTATTGTCTCGTTAAAAACCTTATATGAGAAACATCATGGAAAACTCATAAAGGGAAAAAGAGTACAATATGAGTGATCTCAAGATCACCAACGGGTTATAACTTGGGATTTTACTCCCCCTGAAATTTGCAAACCTCAAGAATATCTCATACCAATTCCACGAACCTAGTTCTGGAATATAAACATTGATAGAGACATTGTGAATATCACAATAATTTGTTTGCATACTATCCTCTTACATTTATGTAATTCACAAGGATAAATATAACCCATAAGCAATACAAGTGACATTATCTTGGTAGATAATGATAATCTCCACATGATTTCACATGTGGCTAATCATTCTATGAAGTCATCTACATTTTGTGATGCTTCAAATAAAATAGAATGATCACTGGAAGGGCTCGTTTAGAGTCTATTCTGAATACTTCCCTCAAAATACTCTTCCAGCAAACCCAGTCTTTGATATGGCATTGTGGGATCTGATAAGTAGCCACTATCAATATATCAAACCATGGTCCCATCTTGATTTTCTGGATGGAATTGATCAAGACCCTTTGTGCCCTGGATATACACAAGGATAGTCCTTACACAAACCGTATACCTTTCAGGGAATTGCACTATCAATAAATTGCCAAAAACTATAGTGTCAGGCCTGACATATTTTGCAAGATATATGAGTGCTTCGATGGTATTTAGATATGACAACTCATGTCCACTATCACTTCACCATCTCCCCTATGTCTCAAGGATTGGTATCCCATGTTAGGTATAATATGACCATATGTGTCTTCGATATAATATATCCATATTGAACTTCTCCAATACTTCCGGATATATGAAGACTGATATCTTAGGGGAATATGCTCAAGTCATAAACTTAGCATAATTTGATTTAACCCAAATATCCATCTTAACATGATTGTGTGTATTTCATGTCTTATATAGACTTTGATGATAAAATCATTGACACCACAAAATAAGGTGATGTAAAATCCAATCCAGGATTTCTTCATGAATATACAACAACAATCATTAGTATGAGAGTAATCCTTGTCAAGGAATAACTCACTTAGTCGGCTGCACCACACAATTCTCCGACTACTTCAAGTCATAGAATGACTTCAGAAGTTCCACACATGCATGTTGCGTTTTACCTTTGGATTCAGAATATTAAGTCATTCAATGACTTCAATATATACATCCAAACTAATTGACCCATGGGAGTATGTAAACATTACATACATCAACTGTATGGATCTATAGTGCCATTAACTTTTAGTATCGAAACATAATTCCACTCATACCAAGAAGGTATGTTATATCGTAACTGATGTCGGGTCTCTGCGAAAAACCCTTGTGCTACAAGCCTCGCTTTCTCACCACCTCATTTATTTTTGTTTCCAAACAAAAATTCACTTCTCTTCCCTCTGGAAGATACTTATGAGGAGCAGCTTTTACAATGGTAAATACCTCTCTTTTGATGAGCGAGTGCCAATCTTCCTTAATTGCTTCCTTTCATTTGAACCAATATAAGTGCAACAACACTCTCCATGGATTTGGTTCAGGGCCCAAAAGGGTTCTAGCAATTCTCGAAAGAATTTTTTGTCGACATATGTAGACTTTCTCATATATGATTCTCATGAATCAATATCATTGTGGAATTCTTATTACGCCTCTTAACTCCTTGTGATTTCCCACAACAACGGAGTCAAGGTGTTTCGATGTCCCAACACATAAAAATGTGTGCACATATGTGTTGGACTTTGGATGCCGCGCATCCCTCAGGTGTCATTCAACCAGAGGTTGATCATATTTACTGATCGAGGGGTCAATTTCCTCTGTTTTCGCTGAAACATATGAGAACTTAATCTCATGCGACCAGAATTCTCCCCCTCTTGCTCTCATCTAGGGAGACGAGTGGTTTATTAGGTACGTCCACTCGTTCTGGTACTTGACCATAGTGACACCTTTGTCATCAATATGCTCTCATCCAGTGACTTGTAATGCAGGTGCCTTTGCATATTTTTCTCGATATGCCAGGAGCAAAGACGATGGAAAACATCTGAAAGGACAGTCCGAATAGCCCGGATCATTGCAGCGTCACCGTCTGTGATTATTGACTTTGGCTTCACCTGACAGTTTGCCTTCATAAATGTCTGCAGCAGCCACACATATGTCCCTTCCGTCTCATCAGCAATGATGGCACAACCAAACACTGTGGTGCAACGGTGGTTGTTAACTCCGACAAAGGGGACGAACGACATACCGTATCTGTTAATCTTATACGTGCTATCAAACACGACCACATCTCCGTAGTCCTGATAGTCCCTCCGCGACTGTGCATCGCACCAGAACATACTCTTCAACCGCCCTTCCTTGTCACGCACATACTCAAAAAAAAACTCAGGGTCCTTCTCCTTCCTGCTCCTCATAATGCCAACTGCCGTCTCTGCATCTCCCTTTGCAATGAGCTTCATTTTTTCTCTGCAACAAAGATTGTAAATGTCCCTCCTGATAAGCCCGCACTTATCGTACGAACCGTATCTGCTGATGAAGTTGTCCATTATAATATGCTTTCTTATCCCGGCCGCTTCCATCGCCAATATCTCCGCCCTCTGGCCATCTCCAATCCGTCTGTGTGACCACAAAAAACAAACCTCGTCGGGCCGAGCCATCGCGTGGTTGTGATCATCCACGAATGATGCGACGAACCAAACGCCACGTTCTCTGTCCAGCTTCACCACCATATGTGCACCGCAGTCGCAACGAGTCTCCGGTCTAAGCCTGCGCTTGCGGCCCTCCATGGTTATAACTTGCTCTGCCTTCTCCCTTCCCTGGAGCAAAGAAACCGCCGGTACCGTATCATTCCCGAAGCACCTCGTTTCACCTTCTGTTTCCTGATACTAAACCCGTGCTCTCTGGCGTGATTGTTGTAGAATATGTATGCATCCCCTTGCGACCGAAAGGTCATAGCCATGACCTTCCAATATGTCTCAAGCATCTTCTGCTCCCTTTGAGCCTCCTCAATATCAATCTCTCCCTCATCGTGATCAAGTACAGGACCATCTGACTCCTCCTACAACATTCATTTGAAAATATATATGTCAATTACTATCATTTAAATCATACTATTGATCGATGTACAACATCTAACAACTAACCTGGCTCAAGTTATCTGCAAATGATTCCTGTCAACTATGTTGCACATTGTCAACGTCCACATCTTCCTGTAAATTTGTACACAAAATATATAGTTAGCCATGCCATACTTTGCAAATTAAAAAATAAAAACAAAATATACGCCACTTATGTTGTCGCTATTTGCGCCATGTGCATTATTACCAAAATCCTCTGGATGTAAGATATCATATGACGAGACGGAATCGTTGTCGCTGCTGTCATCATCTTCGTTCAAATTATCGTTATCGGTCTTAGTCACCTTATCAGTACCATTCTCGTCCCTCCCGAATGCGGATTCTTCGTCCATGTCAACACGCCAAACTCACAGAACTGCAAAACATCGTGTGTTAGGTTTAGTACAATGCATCATGCCCAAAGCAACACTAGTTCTATAAATCATGCCCTAGTCCGTAGAGGAGGCGCTGCGGCGGGAGGTTTTGATGAACCCTAAACCCTAAATCAGTACATGCATGAACTAGCCCTCACTTCTATCCATCATGCCCGCCCCATGCCCGCTAGGTTTAGATGACAAACCTTGGCCCGCGGTGTAGACGTCGCCGGCGTTCGACGACAGTGCTGCGGAGGCGGCGTCAGACGTCGGGCCCTTCACGTCCCCGGCGTGGGGCACGACGTTGAGATGCAGCGACGACGGCGTTGCGGCGGCGGCGGTGTCGGACGGGTTCGAGCGGCGAGGGCGGTGTCAGACGTCGGGCCCTTCACGTCCGCGTCGTCGGACGACGCTGAGATGCGGCGACGGGCGACGTTGGGACGGCGAGGGCTGCGACGGGCGACGTTGGGATGGCGAGGGTGGTCTCGGACGGGGTTCGGACGGTGGCGATCCGCGGCGGCGGCGATCAGATGGGCGACGTTGGAACTTCCGTGATCGGCGGGTGGGCGACCAGATGGGCGGGCGAGAAGATGGGGGCGGGCCTAGATCGTGGGTAGTTTTTGTGGGCGGTCGACCAGATGGGTAGTTTTGTTGTGGGGGGGGGGGGGGGGGTGGGTGTCTACGAAGCAAGCCCCTGTTCCAAATAGCATCTGTACCAATTTCACAAGCATCTAGTCACAACTGAAAATCACAACCATGCTAATTTTGGCCGAACATCGTCTTGAAACTCAAAAATCTCATGATGCACAGCAAAACCACACACCCCAGAGTGCATCATCAGCATAACCTTATAAGTACTTAAAAAGCACTACCTATTGAAAGTTTTCAGTTTCCCTTTTTGCAAAACACGACATGAACTCATCAGAAGCCATTCTGGCGAAATACCAAGTCACCGTCCAGGTCTCCTAATTGAAAACCACAGCCATCCTTAGCCAGGGGCGGAGCCCAATAGGCCCACCCTGTGGCACTGGCTACAGGGTCCAATCAAAAATTCAGTGCTAATTATCATCCAGAAGGCCCAAGGCTTCAGGGTGGATTGGCGGCTGTGCCACAGGGCCCATATGATCAGCCGCAGAAGGCTCTCAGTTTCTCAACCTGAAGCCCATGAACTATCACATACACACGTTAGCTGCCGACACGGTACGTACGCAGGCCGAGCGGTTGATTGATCTTGCCCTAAAAAAAGTGATTATCAATCCTCTTCTTCGCTCAAAAAAAAAAAATAGCAATCCTCTTCTTCTATCTAATCTGGAGAAGATGATTAGCGATCCCGATCCGTCTCGTCGTCTCCTGTTTCAACTCGGCGATTCCCGAACAGGCGAAGCGAGCACAACAAATGCGGCGGCGATCGATCCACTCAACCACGATCCCTCAATCCGTTCGTAGGCCGGGCGGCTGGAGGGGGCGACCGGACGGCCGGACCGCCTACGCGGCTACGCACGGCAGCGACATCCGGCCAGAAAATGAGGCAAGCCAATCGACGGCAGTAGGCCTAGTCTCCTACGCGGAACGCCCAACGTGGCAACGCCACACTGTAATTTGTTCTTCCCTCTCTGTCCTGGCGAAATAGCGACATATTTTTTTTGTCTAGATTACAATCATCACTCCCTCTATTCGAACTTTCCTTGGGTAAACCTTTTATGTTTGGCTTTCCTGAACAATTTTAGATGTTGCAGCAACTGTATGTATGAACTTATAGCTAGCACCTAGTAGATTAAATCTTATTTAAGTATATTTACATGTATGGTTTCAGCAAATGTGGGGCATTAGCCAGTGTTTTAACCTCCAATTGTGTAGACTTCATGTCTTCATCCACTTTGCAATTTTCAGTTTCTTATTTGTAATTTATTTTTTAAATGTAGCTAATAAGGACAAGTGCATTCTTCACAAGATGTTTCACAAGACATGAATTGCGAGGAGGAGCTTTAGTATGATCCAGGGAAGAGGAACCTGAAAGAACATTGCCATCCTAATTTGAAAGATCTGGTAATTTTGTTTTTTCTTTTCTGATAATGTGTTTTAAAATTTGAAAATGCAAGGCATTATTTTCAGGTTGTATTGTTCTTTGTTTTACCATTATATTATGAATATTTTACTGTTGCATTTTGTTTTCATATATTGACTTATGTTATGTCTAAAATCAGTGCTACAAGTTGTGAAACACACCCTTATTCAATACCCAGTTGCTTGAAAATTTTATGCCAAGGTTATGTGGTGCATCAGGGTAACAATAGCCCCAGGTCCGCCCCTGTCCTTAGCTGGAGAGTAACTCCAAATGGTTCTGAACAACATAAATTGCAAAATGAACACCTTACAGAGTTCTGCACTACAAACTTAACAGAGCACTTACAAATCTTAAAAACCAACGATTCACTACCTTCAACATGTGGCATATCAATCCTTACATACAAATATATTATAGCTAAGCACAGCGTGATCACAAGCACTTCCACGCCAGCTGTCTGGGATGTAATCTAACTTGCCATGTCTTGCTCAAATACAGGTTAGGCTCAATGTGGCAAACACTGGGCTTAGAATCACTACCACGCCACAAAATGAGATGGTAGCTAATATTCCCCTCCAGTGTCTAATGTACCCAACGTGTTTCATAATCAATCTCGCAGTCACCGGATCTAAAATACTACATCCGTGTAACTCATACCTCAGAAAGAGCACTTCAAGCATGAAATCTGGCAGCTCAACCCTGTCCCCCCTCATCGAAATCACCTCATACACTATGGACCTCATACATTGGCACCGGCAGCATCATCTACAAAATGTATCAACCATTTACTTGGTTATCAGTTGAACAATGACATGTCTTTTCAAATTGTCTTTGCATAAAATAATTTTGTCTACTGAAGCTTGTAGCCGAGCACTTCATAGCTCATCATCGTATTCATAAATTCGTAGTCCAAGCTATACGAGCTATACATCAGCGCCAGTTTTAAAAACCCGGATCTAGTGTAAACTTTGATTTGTACAAAAGACAGTAAGACGTTTCTTGGTCACTCACCACAAACCGCAAGTCAAAGATGTGGTGCCACCTGATCTGCCAACTATCAAACATCCGACCTTCCTTGTAAATGATCAGCCGCGACACACGAATCCACTGTTAACAGCCCGTTTGGTCCGAACTCCCTCACGAAGTCTTCTCCTGATAGGACCACAAGATCATTATTTTTTAGATCAGAGGCGCCACTAGGACCACAATATATGGAACTATATGCTCGAACCACTTCCTGCGCGTGTCGATGGTAGACACACAAGTTAACAATTGCAAACGCTGTACTAACAACACTCAAGCTTAACTTACTTGCTAAGTTCTCTGGAAGTGTATGACAGCATCCTGTCATAGAAAGTAGCATGTCTCTTGCGTTTCGCTCTTCATCCTTCAAACCAGCTTTTCCTGGGAACTTATCACCCATCTCACCCTTCACGATGTCCTGACCATGCCTATCTGCAACCTTAGGTTACTCCTCATCCAGCCCGACACCACAGCCAATCCCCTAACCACTTCATCCTCATGCTCATGGATGTCATCTCCCACTGCAAGGACCTATGTTAACTGAATGCAAAGATAACTCAATTTTTAGAACAAAGCGAAATGACAGATGATAACCTGACTGTCCAGCAACACCATTGCAGTAAAATTGCATCAAGGCTTCAGGCACATCGCAGCGTGTCCCATCCCCTGCAAATTCAAAATGTTGCAGCAAAATTTCAATGATCTCACAACACTCAGTCAGTCCATCTGAAGGTATGAGAATGATCTAACAAATTGAACCTGTCACTGCATTGTTGACACAACAACTCTTGTTCTGCCCCCTCGACCCCTCCCAGAGCGAGCATCAGCACCTGATTTGCACATAATATATTTAATATCCCAGAGACGTAAGCGGGCCTCCAACACATGGAAGTGACCTGGGTACATTGTTAGTGCCAATACCTCCGCTAGTATGATTACTACCACGGATTACTTGCCTTGAACTCTCTCCTGCTTCTCTAACTATGGATTATCTCGCCAAATTCAGTGAAAGCGAATGATTATGACTCTCTCTATGCTCAATGTACTCCCTCTGAGTATTAAACATTGTCCTCAGCTTGGAAAAGTCTTTATCAGAGCCGCACATTCGCAACGGCAAGACCTTCTGTTCTGAACACCAGCTTTACCCTACAATATGTTTTCAATTCTTGAGAATGCAGGAAATAACAAAAACCAAGGACACGGCTAAAATATAATTGCCAACTGTACAAAGCAAAATGTCTAAATCATACGCCTTGCCAAGTGAGTCGAAAGTAGTGCCAAGAACTAGAGTGGTCACACTATCAGCTGGGTTTTCTATAAAAACACCTGACAGCCTTCTCGAAGTCACAAATGCGAGATGGGCACAGTGTCCTGCGCCTGCTCGGTGCGGCAGCACCAATTCTCAGCCAGCAAACACAAACACACCTGTCATGAATTATCCAAATATTGTTGACATGCGGCAAGCATAGCAATTCGCCATCGCTGTATGATTTGATCATCCATGTAAACCAAAAATTCAAAAATTCGACCATTCTTGATGGAATCAATGAGCTTTCCCCTCATCGTTTATTTCAGCCGGGGCATGGGGATTCATCTTCCCCGTGGAGAGCCCGGTGGTCGAAGGCAACTAGGCGAGCTATCCCTTTTGTTCGCCACCTCCGCAGCAGGCCCGAAGATCCTACCGTGGGATGCTGCTGCGGCACCTCCACCTGACTCAGCATAGTCCCATTTGCGGCAAATCGCATGGCACCAAATTTTCCCTACTTCCTGAAGAATATTGGATCTGGCACAGGAAAAACTCATCCTTCAACTACCAAGCATCTAGCCTAAAAAACGATTCCAGACCGTCGGATAGCTACGGATCCACATACCTGCCGATTCCGGTCCGCAGCTCAGCTGCCCCGGCTCGTTGCGGCCAAACAGTGACTGCAGACGCTAATGGCAGGATATTATCCTCACAAACTTTGTTCTTACTTATAGAACTACGTTTCTTTGCTAACCATAAGATCAAATCCAGCACTAACCTCTTATTCCATCCAAGCGCTCGGGGATTCATCTTCCAATTGACAGCTCCGAGGTCGGTGGCGAGCTGTCCCTCCTGTCCGCCGTCGCTCCATTGGCCGCCAAGATCTATGCGTCCACGCTGCCCATCGGAGCCTCCTGCGCCGCCACCACCTGTTCCATCACCACCTGCACCGCCACCTAATGCTCCACCACCATATCCACCACAGTCAGTGGCGGATCCAGGAATTGAACTTAGCCGGGGCGGAAAATTTGAGGTACAATTTTTTTGATTGACAAATGCAAGTCCGCTGAACCAAATCTCATAAAATTCAAATGTAAAGCTAGATGCACTCAAAAATTAACATAACCAATGATTTAGAACAGTTAAAGATTTTCGACAACTAGGTGATGTAACCACCAAAAATCACAAAAATACTGGTTTCATTTTCTTAAAAATTCCCTACATTACAACATGACCATGTTTAGTACTGGATTGCAGCAATTGATTCCAAAATATGAAGCAATTTCTAGTTGGCTAGTCATTGAAGATCGTCATCAGAAGGAAACGGATTAGAGTTGGACTGCCTGCTGATTGCGCTTGCCGATTGTGCAAACTTTAGCTGCGCGTTTGCACGAGCTCGATGCTCTGCCGGCGCTGCCTCCTCCCACACACGGGACATCTTCTTTTGGTTCGCCCATCCGTGGACAGCGGATCGGGATCAGGTGCCCGGTGGCCGGCGGCCCAGCGAAGCGGAGCTCTGCGGAGGCGAGTCGGCGGCGGCTAGGTTAGTCTCGCTTGGCGCTGGCTGCCTGGCTTGAATTTTGGGATTTCCTGGGACTGTCTGTACGTTTTCTTTTTAGTGTAGGTACTGTCTGTACGTGTTCGGGGGATTGAGGTGCGGCCACGCTAACAGATTGGGGCTATGGGCTGCTAATGGGCTTGTGTGTGACCTTGCAGTCCAGTGCAAATCCTCACATGTATCAGCCCATGTATGAAACGAATCGTATTTTTTCGTATACGGGATTTCGGCTACCCGGGGCGGCCGACCATAGTCGCCCCTATCGAGCGGGGTTGGGGGGTCTATCACGATTCATATTAATCCACCTGGGCAGGCACGGAGGTTCGCTTCCTTTCTTCCAGGAGAAGAAAGAAAGGCGATCTCGCCTCCGCCGCCAGGGCGCCTTACTCCGCCGCCGTTTTCCGGCGGCTCCCCTCCGCCGACGACCTCGGTCGTCGGTGGTGAGGGGAGTCGCCGGATCCACGCGTGTGGTTTGTTTTTAGGCATTAGTTTCTTAGGATTTTGGGTTGTTCATCGTCATGGCTTCGGCGATGGTGATGACGGCGCCGACTAATAAATCTTCAGATCCTTCCTCAATGAGGCGATCCGCTTTTGGGGTGGATTTGGAAACCAGACTGTTCAAGCAAGGATGGCGCGGCGGTGGCAGCATCCTTGTGGTGGACCTTTGTCCTCGGGCTCCGCCGTTGCGACGGCGTTTGCTCCGGCGCCGACGCGGAGTTTGGGAGGTAGTCCAGGAGCGGATGCAGATTGTGGTCTGCATCGACGGCATCTGGAAGATGGTGGATCTGGGTTCGTGGTTTGTGGTAGGCAGGTATGGTTTTCTCCTCCAACGTCTTAGTTGGGCAGGGATGCCAGATCTGGAGTTCGATGGCGTGTCCGGGGTGTTGCCCCGGTCTGATTCGTTCAACGGCAATGGTTTCGCCTTTATTGGCGAGCCACCTTGGAGGTCCGCAAAGCTGCATATCAGCGATGGAGCCATGTCGAGCTCGGGTGTGAAGGTGATCCGTCATTTTCTCCTTTGGTGGCTGTTATGGTGGTGCCAGAGGCAGGTGACGGACGTTGGTGTCAAGCTCAGAGGATTCTTCAGTCTTGTTTGTAATTTTACTTCTTGGCTGGTGCTCCTATGTGCAAAGGCTAGTGTTCTACTGTCTTTTCAGTATTGTCAGGTCGGTATGTACGTGGCTTGTACTATGATCCTTATGATATAAATGAGACACGTATTACCATGCAAAAAAAAATAGTCGCCCCTACCGTAGCGCCGCCACTGACCACAGTCGGCTCCGCCGATACTGGTGGCGGCACCTAACTCTCTCTCACCACCTCCAGGAAAGTGGATCTGATCCAGGCAAAACCAAAATCGTTTCAAAACACACATCTGGTCGCTAATAAACTGCAAGGACAACGGCGAGAAGAAGTACCCGCGTATAGGCTACATCAGGAACTCCATGGGATCGCCGCCGCCGCCAGGATCGAGCTCTCAAGTGAGGTCAACCGTGTGGAAAACGAAGACCACCCGTCCAATTTCCCCCTGGGGCCACCGAACGAAAAGCCAACTTTCCTGGTCCACGGATCAGACGCGAACACCAAAACTGATCCACGGCCCACCTCGTTAGGCCATCTCCAGCCGCGCCCTTAACAGGCCCTCCTAGGCGATTTTGCCGCGCCGGCGTCAAAAAAAGCCCTAGTCACGCCCCCAGAAACCCGTTTTTCGCCGGCTCGGGCCAAAACTGGTGCCGGCGGACCAAGCGCGAACCCGGCGCCCTGGGGAGCGCTTGGGGAGCCAGCACAAGCGGAAAAAACGCGTGGGCCCGCCCTGGAGGCGACCCGAGGGCCTTTTCCCGCCGTTTCTTGACGTTTTTCCCTCGCATCTCTCCGCTCGCTCGCCTTCCTCCGCCATTCTCTCTTTCTCCGCCAAACCCCTCCCGCTTTCGCCTTCGATCGCCGCCATGTCGTCGAAAAGCACGCCATGCAGCGCTGTGGCAACCGCGACCGCACCGTGGCCCACCGAGCAGAGAAGCCGAGGGCGCCGCCATCGAGCCACCGGGTCCGTCGAGCGCCGAGTGGAGGTGGAAGTTCAGCGACGCTGAAGCGATCACCGCTTACCGCGAACAGGGCCATAGCCAAGAAGGCCCGCGACAACGCGGCGGCGGGCGTCTTCCTCATCGGTCGACCGGCAGGATGATGAATCCACTGTCGTCGTACCACGCCCGATCTGCATACAGGGACAGCAAGGCGTCGGATCTCCATTGGGTTCATCGTCGCCTGGCTACGCCGACGGCGACGCGCACGGTGGGTTCAACCCAAACGTGACCTTCCCTCATGGTCACCCAGCGACGCGCACGCCCTCGTCCGCCTTCGTCGGCGTGCAGTACCCTCCATACAACTACTCGCCGCCCGCCGCCTACGCGTCCACACCGACGCCCCATCTCTACCGTGGACCGCTGCCCTTCTCGCACCTTGGCGACGCCCACGACACGAGAGCCGACATGGACGACATCATCGCGACAGGATCTACCGCGGCTGCCGCGTCTCTCGGGTTCGCCACCCTGGACGAGGTAGTGGATCTCAGTGGCGACATGGAGGCCGAGCTCGGCTACGTCTACGGCGAGGACGCGCACGAAGCACAGGAACCCGAGGAGGAGGAGGACAGGAGGAGCCGGCTCTTGTTCCGACGAAGGGGCGCCAGAAGAAGAAGAAGCGGGCGGCTAGGTCAGGCGAACCGTGCATCAAGTGGACGTCCAAGGAGGAGGAATGCCTCGCCGAAGCATAGAAAGTCGTCTGCCTCGACCCGACCACGGCGTGAACCGAGCTTGAGACGTCTGGGACCGCATCAAGGCGAAGTTCGACGGCGGAAGCTTCGTCGACCCCTACTAAAGGCGTCTACATGCAGCGCGGCTCCAAAGCGATGGCGAACCATTGGGGGCGTATCCAGTTGGCGTGCAACAAATGTCATGGAATCGTCGAGGAGGTCGCGGCTCGCCCGGAGAGCGGCGCCAGCGTTGAGGATCAGGTACGCACGCCGTTCGCCCGCATATATTCGTCGTCTACGCCCGCCGCCCGCCAACTGTTTGTCACTCCGCGCAGCTGCTGCGTATGTTCGCCATGTATCGGGGCGACAACCAAGACGCCGACTTCAAGCACCTCCACGTCTACAAGCGCATTGACAAGTGCGAGAAGTGGGCGGAAGTCCGACGTGCCCTCGACAAGGCCAAGGAGACATACAAGCCGGACGCGACGACTCCGGGCGCGTCAGAGGGGCGGCCGGACGGCCACAAATTGGCAAAGAAGGGGAAAAACGCCGACGCGGCAACCGCGCGAGTGCAGGAGTCCATCGAGCATTGCCTCGCCGACGCCCAGGCCCGGGCCGTCCTACGCGAAGAGAAGACCAAGGCACGGTGGTCGTCGCTGATGAAGAACAGCGCCATCAAGCTCGACCTGCTCCGGACGAACGTCGCCGCGAAGAAGAGGAACACCGACATGGATTTTCTGATGGGCGGGGTGGACATGCTCCAGAGCAACGACGAGAAGCTCAAGGCGTGGTACCTGGTGCAACGCGGCCTCATCCTGAGCGAGCTGCCGACGGCAACGCCGACGACGCCGACGACGCAAGCTCCCGCGCCCACGACCACACGGACGCCAAGCCCGAACGACGCCTCTACATCGCCGCCCAGCAGTTCCGAAGCAGCTCCGACACCGCCGAGCCCGCGCACGCCGACTTCGTCAACGCCTGGAGCTGACCCCGCCGAGTGAATCATTGCGCACGCGAACTTGCGGCGTGCGGCGGTCTGTTTTTTGTAACGCCAGACTATGTCCGATCGCCGGATTTGTGGCGTCTTTTAAGAGCGGCGCGACCAAGTTTAAATTTCCCGCATCCTGGGACCAACGCTTGGGGGCGTGACTGGGAGCTAGGTCGTCCCCAGGGGTCGAACTAGCGCCGGCATGCCCCAGGCCGCTCTATTTAGGCGTCCTGAGGGGCCGAACGGCTGAAGATGCCCTTAGCGACAAACGGACGTCGCGCCGCGTGTTAAAATAAGGACGAGCACCAGCCCCTGCCCCACTAGTATTCAACTACAATGTCCATTTTCCAGCACACCACCACCGGACGTATAAAGTAATGGCGTAGATCCAGATGCTCTATTCAACGCCCAGGATAGCGAGCTCATTTGAGCTCGCGCTCAGTTACTCCACGTCTCTTCAAGGGTTCAAACTCAGGAAACAACCGCGGGAGAAAATAACCTATATACCCCTCATTTTACACAACTCATCAACTTTCCACCCACTCACCAACCTCATTTAGTTTTGTCCTATCCCTACAAGTCCGTCCTTACATTTTGGTACAAAATTTGAACCTTCCAAGTCCTTATATATCGGGACGGAGGGAGTACTGATGTGGATAACAGCAACAACCTAGAGGATTGAGCACCAATTTTTTTTAAAAAAAGAACAAGGGAGCCTTAGCTAAATGCATGCTTTACTATTTTTCTGGGATCAGTTGGAAGTATTAGTGTATGTGTGCCTAGAGAAACTGCTCCCCCGTCCCCCGTGCCGCTCTCCCGCGAGCGGCCCGGGCGGAATCCTAGATCGCCGCCGCCGCTCCTCTTTCTCGCCTCCCTCCTCCCTCGCCGCCGCCAGGGGATGCCGGCGGGCAAAGCCAGCAGCAGCGGCGGCGGCGGGGCCCTCCTCCTCGCGAGGCTCTGGCGGCGCGACGGCCGCCCTCGCGGTGGCGCTGCCCGGCGGCGGGGCGGGGCGCCGGCGGATTTGGACGGCGTGGATCCCCTGCTTGGTAGCGCTGCGGCGCTTCGCGGCGGCGTGGTTCTGCGCGGGGCGGCGAGGCGCGGTCTCCTCCTCCTCCTGATCTGATGGCGCCCGCGATGGCGCCAGCGCGCCGGCGTGCAGCGGGGTCCGCGAGGGTGGTCGACGCGCGACGTCTTCCTCCCTGATCTGATGGCTCCACGGTGGCGCCAGTGCTCGAATGGTGGTTGGCTTCAGCAAGCGGTGGCGGGTGCTAGGCTCTCGGCGGCGCTTCAGCGTGTGCAGGCGGCGGTGGTCCCTGTGCGAGGCCGGCGGCTCCGTCTCTGACCCGGACGGCGCGGGGGATGGCGGCGGCCCAGCGTGCCCGGCGATCTGGATGCGGTGGTGCCGGCGGCTCGCTGATCTGTCGGTGCTCCAGGGTTCTGCCTGGTAGTGCTGGTGGTGACGGCGGCCCGTGCACGAGAGTTGGATCCCTTCGAACTGATCTAGGTGAAAACTTGCCTTCGGCTTCTGATAAGGCCGGCGGTGGCGGTGCTATCTGCGTCGTTCCCTTCTTGAAGGCATCGCCATGGAGAAGTTCAAGACCACTCTCTGCTACCTCCGGGGGAAACCCTAGATCGGATGATCGGATGACGGCGACGCTCTGGTGTCGTTCCTCCCTTGGGGGTGTCATTCTTGGAGGTACACACGTGATCAAGGGACCAGAGGACGGATTCTTTGGTGGAGCGGTGCTTCATCCTACACACTGATGGGGACGGATCTTGACGCGTGACGCAATGCAGATTCAGAGTTCGCTGTGGGAGGATGGACTCGCGCAGGAGGACGACGCTGTCGGGCGTCGTGGTGGCGTCGATGGCAGAGAGACCTGGCACGGTACATGCAACAGTACAGCTCCGAAGATGGATTGATGGCAGGTGGCTGCGGCGGCCTCATATCCGGCAGGCGTCCTGGTTGAGGAGTGCGCCGGACTGGTAGGTGCCCATACCCGGCAGGCGTCCTGGTTGGGACCTCAGGTCTTAGATGTTTAGGTTTAGCTGCGATGCCTGTTTGGATTAGGCCCAGACTATCTGCGCCCTTCATCAATTGGATAGGTGCAGCGACAGCTGTTGCTTAGACAATGGCTTTGGTCTTGCTGTTGTATGGCTTTGTAAGGTCTTGTGAGAATAATTAATAAAGTGGTCGTATGCATCGCCCAGATGCAGAGGCCGGGGGTCATCCTCCTTTTCTAAAATTTTAAAAAAAACTATTTTTCTGGGACTGAGGCTGATGGCTGCTTGTTTCGGGGCATGCAACACAAAGCCACTGCACGGAGCAGCCCATGGGTCAAGACCCAGGTTTTCAGCAAATTCAGTCCTCTTCTGTCCTCGTATAAGTGGAGTGTCCACTCCCTGGAATGGAAGAGAGAGTCAAAAGGAATTATTTGCCGTGGTTAGCCCCAACCGGCTGGCATCTCTTTATATTAATTAGATAAACTTGTACAACAAGAAAATACAATGGGTATACAACACATACACGTATATATATAATACAACTCTAACACCCCCCTCAATCTAAACCGTCGTGAACAAGGTTGAGATTGGAACTAAAACGACAAAGTGTGAGCTGAGAAGTAGGCTTCGTGAATACGTCAGCCAACTGATCGCCAGTGGAGATGAACCGAACATCAAGAGCACCCAAAGCAACCCGCTCATGCACAAAGTGAAAATCAACCTCGATATGCTTTGTGCGGGCATGAAAAACTGGATTGGCATATAAGTATGTGGCGCCAACATTGTCACACCACAACACCGGAGGGCGTGAAAGAAACATACCAAGCTCCTTCAACACCGCTGTATAATAGCCTCAGCGGTGCCATTAGCCAAAGCCTTGTATTCGGCCTCAGTGCTAGAACGAGAAACTGTGGGTTGCTTGCGAGAACTCCAAGAGACGGGGTTGGAGCCAAGAAAAATGGCAAAACCGCCCGTAGACCGACGATCATCAGGACAGCCCGCCCAATCGGCATCAGTGAAAATACTCAGTCCCATAGAAGCGGGCCGGAAACATAAGCCATGAGACACGATACCTCGGATATAGTGAAGAATTCGCTTCACTGCCTCATAGTGAGCGGTAGTAGGCTGCGACAAGTATTGGCACACCTTGTTAACATCAAATGACAAGTCAGGACGTGTCAGAGTGAGGTACTGGAGACCCCCAACAAGACTCCTGTACTTGAAAACATCCTCAGAGCTCAACGGCTGGCCTTGATCTGGAGCTATTTTGTCGGAAGTAGACATGGGAGTAGTAACAGACGGACATTGCTCCATGTTGGCCCGGTGCAAGAGATCAAGAGCATATTTGTGCTGCGACAAGACCATACCCTCAGAATTATAAGTGGCCTCAATACCAAGGAAATACTCCAGGCGCCCAAGGTCCTTGAAAGGAAAAGAACCAGAAAGAGTGGTAACCAGTTTCTCAGTAGCAGCCGAAGAGGACCCAGCCAAAACAATATCGTCAACATAGACAAGCATATATATATATATATATATAAAAACCCCATGATGATCAAAGCTGAACAGAGAGGTATCGGCCTTGCTAGCAACAAAACCGAGCTGATGAAGCTTGTCACTCAAACGGGCATACCAGGCATGAGGCGACTGTTTGAGACCATAGAGAGCACGCTGCAGCTTGCAAACATGCCGAGGGTACCGTGAATCCTCAAAACCGGGGGGCTGTTGCATATACACTTCCTCAGACAGAAAACCATGAAGGAAGGCATTACTCACATCAATCTGACGAAGGCACCAACCACGATAAACAGCAAGAGCAAGCACCAGGCGAACGGTGATTGGTTTAACCACAGGACTGAAAGTATCATGATAATTTATACTGTACTGCTGTGTGAAGCCTCGAGCCACAAGCCGCGCCTTGTATTTATCAACAGAACCATCGGGACGGAACTTCGTTTTGAAGATCCATTTGATGCCAACAATGTTAGTGCCAGGTGGACGAGGTACCAGTATCCACGTGTTGTTAGCCTGAAGTGCCTCGAACTCAGCCTCCATAGCAGCAGTACGATGAGATGCAGGCTCCACCATAAACGCCCGGCGACGATAGGGATCATATCGAACCATGCCATCCCGATACACCTTGGGACGAGAAATATCACTGCGTCGTCGCGTGACGATGACCCGTGCCGGTTCAGCAGCGGGAGGCGCTGAAGGCGGCGACGCTGGTGGTGTAGAAGACGTTGACGAGGGCGAGGAAGCGGCCTCGTCGCAGGCCGGAGACAGGCCAGGCGAAGAAGCCCCGTCAGGAGCCGGCGAGGCAGATGACCGTGCTCGCGACGGAGAGCGAGACCGCGGGCCGTGGTCGACGACCGGGACCGGCGAATCGGCCTGGGCGAGGTGTGCACCAGAAGCGGCACGAGAAGCCGACCCGGGCGAGTGGGGCGTGCCTGCATGCGAGCCGGGCCCAGGCGTGCCAGCCGATCCATGCGGAGGTGGTGGGAGCAGCCTGCGTGCCTGCATGCAAACGGGCCCCTGATGTGCCGCCCGAGGCAAGCAGAGGAGAGGCCGGCCCGGGCGAGCGGGGCGTGCCTGCATGAGAGTCGGGCCCAGGCGCGCTGCCCGAGACATGCGGAGGCGGTGGCGCCGATGGAGCAGGGACATCGAGCGGCGAAGTTGACGTCGCGGGGACGTGCACAGGAGAACTAACAACAACACCACGTGCATTAGCCGGTAACAAGGTAATGTCATAATTACGCGTGTCGGTACTCTGAGTAACTGGCTCATCTGACGGAAACGACACGGGAAGGAATTGGGATACATCAACAGTGGCACCGGGAGTGGCATAGGGAAACACCGTCTCGTCGAACACGACGTCACGGGAGATGTAAATACGACCAGTGGAGCGATCAAGGCACTTATAGCCTTTATGCATGGGACTATAACCAAGAAACACACACATCCTAGAGCAAAACTCGAGTTTACGTTAATTGTACTTACGCAAACTATGAAGGAAATATGCCCTAGAGGCAATAATAAAGTTATTATTTATTTCCTTATTTCATAATAAATGTTTATTATTCATGCTAGAATTGTATTAACTGGAAACATAATACATGTGTGAATACATAGACAAACATAGTGTCACTAGTATGCCTCTACTTGACTAGCTCGTTTATTAGAGATGGTTATGTTTCCTAGCCATGGACAAAAGAGTTGTCATTTGATTAACGGGATCACATCATTAGGAGAATGATGTGATTGACTTGACCCATTCCGTTAGCTTAGCACTTGATCATTTAGTATGTTGCTATTGCTTTCTTCATGACTTATACATGTTCCTGTAACTATGAGATTATGCAACTCCCGTTTACCGGAGGAACACTTTCGGTACTACCAAACGTCACAATGTAACTGGGTGATTATAAAGGAGTACTACAGGTGTCTCCAAAGGTACATGTTGGATTGGCGTATTTCGAGATTAGGTTTTATCACTCCGATTGTCGGAGAGGTATCTCTGGGCCCTCTCGATAATGCACATCACTATAAGCCTTGCAAGCAATATAGCTAATGAGTTAGTTACGGAATGATGCATTACGTAACGAGTAAAGAGACTTGCCAGTAACGAGATTGAACTAGGTATTGGATACCGACGATCAAATCTCGGGCAAGTAACATACCGATGACAAAGGGAACAAAGTATGTTGTTATGCGGTTTGACCGATAAAGATCTTCATAGAATATGTAGGAGCCAATATGGGCATCCAAGTCCCGCTATTGGTTATTGACCGAGAATAGTTCTAGGTCATGTCTACATAGTTCTCGAACCCGTAGGGTCCGCACGCTTAAGGTTTCGATGCGATTTATATTATGAGTTTATGAGTTTTGATGTACCGAAGGAGTTGAGTCCCGCATGAGATCGGGGACATGACGAGGAGTCTCGAAATGGTCGAGACGTAAAGATCGATATATTGGACGACTATATTCGAGTTCGGAAAGGTTCCGAGTGATTCGGTATTTTTCGGAGTACGGAGAGTTACGGGAATTCGCCGGGAGAAGTATTGGTCCTTATTGGGCCTGCGGAAAGAGAGGGGCTGCCTAGGGCAGGCCGCGCCCATGACCTAGTCCGAATTGGACTAGGGGAGGCCGCACCCTCCTTCCTTCCTTCTCTCTTCCCCTTCCTTGTCTCCTACTCCTAATACATGGAAGGACTCCTAGTTGGACTAGGAAAGGGGAATCCTACTCCGTGGGAGTAGGACTCCCCTAGGCGCCATAGAAGAGGGCGCCCTCCCTCCTCCACTCCTTTATATACGGGGGTAGGAGGCACCCCATGAACACACAAGTTGGTCTACGGATCGTTCCTTAGCCGTGTGCGGTGCCCCCTTCCACCATATTCCACCTCGGTCGTATCGTCGCGAAGTTTAGGCGAAGCCCTGCGCCGGTAGAACATCATCATCATCACCACGCCGTCGTGCTGACGGAACTCATCTCTGGAGCCTTTGCTGGATCGGAGGGCCGGAGATCGTCATCGAGCTGAACCTGTGCTGAACTCGGAGGCCCCGTACGTTCGGTGCTTGGATCGGTCGGATCGTGAAGACGTACGACTACATCAGCCGCGTTGTGCTAACGCTTCCGCTTACGGTCTACGAGGGTACGTGGACGAACACTCTCCCCTCTCGTTGCTATATCATCACCATGATCTTGCGTGTGCATAGGAATTTTTTTGAAATTACTACGTTCCCCAACAGTGGCATCCGAGTCTAGGTTTTATGCGTTGATGTTATATGCACGAGTAGAACACAAGTGAGTTGTGGACGATATAAGTCATACTGCCTACCAGCATGTCATACTTTGGTTCGGCGGTATTGTTGGGTGAAGCGGCCCGGACCGACATTACGCGTACGCTTACGCGAGACTGGTTCTACCGACGTGCTTTGCACACAGGTGGCTGGCGGGTGTTAGTTTCTCCAACTTTAGTTGAACCGAGTGTGACTACGCCCGGTCCTTGCGAAGGTTAAAACGGAGTCTATTTGACAAACTATCATTGTGGTTTTGATGCGTAGGTGAGAACGGTTCTTGCTAAGCCCGTAGCAGCCACGTAAAATTTGCAGAGGACGTCTAACTTGTTTTTGCAGGGCATGTTGTGATGTGATATGGTCAAGACGTGATGAGATATAAGTTGTTATATGAGATGATCATGTTTTGTTGAAGTTATCGGCAACTGGCGGAAGCCCTATGGTTGTCTCTTTGTTGCATAAGATGCAAGTGCCAAATAATTGCTTTACTTTATCGCTGTGCGATAGCAATAGTTGCAAGAGCAATAGTTGTCAAGACGACCATGTGACGACACATTGATATAGATCAAGATGATGAAGATCATGGTGTCGTGCCGGTGACGATAGAGATCATAACAGTACTTTGGAGATGGAGATCAAAGGCGCAAGATGATCATGGCCATATCATGTCACATATTTTGATTGCATATGATGTTTATCTGTTATACATCTTATTCTGTTTTGATTGACGGTAGCATTTTAAGATGATCTCTCACTAATTATCAAGAAGTGTTCTCCCTGAGTATGCACCGTTGCGAAAGTTCTTCATGCTGAGACACCACGTGATGATCGGGTGTGATAGGCTCTACGTTCAAATACAACGGGTGCAAAACAGTTGCACACGCGGAATACTCAGGTTATACTTGACGAGCCTAGCATATACAGATATGGCCTCGGAACACGGAGACCGAAAGGTCGAGCGTGAATCATATAGTAGATATGATCAACATAGCGATGTTCACCATTGAAACTACTCCATCTCACGTGATGATCGGACATGGTTTGGTTGATTTGGATCACGTGATCACTTAGATGACTAGAGAGATGTCTGTCTAAGTGGGAGTTCTTAAGTAATAAAGATGGATTTTCGGAATCACTTGGTTATGAATCATTTGATGCTTGCGAACCATGCCTTTTGGGCAAGATGACTAAAACTCCGTTCTTCGGAACAATGGAACAAGCTACTAACCTATTGGAAATAATACATACCGATGTATGCGATCCAATGAGTGTTGATGCTCGTGGCAAGTATCGTTATTTTCTGACCTTCACAAGATGATTTGAGCAGATATGGGTATATCTACTTGATGAAACATAAGTCTGAAATAGTTGAAAGGTTCAAAGAATTTCAGAGTGAAGTGGAAAAATCATCGTAACAAGAAAATAAAGTTTCTGCGATCTGATCGCGGAGATGAATATTTGAGTTACGAGTTTGGTCTTCAATTAAAACAATGTGGAATAGTTTCACAGCTCACGCCACCTGGAACACCACAACGTTATGGTGTGTCCGAACATCGTAACCGCACTTTATTGAATATGGTGTGATCTATGATGTCTCTTACTGATTTACCACTATTGTTTTGGGGTTATGCATTAAAGACAACTGCATTCACGTTAAAAGGGCACCATCTAAATCCGTTGAGACGACAGCATATGAACTGTGGTTTAGCAAGAAACCCAAGTTGTCGTTTCTTAAAGTTTGGGGCTACGATGCTTATGTGAAAAAGTTTCATCCTGATAAGCTCGAATCCAAATCGGAGAAGTGCGTCTTCATAGAATACCCAAAGGAAACTGTTGGGTACACCTTCTGTCACAGATCCGAAGGCAAGATATTCGTTGCTAAAAATGGATCCTTTCTAGAGAAGGAGTTTCTCTCGAAAGAAGTGAGTGGGAGGAAAGTAGAGCTTGATAAGGTAATTTGTACCTTCTCCCGAATTGGAAAGTAGTTCATCACGGAAATCAGTTCCAGTGATTCCTACACCAATTAGTGAAGAAGCTAATGATGATGATCATGAAACTTTAGATCAAGTTACTAAAAAACCTCGTAGGTCTTCCAAAGTACAGTCCGCACCAGAGTAGTACGGTAATACTGTTCTGGAAGTCATGTTACTAGACCATGATGAACCTACGAACTATGAGGAAGCGATGATGAGCCCAGATTCATGAAATGGCTTGAGGCCATAAAATCTGAGATATGATCCATGTATGAGAACAAAGTATGGACTTTGATTGACTTGCTCGATGATCAGCAAGCCATGTTAAATAAATGGATCTTCAAGAGGAAGACAGACACTGATAGTAGTGTTACTATCCACTAAGCTCGACTTGTTGCAAAAGGTTTTCAACAAGTTCAGGGGGTTGAATACGATGAGATTTTCTCACTCGTATCGATGCTAAGTCTGTCCGAATCATGTTAGCAATTGCCGGATTTTATGAAATCTGGCAAATGGATAAACAAAACTGCATTCCTTAATGGAGTTATTAAAGAAGAGTTGTATGTGATGCAACCAAGAGGTTTTGTCGATCCTAAAGGTGTTAACAGAATGTGCATCTATGGACTAGTGCAAGCATCTCGGAGTTGGAATATACGCTTTGATAAGTTAATCAAAGCATATAGTTTTATACAGACTTGCGGTGAAGCCTGTATTTACAAGAAAGTGAGTGGGAGCACTACAACATTTCTGATAAGTATATGTGAATGACATATTGTTGATCGGAAGTAATGTAGAACTATTCTGCAAAGCATAAAGGAGTATTTGAAAGGAGTTTTTCGAAGAAAGACCTCAGTAAAGCTACTTACATATTGAGCATCAAGATCTATTGAGATAGATCAAGACGCTTGATAAGATTTTCAATGAGTACATACCTTGACAAGATTTTGAAGTATTTCAAAATGGAACAGTCAAAGAAAAGTTCTTGCCTGTGTTGCAAAGGTATGAAATTGAGTAAGACTCAAATCCCGACCACAGCAGAAAATAGAAAGAGAATGAAAAGTCATTTCCTATGCCTCAGTCATAGGTTCTATAAAGTATGTTATGCTATGTACCAGACCTATTGTATACCTTGCTCTGTATTTGACAAGGGAGTACAATAGTGATCTAGGAGTAGATCACTGGACATTGGTCAAGAATATCCTTAGTGAGGACTAAGGAAATATTTCTCGATTATGGAGGTGATAAAAGAGCCCGTCGTAAAGAGTTACATAGGTGCAAGCTTTTACACCGATCCAGATGACTCTAAGTCTCAATCTGGATACATATTGAAAGTGGGAGCGATTAGCTAGAGTAGCTCCGTGCAGAGCATTGTAGACATAGAATATTTGCAAAATACATACGGCTCTGAATGTGACAGACCCGTTGACTAAGCTTCTCTCACGAGCAAAACATGATCACACCTGAGTACTGTTTGGGTGTTAATCACATAGCGATGTGAACTAGATTATTGACTCTAGTAAACCCTTTGGGTGTTGGTCACATGATGATGTGAACTATGGGTGTTAATCATATACAGATATGAATATTGGTGTTAAATCACATGACGATGTGAACTAGATTATTGACTCTAGTGCAAGTGGGAGACTGAAGGAAATATGCCCTAGAAGCAATAATAAAGTTATTATTTATTTCCTTATTTCATGATAAATGTTTATTATTCATGCTAGAATTGTATTAACCGGAAACATAATACATGTGTGAATACATAGACAAACATAGTGTCACTAGTATGCCTCTACTTGACTAGCTCGTTTATCAGAGATGGTTATGTTTCCTAGCCATGTACAAAAGAGTTGTCATTTGATTAACGGGATCACATCATTAGGAGAATGACGTGATTGACTTGACCCATTCCGTTAGCTTAGCACTTGATCGTTTAGTATGTTGCTATTACTTTCTTCATGACTTATACATGTTCCTGTAACTATGAGATTATGCAACTCCCGTTTACCGGAGGAACACTTTGGGTACTACCAAATGTCACAACGTAACTGGGTGATTATAAAGGAGTACTACAGGTGTCTCCAAAGGTACATGTTGGGTTGGCGTATTTCGAGATTAGGTTTTGTCACTCCGATTGTCGGAGAGGTATCTCTGGGCCCTCTCGGTAATGCACATCACTATAAGCCTTGCAAGCAATGTAGCTAATGAGTTAGTTACGGAATGAAGCATTACGTAACGAGTAAAGAGACTTGCCGGTAACGAGATTGAACTAGGTATTGGATACCGACGATCAAATCTCGGGCAAGTAACATACCGATGACAAAGGAACAAAGTATGTTGTTATGCGGTTTGACCGATAAAGATCTTCGTAGAATATGTAGGAGCCAATATGGGCATCCAGGTCCCGCTATTGGTTATTGACCGAGAATAGTTCTAGGTCATGTCTACATAGTTCTCGAACCCGTAGGGTCCGCACGCTTAAGGTTTCGATGACAGTTATATTATGAGTTTATGAGTTTTGATGTACCGAAGGAGTTCGGAGCCCCGCATGAGATCGGGGACATGACGAGGAGTCTCGAAATGGTCGAGACGTAAAGATCGATATATTGGACGACTATATTCGGAGTTCGGAAAGGTTCCGAGTGATTCGGGTATTTTTCGGAGTACCGGAGAGTTACGGGAATTCGCCGGGGAGAAGTATTGGGCCTTATTCGGCCGTGCGGGAAAGAGAGAGGGGCTGCCTAGGGCAGGCGCGCCCCATGGCCTAGTCCGAATTGACTAGGGGGGGCCGCACCCTCCTTCCTTCCCTTCTCTCTTCCCCTTCCTTGTCTCCTACTCCTAATACATGGAAGGACTCCTAGTTGGACTAGGAAAGGGGGAATCCTACTCCCGGTGGGAGTAGGACTCCCCTAGGGCGCGCCATAGAAGAGGGCCGGCCCTCCCCTCCTCCACTCCTTTATATACGGGGGTAGGGGGCACCCCATGAACACACAAGTTGATCTACGGATCGTTCCTTAGCCGTGTGCGGTGCCCTCTTCCACCATATTCCACCTCGGTCATATCGTCGCGGAGTTTAGGTGAAGCCCTGCGCCGGTAGAACATCATCATCGTCACCACACCGTCATGCTGATGGAACTCATCTCCGGAGCCTTTGCTGGATCGGAGGGCCGGAGATCGTCACCGAGCTGAACGTGTGCTGAACTCGGAGGCCCCGTACGTTCGGTGCTTGGATCGGTCGGATCGTGAAGACGTACGACTACATCAACCGCGTTGTGCTAACGCTTCCGCTTACGGTCTACGAGGGTACGTGGACGAACACTCTCCCCTCTCGTTGCTATATCATCACCATGATCTTGCGTGTGCGTAGGAAATTTTTTGAAATTACTACGTTCCCCAACAAACTAGGCCAACACACACAACCAAAAGTTCAGAGAAAAGAATACTCAGGAAGCATGTTGAGGAGGTGAAACACGGGTGTTGGCATTGTTGATAACAGGCGTATGCATCCTATTGATGAGATAGCAAGCAGTAAGAAACGCCTCATCCCAAAACCGAAGAGGTAGGGAGGAGTGTGCGAGGAGGGCTAGACCCGTCTCAACGAGATGACGGTGCTTGCGTTCAACTATACCATTCTGTTGGGAGGTATGTGGACAAGACACACAATGAGCAATGCCGGTCGCTGAAAATAAGCATGGAGACGGTGATACTCACCACCCAGTCTGACTGAACAGAACGAACCTTAGCATTCAAGAGATGCTCAACATGGTTTTGAAAAGTGTAAAAAATGCTCTCAACATCAGATTTATGCTTGATCAAGTATATCCAGCAGTAACGACTATAGTCATCAATGAAGCTGGCATAGTACTTGAAACCCCCGGAAGATGGTAAAGCAGGACCCCAAACATCGGTATGAATAAGCTCAAGTGGTGATGTAGAAACACGAGTAGAATAATTATATGGTAACTGGTGACTCTTAGCACGCTGACAAGCATCACACATACAGGACTCATTGTTTGGAGAGCACAACAATTTATCGGTAGCCAGCCTAACGCCGGAAGACGCATGACGTCCAGAGGTGACGACGCGACTGAACGGGAGAGGGTAGAGGCCGCCACGACTCCTACCGCGAAGAAGAATTTTCTTCGTGAACTTGTCCTTGACATAGAAAAAGAATTTATGAAATTCAACAAAGATATTATTGTTCACAATTTTGCTCCAATCTTTCACTATTAAGCATTCATTGCTTTCAGAAATCCTGAATGCACTCATGTGCAATGTAGGAAATCTTAGTCGTAAGCTAACCATTGACATGCGACCTTTTGTCTCGATCCACTGTGGCACAACTGTCATCGGGAGTCCCTGTTGAAGAACATCGTATAGTAATTAATATACTTAGCAATGAAAGTTTAGCTTCAAAAATAATGTATGCAAAAGATGCACTAATTAAGGACAAATAGTTAAAATCTTACCATCTTTCGATTATAGATGTGACCGTAGTTCAATACGATCACTATTGGTCGCACATTTTGAGTACTAACATTTCTAAGTTCAGGAAAAAAAATTGACTTCACAGTATTAAGATTCTCAAGCCATGAAACATAATGGCTTATCTCCTCACAGTTTAGTTGAGCCCCGGAGCAGTAGTAGGTCATGTCTACCAAGCGCCGGACATGTTTGCTTGAACCGAAATAAGCTGACAATACAAATTAGTTGTCAACTATTTTGAATAAACTGTATCAAAGACATAAACATATGCATGCATGGTTGAGAAAACTCACATAATGGTAGAACTGGGGCGTTTGCACATCGACCCAGATGTCTATATTACCTTCAATATCATCTTCCGGACGAATATCAAAGGTGATAACCATATCAGGCTCAAATGCATAAGCCTTGCATAGTGCTTGCCAAGTTTTGCATTCAAAATGGGTGTATGTGTCTCCATTATATAATTTGACGTTAAAAGTATACCCATGCTCCGTCTTCAAGTAAACTCTCTTTACCTCCATATCATCTATAGGACTAAAACCTATCTTATCCAAGACAAAAATTCTTGCATGGCAGGGGATGCGCTAGTAGAATAGTGAAAATTTAAAATTATAAGTTGAAGCAAATGAAGCATAAGTTTTGCATTCAAATAGTAATTGACAAAGTGACTTACTGTATCAACTTCGAATGTCTCATCCAGCTTGATGCTGAAGCGCCTACCATCAACAAGGAAATTTCTGTCGCACAGGCCGCGCTGGTCTTCACAGTGTTCGCACATAATGAAATCTTTTTCGTCGTCAGATGACATTTCCTATGTTCATATAGGTGAAACATTAAACACCTATTACTATCTAACATTAATTAATATCTAGCCAAATATATATCCATCTAACATTTGACATTAATATATCTAACTATATTCATCTCTAACAATTGACAGAAAAACTCATTAACAAATAATATTTTAATTAGATCATCAAATCTCAGATACCTAAATTAGTTCAAATCTCATATACCTAAATAAACTAGTTATATTAATTATTAAACTAGTTCAAATCTCATATACCTAAATAAACTAGTTAAACACTAAAAATAAACTAGTTATATTAATTATTCAGCTAGTTCAAATCTCTAGTTCGACAATTTTCTATCTATAGCTAATTCATCTAACATTCGACATTAATCTAACATTCGATCATCTAATTAACTTTTCTAAAAACATAAAATAAGTAAAAAAATATGTGTGTGTGTGTGTGTGTATGTGTGTGTGTATGTGTATGCGTGCAGACGCCGCGCGCCACCGACGTGTCTGAAGGGGCGCCAGTGTCTGGGCTGGTGCTTGACGACGACGGACGGCGGCCTTGGCGGGTATCTGTGAGCGAGATACGTCTGGGACATGGGCGGACGACGACGACGACGCGCTGTGGCGTTAAGGCGGCGGCGCGAGACGGCGACAACGACGGCGGCGGCGGGGACAGCGACGACGGGCGACGGGCGGCGCGGACGGGTCGAGCGGCGTGCGAGAGGTTGGAGACGAAAGAAGTGGGGAGATCTAACTGAATTTTCGTAAGTGTTGTATATATAGGAGAGGCCTTTAGTACCGGTTGCAGCCACCAACCGGTACTAAAGGACAACTTTGGCCAGGCCAAGAGGCGGGAAGAGCAGGTCTTTAGTACCGGTTGGTGGCTCCAACCGGTACTAAAGGGTGGTCTTTAGTACCGGTTGGAGCCAACAACCGGTACTAAAGGCCTCGCGCTGCCACCCCAAATTTTAGTCCCACCTCGCCGGGCGAAGGGCAGCCGCACTGGTTTATAAACCCAGTCGCGGCTACCTCTTTGAACTCCTCTATATAGCAGGCTTGTGGGCCTAAACTCTGCGCGCTGCCCTGTGAGCCTGCTGGGCCTTTAAGGCCTGTAATTGCACGCCTGTGGCCTAGCAGGCCCACAGGGCAGCGCCCCAATTTTTTTATAGTTTTTTTCTTCTATTTATTTGCGAGTAGTTTTATTCATCTAGTTTGCCAAAATTCAACATTTTCAGAGTTCATTTTGTAGTGATTTTCAATTTCACTGTCATTTTGTGAGTAGTTTTATTCATCTAGTTTTTTCTTTTCTGCTATATTTATTTTCTTCTATTTATTTCTGAGTAGTTTTTTATATAGTTTTTTCTTTTCAGCTATAGTTTTTTTCTTTTCTGCTATTTTTTCTTTTCTGCAAAACTTGATGGTCAAAGTCTGGAGTTATAACCAAAGTTAAAAAAAAAAGAAATGCCGACGTGCAATTAGTTTTTGCCATAACAGAAGAAGTCCGGAGTTATAATAAGTTATTAAAAATAAAAAAGAGGTGCAATGCTCGTTAATTTGCTTCAAGCCTTTCGGAATAGTGTAAACTGCACTGCGCGTAGCTCCGTGCAATCTACCATATTCCCGAAGGCTTGAAGCTAAGCAACGTGAGCATTGAGCCTCTTCTTCATCGTCTATGCACTCAGGGCTTATAAACCGCTCCTAGTCCCTCTCTCTTGGCGAGGTGGGACTAAAAAACAGCTTACTAAGAAACTGTAGTACTGGTCACCCTTTAGTACCGGTTAGAGCCACCAACCGGTACTAAAGGTGGTGCGCTGCCTGCACAAAATTTAGTGTCATTTAGCTCAAAACAAATCATTGAATACATGAAAAATAGCAAATGAAGGCAGAAATGGTTGAAAGTTGACGGCGTCGCTTTGAATGGTGCATACTGAATGCACAAAAAGTCGGAAGTTGTAATAAGTTTAAAAAAATGAAATGCTTTTGTAACAGATGAGTTTAATTTCGTCAGAAACCTGAATACTTCGAAAGAGATTGTCCAGTTTGTAAACGAAGTGCATCCAGTTTTTGCCGTAACCCTCTCTACTTTTTTGAACAATCTATGTGGGTGAAATGATGATACCATGCCAAGTTTCAAATTTTTCAGAATTCATTTGTAGTGCTTTTCAATTTCCAGGTATCTTAGTTCTCAAAACAAATCATTGAATGCATGAAAAATAGCAAATGAAGGTAGAAATGGTTGAAAGTTGATGGCGTCGCTTTGAATGGTGCATACTGAACGCAAAAAATATAAGAGCATTTACATCATGATCTTATATTTCTTTACAGTCTAAATTGTCAATATGATCTTATAACATCAAAAATACTTTGATCATCAATGATCTTTGTGTGTACAATCTGAATTGTCAATATGAGTCATCAACGATTTATAAACCGATGAAGACTCATATTGCGGCCACAAATTCTACACATAGAGTTCAATGAAGACCAATTGCTTGTGATAGTTTGAGAAATAACATATTTAAGGTGGTAAAAGGCTTGTTAGGGGAGCGAGGTGGGACTAAAAACAGCTTGCCATAACCTCATTAGTACCGGTTCGTGGTACGAACCGGCACTAAATGGTGATGGTGGGGCCATAGCCTGCCCGCAGGCTGACACAGCCTCTTTAGTACCGGTTCGTGGCATGAACCGGTACTAAAGGTTCGCCACGAACCGGTGCTATTGATCGCCGCCACGAACCGGTGCTATTGTACACATTAGTGCCGGCTGAAATTCAGACCGGCACTATTGTGCTTCACGTTTGACCCTTTTTCTACTAGTGAGGTTATGTTGCCACCCATGTTGAGAAAAAACCTCCGTAGCCACCTGCTCCAACCGCGTACACACCGCCTTGAACAGCGATTGGTGCTCCGATCGTTGTAGCATAGACCACATATGAAGCGAGTGCGTACAACGGAAAATAACCTGTAGAGGAGAAGCATTTTTTCCATTAAAAACCAAATTGTTTCTACATAGCCAGAGCGACCAAATTAAGGCATACGCTCCCACCCTTATAAGCGCTTTAAACCTATTTGGAATACCGTCCAACCAGTGACCAAATATATTGGCAACACTTGTGGACGGATATAAATTTGACGCTATTTGGATGATTGACCACATAGAACATGCAAACTTGCATTGGAAAAAGAGGTGTTTGATTGTCTCGTCATGAGTACAAAAACAACACTTCTTACTCCCTGGCCAGTTGCGTCGTGCGGGGTTGTCTTTGGTCAACACAACTCCCTTATGAAGATACCGCATGAAAATTTTCACTTTTAGTGGAATCTTGGACTTCCAAATTTTCTTGTTATTACTCACTGGTACCTCAGAATGTGTAAGCGCACGGTACATAGAGTCTACTGTAAAAGACCCTGATGTAGTAAGGTTCCAGCGAAACACATCCCGACCTTGTGTCAGGTTAATCGAATCCAACCAGGACAAAAGATTATGCCATGACATAAGTCTGGGGCCAATCAAATCCCGCCTAAACGAAATGTTCGGCGGGGATGAACTGAGCACGTGCGCAATAGTGTTGTTCTTATCGCGAGCAATGTTATATAAGGCTGGATATTGTTCTCTGAGACTGGCATTGCCTAGCCAGATGTCTTCCCAGAATCGAATCTCCGACCCGTCTTTTATCGCGAAAGACCCAAAGCGAAAGAGATGTTTCTTTGCCGCCATTAGGCCAGCCCAGAAGTGCGAGTCATCAGGTTTCCAATATGCCTGGGACACTGCCTTTTGGCCTAGATACTTGTTGCGCAACATGGTTTGCCAAACACCATCCTCAGTAAGAAGTTTGAACAACCATTTACTGAGCAAGGCCTCATTCTTGACCTGTAGGTCATGAATTCCAAGGCCGCCTTGGTCTTTTGGCCTACAAACCATGCTCCATTTGGCCAACCGACATTTTTTCTTTTCTCCATCTCCTTGCTAAAAAAATCTGGATCTAAAATAATCCAATCTTTGCAGGACCCTTTTCGGGAGTTGGAAAAAAGAAAGCATATAGAGAACCATATTTGTGAGAACGGAGTTAATCAAAACCAGCCGTCCTCCAACTGAGAGCAGCTTGCCTTTCCAACTGCTCAATCGTTTCTCTAGACGCTCCTCTACATGCTTCCACTCCGCAATGGTGAGATGCCGATAGTGGATCGGTATTCCCAAATATTTAATCGGGAATTGGCCATGTGCGCAACCAAAGAGGTCAGCATAATCGGCAGCCGCCTCAACGGCTTCTCCAAAGCAGAAAAGTTCACTTTTATGGAAGTTAATTTTGAGACCCGACATTTGCTCAAACGCTGATAGCAAGAGTTTTAGGTTTCGAGCCTTGGGGTATACAACACGTACACGTATATATATATATATATAATACAACTCTAACAGAGAGGTGGCGATGCCAGTTGCCAGGGGCGCAGTGCTGCATGCACGGTTTCATAAATTAGTTAATCGTGCAAGCATTACGGCACTCATTCAGTGATTCATGCTGATGCAGTGGCAGTGCTGCGGGGTGTCCTAAAGCCCGGCCTCTGCTCTTTGGAGTGCGGACTAAAGCCAGCGGGCATGGCGTGCCAGGTTGATACATAGTGGAAGCCCCACTTTAGACTTGTCTCTGATCACTGCTTTGGAGGCAAGATCATGAAGATTTGTATACTAGATATAGGATTCCTTGTTCTGTTCGAAATGGTAGCCTAGCAAAGATCATGTTTTTGTTGAGGCAGGACAGTACGGAGCATGTAGCCACTAATTGCTAGGATATGATAAACTGGACGCCTAGTTAAGCACTCCCTTTGTAAAGAAATATAAGAGCGTTTAGATCACTAAAGTAGTGATCTAAACGCTCTTATATTTGTTTACGGAGGAACACTACTAGATTTTCCATTATAGCCGAGGGTCCAATCACCATCGGATATTGAAGTTCACCCTCGGATACCCTAATAACCGACGGGTCACCGTCGGCTATCTCCCGTCGGCCTTGCTTTGTCGGCCATTACACATATATCCGACGGTACCGTCAGATAATATCATTTCCAACGGTAATAGGCCGACGGTTAACCGTTAGACATAAATTGATCATCAGAAACTTGACGACACTTATAGCTGATGGTTCCCCGTCGGATATTTATTTTCCTACGGTTATTGCCTCCCGTCAGTTTTCTTAATAGTCGACGGTATATTTGACTGTCAAGGTTATTTATAACCTCGAGGAGTGCCAAACCGTCAGTTCATATGATTACTGATGGTGCATAGAACCCTTCGGGGATTCCTTTAGTTGAGAACTTTCTAGCACCATCAATCGATAAATTAACCAATGTTCCCAAGTTCCTATGGGCATATTGTGTACCCAAGATGTTTGTTGCACGTAGGAGATAAGTCACCCTTACAAATTTCTTGCATCGAGGGTTGTTATGTACCAAGAAATTGTGATTCATGACGATATTATTTCAAAATACTGGCCTTTAAATACATCTCAGAATCACAAAACTACACATGATCAAAGAAAATATATTTTATTTAGCATAACAACAAAAACTATGACATGTCTAATGAGTTGAATCAATATTACATTGGCCATACCGACGCATCTAAGAAGTGTCAAATGAAAAACAAAATAGTAACTAAGATATAATGGTCCAAACATTGTGCATAAGCTAAATTGTCCATGAACTTCATAACTTCACTTGGTTGCATGACTCGAAGATCATCAGGCTCATCACCATTATCGCCGTCTTGATCGTAATGTCCATCGCCATATATATAATCTCCCACATTGCCATAGATACCATCGTCATCATTAGTATCATAGCATTATCACACCTCAATTTATCTCCAATATGACTTCCCAATACCTAAGAAACTATAAGACTAGTTATAAGAGAGATGAAAAATGATATAATGCATCTGACATTTAATTGAGCTAAAAGGAACAAACTTACTTGTTCGGGAATCATCTACACATTGACATAGAAATCACACCTTAGTAAGAATTATTAGTGTTACACCAATACTTCAATCCTTTTCCAACCATACGTCTTGCAAATGGAAACTGAAAAGTAAAAATGAACAACAAAAATAAAATGACTATTGTTTTGCACCTTTTATGCACAGAGTTATACAGACTAGTACTTCTAGATCTTTTAATACAGTTCACTGTTATTTGTGATAACTTGCTTTAGTAATCAACTCTACAAGTTAACCAAGAGGAACGGTTTATCAGCTTAAAGTAAAGAGTAAGTAAATCTAAAATCCACATCAACGCCTATGTGTTCATAAATCATTATATGGAGAACTAAAATGCCAAGGCGACACATGCAACATGGTTCAGGAATAAGATAAGATGGCAAATCTACCATCAGTTCAAGAAAAACCTGGATATGTGCCATTAAATCGACACAACTTTGAGAAAATATCATGGAAAGATCTTACTGCAGATATATAGAATTGAAAAGAACAATCCATTAGGAAATACACCATTCCGCGGGTCATATGTGTCAGTTCATTGCCTCAATTGATGCCTTTTCCCCTGACCTACACACACATTTCTCGACCCAAAGATATGCACCAGGGCCAGCAAACATAATACACGCACAAGATACTAGAATGTCTTCTAGGGAACAAGTTTGTTGTACGAAGCTAAACTAGTTAGTACTATTCTTTTGTAGTAGTTTTGCCAGCATAGTTGTGTGAATCATACATATTTGACATCCTAGCTAGCAAGGATTTGACATTCAGAATCAATCAGACTAGATTAACGTGGGTTGAAACCTTAGATTGCAGATAAGTACTACTCCAAAATTACGAACTGGTACAATGGAACCAAAGACGTGTGGTACGATAAGTTCACCTACCAAAATTTGGCCATCTCACCGGTGGATGGGATCTGCTTGGACAATGATTCATAGAAAATCCAGATGAATGGAAACATATGTACTCCAGCATGTATGAATTAAGAAAAAGCAGATGGATGGAATTTGATTATGGTGATACCTGATACGGTACCTCTTCGATCGGAAGGATCAAACTTCTGGCTGGGTAGGGAGAAGACCTTTCCTCTGGCGGCTGTTCAGCTAGAGATGTGGATCTCTCGCCTCCTTTACCCTGCATGCGAATGAGCGCAGAACATCAGCCCACGGCGCCGGCCGCCCATTAGCACGCCCCGCCGCTCGGCCATCAGCCTTGCGCCCCTGCCCCCCGCTTGCCCATCAGCCCATGTTGCCGCCGCTCCCACAACAGCATGCATAGCCACTCGCCATTTTCTGCCACCACCAGTCACCGTACTTAGCTGCATGAATACAAGAAAATAAGAGATCAAGGCGAGGGGAGAAAGGAAGTCCCTGGGAGACAGAGGAAAGGAGGCACTGACCTAGCACCGTAACTTGCCGAGTGCTGTCGGTTGCTGCCACAACGGGTGAGAGACGGGATCTGAGTGCAGAACTGCTCTAGGCTCCAATCGAGAGGTGAGAGAGAATGAGGCTAATCTGGTTGAGGTGGAAGCTAATCTGGAGCTGGGCGGTGGCAAGGTTCACGACGGCCCAGTGGGTGGTTAGAGGAAGTTGAGATCGTGGCTTCGTGCCGCGTGGGCTATTTCGATTTTTTTTCCTTCACGCGTGCTATTTTTTTCAATTGGTTTTCTTTTTTCGAGAATCATCGCGCGTGTCCGTTGAAACTTTCACCCCGTGCATGTTGACCACACTTAAAAATGTACTCTAAAAAACACTTACGAATCTATACACATTGAAATATACGTCGCAGAATTTTAAACTCAATAATGTGTGGATGGGACTGACAAAGTGCACTCTTTTTTTTCTCAAAAGGAGGATTAACACTGCTCTCTGCATGCACCCAACCACTTTATTAATTATTCATCAAAATCTTACAAGTTAATACATCAATAAGTCTGAAGCCATCTACCTGGCAACACATGTCGCCACTCCTATCAACTTGATGATGGGGGTGCACACGGACGGGGCCGTCTACCCAAATCTCACACCAAAACCCAGCATCTAAAACCGGAGTCCTCAACCAAGCCGCCCAACGGTGGGTTGGGGGGACAAACCGGTCTAGCGGACTCTTAGCGGGCACCCAAACACGCACTTCATCGTCTCTTGACTCAGAAAGAATCAGAGTCAAAGCCTCCGAACACCACAGTAGCTCTGCATTGTACATGCGCATCTTCGCATTTTGTAGCCGAGGACAATCTGGGCCTCACCGGCTACCGCCGCCGCCCCGGGATCCAGACCGAGCATCGCTGCCGCCACCGACCACGCCCAGTCGCACCTCCCTCCTCCAGTCGGTGGTCCCGACCGGCACCACCACCGCACCCATTGATCAAATTAGGAGCAACACCCCCATGATTCAGGGTATCATGTGCCCCTTGGAGACCGCTAGAGGAAGAACGGTACCTGCGCCACCGCCGTCTCACGGGTTTTCCTAGCGCCGACCACCGGCGACTGCAGAGGGGAGGGAGGGGAGGAGGTGGTTCTAGCAACTAGGGATTGGGTCCTCTCATGTCGCCCGTGCGAGGGGCGATGTGGGACTTGTGAGTCGGGCGTATATGCTAATAATAAGAGCTACCTTAGCTCACATGAATAAATGTCATACTTGGTTGAGTCCACCTTCATTGCTAAACATACTTTTATTCTTCCTACGTAAATTGAAAACATTAATCCAAATGATAGATTATCTATCTGTTTCACATATCATTAATGAATTGGAATATTTTTATAGTTGGTCCACTATCACCCCTAGTCTCAATCAGTGTTGCCTAGATTCCATCGTCAATTGGGTGAATATCTCATCTTACTATGTATATTTTTTTGAGAAAACTTCCAACATATTCATCATCAATCATGATAGTATAACGTATATTAGAAATAATAAAAATTATATGCAGATCCGTAGACCACCTAGCGATGACTGCAAACATTGAAGGACCCGAAGGCTCGCCGCCGTCATCACCCCTCCCTCCTTGGAGCCGGGAAAATTTTTTGTAGTAGACAGATGGGTACCTCCAACCACACACACACAAACATCTCTGTTGTCAACTTATTTTGGCTGAGTTCACCTTCATCGACATGGACAAGAACCATGCCAAACACATTTTTCCATGTTTACTGTCTGCGTACTATAATGCAAAACTTTAATGCACTTGCTTACAATTTACTCTTTCATACGAATAAATGAATTAAGAAAATTAATTAGCCTATCCATGATAAAATTGTCGACTGGGTCAAGCAAGATCTCGCCTAGCTTGGTCAATATACATGTTATAAAGATAGTCTACTCTGATAGGCCAAGACATAAAAGACCGCCCCCCGAATGTCAAAAACACATAATTAGTCGTTCTGAAAAAGACAACATATTTTAGTCTTCGCCATTTGTAAAATTGGTGTAGAAATACACGTTCTACGCATTAACCAATGGTTTAACTCACCAGCCATTTACATCCACTAGCCATGCATGTGTTAGAATCTAATAAAGATCTTTACACTACAATTATGTGGAATAAAACCATCGGTCCATCCATATGTCTATTGCCATTGTTCGCTGAAACACATTGCCAACAGTGAAAGTTAACCGTCGGCTATTTCTATTGCCCCTCACGTATTTTCTCAAATATCTGAGAGTATCGTATGTCCCGTCGGCCATTTTCACTCATGGCTGAGAGTTGTTTTTGGACCGTCGGTTTTTACACTTCACCGTCGGAGATTAAATGAAATAACCATCGGTATACCCAAAACCGTCAGGTATTAGTAAGACCCGTTGGGCATTGCATTGGATAGCCGAGGGTTGGGATTTCACCGTCGGGTATTTTCCTCTACCGTCGGCTATAGCTAGTTATAACTATGAGTAGAGGATAACCGTCGGCCATTAATGCTACCGTCAGTAATCACTGTAATAGCCGACGGCCCCTCGGCTATTAAATTTCACCGTCGGAAATATGGGGATTTCTAGTAGTGGAAGTATATATAAATCATGTTGTTTTCAATAAATAAAACTACAACTAATTTTTTCATGTACTAACTCTGCTTCAAATTATAGTTTGTTTGAATATTTTTACCCTAAGTTTGACCACTTGTCTTATTTTATACAAAATATCTCTTCTTTTATCACGGCTTGCTTTTATATAAACAAAAGTTCTTCAAGAATGACTTAAATTTAAATATGTTTGCACAATATTTTTGAGTAAGATGAGTGGTTAAACTTGTGGTCGAAAAAGACAAATGGACGAATTTGGACGTTGCTCTAACTTTAGAGAGGAAGAGAAAAATGTTTTGAAGATGAGATCATAGATGCAGAAATCTGGAAATCACTATTATGAAGGTTTTCTTTTGGTTGAAGATTTAGCAACAGGATTGGAGCTTAAACTAGCTTTAGCTTTTTTTCCCATGCCACTCTTCTGAATATTTGTTTTGTGTAGCCTCGATGTTATTTGATTGTATCTTGGGTTACATACATTCATACGTGAATGCATAGTCTGTCTGGATTATTTCCCTTTATCTAAGAAAAAAACATGTACTGTACTGTGAAAAATTACAAGGCCCTAGACTCACTTGCAGTTAGACAAGACACGCAAAAATATCCATTAACATCTTCAACATCACATTAGTTTCATTAAATTGTTCATTAACAAGTTCTGACATCTGAAATTGCAAATTATAATATTCAAAAAAAAGTTGAAGGAAGTCATACATAAATTTGACTTGAGATAATGGCAACGATACATAATTTGAAATAGAGGAAGTATATATATATACTTACTATACTGACGTTTTTCTCCAGATCTGCTGTTCCCTTAGAGGATCCTAATTAAGTGAGGTTTCCACATGCCTGGGATTCCAGCAGCTTGATTACTTGAAAAGTCTGGATATCCTACAGTTCATTCTCGCCATGCAACGCAAGACCACGGGGCGTGGCCTGTCTGTACCTGTACCCGAAGAAATCATATAGTATACGTGGTACGAAGCTGAACAGGTCTGTTGTACTATATTAAAGAAAATTCTGTTCAATGTTGGTTAGGAGTTGGGGGTACACACGCATTACTATCTCAGACAGAGCTAGTGGCATGTTGGGATGGCTCCATCTATCGCGGCAGCAAGTCCCAGCCTAAGACTGCTACACATACTTAAGACGACATCATTGTAGAACAGATGTGCCAACAATGCTGCTAGATCACACAGAACGTCCAAATTGTGTTGTCCTTTGTTTCCACTAGAACATACCATATAAACAGATGGAAAGAAGTAACGAATGACAAATGAATGCCACACTGAAAGCCTAACAATAGGGATGGATTTGTATTTTAACAAAGATAGGAGCTTACACATGAAAGGGCCGGCATTGTGTAACTGATACCATAAATCACTTACTAATGAAAGGTCGATAATTTTCCTATAAGCAGCATAATTAAGGTCATGCACAAGCAATTACATGCAAAAATATTCTCTCTGTTTGGCTTGAATACAACCTGCAAAAAGACTTATTTCACTAGCACTCACAGAGACTTGGGAACAATGCATCCCTCTCTCGAATCAGCTTGTATACCCCCTGTACAACTTGAGCCAAAGAACATGAGCAGTATCGTGCACTGGACGTAGGGATCGTTCGCCCGAACCAGTTTAAATCTCTTGTCTTCTTGACTCACCATCCGAACCCGACACGTGCACATAAATTTGGGACTGGCTAGAGGACAGTCGATTGAAAACAATATTTGAGTCAGTCGACTGACCCAAAACTTCTTTCAGTCGATTATGTACTAGCTAGATTTTTCTTGGGTGGTAGTGGATCACCGGTGCATGCATGCAGCCCCTTTCACCAACTTAAATAGTAAAAGCTGCGTCCAAGTACTAGGCGTGCTAATGGTGGATCGCCCGCAGCTGAATTCTTTAATATCACACTGTTTCATAAGCAAGTTATGCTACGATATGTATAAGATGAGAGACTGTATTAGATCCAGCACTGATTGCTGCATGGTATGAGATAATATATACGTACAGAAAAATTGCTAGAACATACTTCCAGTTGAGATTGCACCAAGTTGACCATAATCACTAAAAAACTAAAACCAAAGCTAATACAAAATTAAAAACAAAAGAGATTTTTTCTAAGAAAGAATGAATTAAGGACATTGCTATTACCTAAAAGAATAAAGAAAACGTAAAACACATGAAACACACAATGACAGAAAAATATACAAGATTGGCACAAAAAATTGCATTGTTTCATAATATACAAAAGTAAGCATAGTAATGCAATTTTAGACAGCGGTATAAATTGCACACACGTTGCATAAAAAATGAGTAAGTATATATCCATGTTATGGGAGTTATTATTTGATAGGCGCCTATTTTTTTGTGGGCATTGGTCAAATCGACCCCACTACTCTCCACCACGTGATCAAGATACAAAGGGTCAACCACATTCTTCTTCCCCCATACTAATACTGAAACTATATAAAACATAAAAAACAGAAAAATGAAGTTTTTTAGGGAAGAATGAATCTGGCATTGGTATTACCCTTTAATAAGAAAGAAAATAAAAAATAAAACAAACAATGAAAAAATTTGCACCGAATTTACACAGAAATTGTGCTATTTTATAATACGCAAGAAGAAGCATATAATGCGGGATTCTTCAGAAAAAGAAGTTTCCTAAGAAAGAATGAATTCGTGGCATTGGTAGTACCCTTAAAGAAGAAAGAAAATGAAATTTCCTAAGAAGGAATGAATTTGTGGCATTAGTAGTACCCTTAAAGAAGAAAGAAAATGAATAAAAGAAATAATCAAAATAATGAAGTTTTTTAAGAAAGAATGAATTGATGGCATTGGTATTACCCTTTAAAAAGAAAGGAAATGAATTAAAACTAAAACAAAATCAAATTAATAAATTTTTCTAAGGAAGAGTGAAATTGGTGGCATTAGTATTACTCTTTCAGAAGAAAGAAAATGAAATAAAAACAAAAAATCAAAATAATAAATTTTTGTAAGAAAAATGAATTACTGGCATTGATATTACCACGTAAGAAGAAAGAAATAAAAAATCAAACATGTCAAAATTGCACAATATACACAATAATTGCACTTTTATATAATGTGCAAGAATAAGCATACGATACTGGAATTTTCACAAAACAGAAAATCACAAGAATGAATGAATTAGTGGCATTGGTATCACTCTAAAAAAGAAATAAAATAAAAATAATTAAAAAATCAAAATATAGAAGTTTTATGAAGAACAATGAAGTTGTGTCATTGGTTCAAAAAGTTCAAAAAAACTTGCACATAACTTTCTACTAAAATTGCACTTATGTAGTATGCAAACAACAATCATATAATAGTGTAACTTATTTACATTCACCCAACATCCCAAAAATACCTACAAAATAAAAAATAAAACCAACTAATAAAGAAAAAACAAAAACAGAAAGAGAAATGCATAAAATAGAAAAACAGAAAAAAAAACAAAGGGACAGAGGGATTGGCTTATAACATGTAAGAAAATAAATATAATAGTGAAATTTTTGACACTCTAGTATAATTTACATACATAGTACCTACCTGTATACATTTACACACACTCAACATCCAAAAAAACATATAAAAGAAAAAAAAACTCAGCCAATAAAGAAAAACAAAACAATAAATGGGCATGAAAACAGAAGCAAAAATATGGAAGAAAAAAAATCACGGACACACACACTACACAGTACACACACCGTAAAAAGTGCCATGCACTCTATCCATATGCATGTGCGTGCAAAGAGTCACCATGCATGCATGGAGGCTGTGGCATGCACATTGCTGAAAGCAGAAATCGACTGAAGAAGATAGTACAGGGTCAGTCAATTCTATTCTGAGCTCCCACGCGTATCACAAAGTACTTCAATCAACGGCCACAAAATTGACTGACCCTAAATTAAAAAGTCAGTCACCTGACATATAGCTAAAGTGCATAAATTTACTACATAGTTGGTAGTTTCATAACGCTGACAGATGGCGCGCCAGGTAGGGGGAGCGCGTGTCATCACATTGGAAGCAGGGGCGGGCCCACGTTGGCCCAGCAGGTAGCCCATGACACCGGGTAAAAAATCATCTTACCTTATACATATAGAGCCCACGTAAGCTTGGACACCCCTAAATTTTCTACAGGGACACCCTGTACAGACCAAAAGGCTACAAGTAGGCAACTAGGGCCCAGACGGCCCAGCCGACAGGCAGCGCGTGACGCCCTGGAAAAGGCCCAGTACATACATTGATCGATAACGCATGTTGGAACTCAGCTTGCTGAGGTTTTCCTTCCATATGATATAACAGCGATCCTGAAAGTGCCGATCTGCACAAGAAATATGGATGATTTTTGGTCTTGGGGTTTTGAAAAAAGTGGAATCTTCTCTGTCCGTTCGGCTTACAGGATGATTGTGGATATAAAACGAAGGCGTGAAGACTGGCTGGAAGGAAGAGGGGGATCCTCTAATACGACAGCAAATGAGAAGGCTTGGGATACTTTATGGAGAGTCCAAGTCCCGGCGAAGCTCAAAAACTTCCTCTGGAGATTGGCCAAAAATTCGCTACCCACCGAGGATGTTCGCAAGGATAGGAATATGTCACATCATGATCAGTGTTATGCATGTGGAGTCCAAGACTCTTGGAGACATAGCTTGCTTGAGTGTACAGTGGCACGATGTGTTTGGTCTCTTGTAGACCATGATTTGCTGGACCATGTGATCGCTACAATAGAGCCTTCAGCAAGAGCCTGGTTATTCTTTATGATGGAGACACTGGACCTTGAAAAACTAATATGGTTGACAGTCACAATGTGGGCGATTTGGTATGCTAGAAGACAGCTTATCCACGAGGGGATACATCAGAGCCCATACGAGACACACAGCACTAGTAGAAAAGGGGCCAATGGTCCAGGCCGCTCCAGCCCATTAGTCCCGGTTCAATCCAGAACCGGGACCAATGGGGGCATCGGACCCGGTTCGTGAGCCCCGGGAGCCGGCCGGGCCACGTGGCCCATTGGTCCCGGTTCGTCTGAAACTATTGGTCCCGGTTGGTGGGACGAACCGGGACCAATGGGCCTCGCTCCTGCCCCAAAACCATTGGTCCCGGTTGGTGGCATGAACCGGGACCAATGGGCTTCCCATTAGTCCCGGTTCGAACCTTCAACCGGGACTAAATGGTTGGTACCCGTTGCGACCAGAGTTTAGTCCCACCTCGCCAACCAAAGGGGAACGGGACCGGTTTATAAGCCCCTCCCTCTCTACCTTATTGAGCTCCTCCGAAAATGAAAATAGATGCGCTTATATAGGTAATTTAGCATAAATTCATACGGGGTTCTCTTGAAATTCGTTATGAATTTAAGTTGAATTTCCTCTATAAGCGCATCTCTACTCATTTCTGAGTAGTTTTTTTTTCTTTTTCTGCTATATTTATTTTTTTCTTTTTATTTCTGAGTTGTAATAAGCCATTAAAATAAGCATATATGCTCCTTTTTAGTACAGTTAATCACAACTATTTTTGCTTCTATTCATTTCTGAGTAGTTTTTATATAGTTTTTTCTTTTCTGCTATATTTATTTTTTTCTTTTTATTTCTGAGTTGTAATAAGCCATTAAAAATAAGCATATATGCTCCTTTTTTAGTATAGTTAATCACAACTATTTTTTGCTTCTATTCATTTCTGAGTAGTTTTTATATAGTTTTTTCTTTTCTGCTATATTATTTTTTCTTTTTATTTCTGAGTTGTAATAAGCCATTAAAAATAAGCATATATGCTCCTTTTTAGTATAGTTAATCACAACTATTTTTTGCTTCTATTCATTTCTGAGTAGTTTTTATATAGTTTTTTTCTTTTCTGCTATATTATTTTTTCTTTTTATTTCTGAGTTGTAATAAGCCATTAAAAATAAGCATATATGCTCCTTTTTAGTACAGTTAATCACAACTATTTTTGCTTCTATTTATTTCTATATATTTTTTCTTTTCTGTTATGTTTTTTCTTCTATTTATTTCTGAGTGGTTTTTATATATTTTTTTCTTTTCTGCTACATTTATTTTTTTCTTTTTTTTTCTGAGTTGTAATAAGTCATTAAAAATAAAAAAGAGGCGCAATGCTCGTTAATTTGCTTCAAGCCTTTTGGAATAGTGTCAACTGCACTGCACATAGCTCTGTGCAGTCTACCGTATTCCGCAAGGCTTGAAGCTAACCAACGTGCAGGAGCATTGAGCCTCTTCGTCATTGTATCTGCACTCAGGGCTTATAAACAGCTGCGAGTGCCTCTCGCTTGGCGAGGTGGGACTAAAAAAACAGCTGCAGGAAGAATCAACAAAAGAATAGCTGTAGAAAATAAAAAAGTAGTTACAAGGGTCCATTGGTACCGGTTCATGGCATCAACCGGTACCAATGCTGTTCTTTGGTCCCGGTTGGGCGCTCCAACCGAGTCCAATGCCCACCCTTTAGTCCCGGTTGGAGCCTCCAACCGGGACCAAAGGTCTTCGTTTCCCGCCCTTTGGGCTGCTGAAAAGAGGCCTTTGGTCCCGGTTGGCGGCACCAACCGGGACTAAAGGAGGCATTGATCCCGGTTTGGACTAAAGGAGTAATTTAGATATGTAGTTAATTTAGATTGTGTAATTAATTTGTTCATATTATGTTAGATTTTTTTTCTGTTAATAGATTTTTTATGTTAGATTTTTTTCTGTTAGATTTGTTCATATTGTGTAATTTAGATATTTTTGTTAGATTAGATGTGTAGTAATTTAGATATGTATTATATTATGTTAGATTTTTTTCAGTAAATAGATTTTTTATGTTAGTTTTTATGTTAGATTTTTTTCTGTTAGATTTGTTCATATTGTGTAATTTAGATCTTTTGTTAGATTAGATGTGTAGTAATTTAGATATGTATTATATTATGTTAGATTTTTTTCTGTAAATAGATTTTTTATGTTAGTTTTTTATGTTAGATTTTTTTCTGTTAGATTTGTTCATATTGTGTAATTTAGATCTTTTTGTTAGATTAGATGTGTAATAAGTTAGATATGTATTATATTATGTTAGATTTTCTATCTGTAAATAGATTTTTATGTTAGTTTTTATGTTAGATTTTTTCTGTTAGATTTGTTCATATTGTGTAATTTAGATCTTTTGTTAGATTAGATGTGTAGTAATTTAGATATGTATTATATTATGTTAGATTTTTTTCTGTAAATAGATTTTTTATGTTAGTTTTTTATGTTAGATTTCTTTTCTGTTAGATTTGTTCATATTGTGTAATTTAGATCTTTTGTTAGATTAGATGTGTAGTAATTTAGATATGTATTATATTATGTTAGATTTTTTTCTGTAAATAGATTTTTTATGTTAGATTTCTTTTCTGTTAGATTTGTTCATATTGTGTAATTTAGATCTTTTTGTTAGATTAGATGTGTAGTAATTTAGATATGTATTATATTATGTAATTAATTTGTTGATATTATTGTTAATAGATTTTTTGGTGATATTTAGATTGTGTAATTAATTTTGTTCAGAGAATTTTAATGATTTTTTGTTCATAGTATTTAGAAAAAGGAAAAAAAGAAGAAGTAGTTTATATATAGTTGAACTAGCTAGCTGATTTAATAAACTAATTTATTTTACTATATAATGAAATAGTTTGTTTTTAGTAAGTACTACTTATTTATTTATAGTAAGTGTTTAGTAGTTGAACTAGATAGTTGATTTAATTAATAAGACTACTTTTATTTAACTATATATAGGTTGGTATTGGGAGGTGCTACCTTCCGGGGGACGTAGGTTGGTGAGGAGGCAGCCCGTTGTTGAGCCGATCCTTGTTTGGTGGCGGTCGCGTGGGCCAGTGACGGTGGTGAGGCATCCGGACACCGCGGAGGTGGTACGTCACCGTGTCAGCGAGGAGGACGAGCACGTCCGTCGCTACATGGTTGCATTGGAGGGGAGGTTCGACAATACCTGGCAGGTTCTTCAGGGATCTCACTGGAGCTATGATCCTGTGATGGTTCCTTATCTTTGGGTGTCCACCGCCCGCGTCGATACCCGTTGGGCGCTACGGTTCTAGTTGTATTAGTGATAATATTCGATGATGTACGGACACCAAGAGATGATGTACTTTTGCTTATAATTATTGAATGCATGCTAATTTGAATACTATACTTTATTTTGTGATTTGGTTTTGCTTATTGAATGCTCATACACTACGGGAAACAGGAGATTTGCCGTCTGTGGATTACAGACGGCAAAGACCGAATTCCAGACGGCAAAGACTTTGCCGTTTGGAAGCAGACAGCAAAATCAGACGGCAAAGAATAGCCGGCAAAGAATACTTTGCCGTCTGCTCACTACTACAAAAAGGGCTATAGATGGAATGGCTACTAATGGCGCACCTGTGATGTGGTGCGCCATTACTATATTCTAATGGCGCACCATGTCTCGGTGCGCCATCGCACCTGGTGTGTGGTGCGCCATTAGTAGTTTCGAAAAAAAACATAAAAAAAAATTGTTACTAATGGCGCACCGATGCGTAGTGCGCCATTACTAATTGACATAGTAATGGCGCACCACATCCGTCGTGCGACATTAGTAGTTTTGAAAAAAAAAGTAAAAAAAATAATAAAATTTTGTTACTAATGGCGCACCATGTCTCGGTGCGCCATTACTAGTTTTAACTAGTAATGACGCACTTTCCACTGGTGCGCCACTACTAAGTTTTTTTTCAAAAAAAAAAAATCAAAAAAATATCAATTTTTTTTATTTTTTTTCAAAAACTAGTAATGGCGCACCGTGGGAGTGGTGCGCCATAACTAGTTGAACTAGTAATGGCGCACCACCCCACGGTGCGCCATTAGTAACTTGGCCACCACTTCCACCGAACGCACTTCGTGGATCGCCTTTTCAGTTAAAAAAAAATAAAAGAAAATGATGAAAATGTCAAAAAAATAAAAAAAATAAGTTTCCCATGTGATATGAGGTCTAGTTGTTGGGAAAATTTGCAAATATGAATTTCGACTTCATTTGCAAAATCTCTCGAGAATTTGTAAAAATGGGCATAACTTTTGCATACTAACTCGGATGAAAAAGTTTTTTATATGAAAAATCATCTACTCGAAAAGTTACATCCGAATTTAAATCATCTACTAGGAAAAATGCTGATGATACCTAGTGTGTTCATGCGCAAATGTTTGCTCAAGTTCATTATTAAATCGTATTCGTTGGACAGAAAAAGGTTCATCATGCCATCAAAAAATGGTGCGATATCATTGCGCACCGAAGATGTGTTTGACATTTTCGGGCTACAGAACAAGGGAAAAGATGCCATGAAAGCGCTAGGAAAAGGGGGGTTAAAGGCGAAGGTGAAGGTGCCTAGTCGCTTTTTAGATTCCAATACGGGGGAAATGATGATAGACGACCTGATTGAGAACATCGTTGCAAGTGGCACATACGATGATGATTTCCTCCGTAGAATTGTTCTGGTTCTTCTAGGTACGGTTCTTGCACCGCAGTCCACGATAGAAGTTCCCAATGCTTATTACAAGTTAGTGGACGATGTGGAGGCCATCAAAGCATATAATTGGAACGTGTTTACGTTACGCGTTTGCGTGGAAGGCATCACAAAGACCTTATCAGATCTTACAAAATTTACTTGGCCGATCGGAAACCTTGCCCTCCTACAGGTAAATCTTATGTTATATTTGTTTCTTTCGAACTATAGTTTGTGATTTTTTTTGCTAATATACTTCATGTTCATGCAGTACATGTTTTGGGAGAAGGTGCAGCCACTGGATGATGAGGCATTTGATCCATTAGCTAATGAGTATCCATTGATGCTTAATTGGTTAGAAGATGAGGCTATGAAGCATGACGCGTACGACACGGCATACGGCCGTGGTAATGGGACGGTAAGTTACTATTTATGTGTTACTATTTCATACTACATGCACTTAAGTTACTATTTATATGTTGATAAATTTTAATTGATTTTACCTGTTACAGATTGATGACGTGATAAGCGAGAAGTACAGGCAGACATTAATTGCTCAACAAGGAAGAAAGGCGGAGGAAGAATTAGAGCAAGAAGATCGTGCCCAAAAAAGGAAAGATAATAGAGATGAGGCTTCATCGAGCAGGGATAGTACATTAGATCAGGTGATGAAATGCATCAAAGATATGCAAAAAGAAATTAGACTTCTCCCTCAAAAATGTGCTGAGGTAATATGAGTGATGTGTACTTCAGTTTACATTGGATTATTCATAATTTATGCATGCAGTTAATGCAATTAATGTGTCATTGCAGATAGTAGTGGAGAAGCTGGAGAAGAAAGGTCTTGTCTTCAAGCCAAACAAGGGGTCTGATGATGACATTGAGTATGTGGAGCCTAGTGAAGACTGGGTGGGGAAGTATGGTCCATCAAAATACAAATCATCAAAATATTGGACAGATGTACAATCAACTCCTGCAAAAGAAGATATGGACAACAGGGTGGACGCATCCTTCACCACTGGGAACGGGAATAAATTGGCGCGTGAGAAAGGTGTGCATCACAACACACCTGGTACAGGAGATGAAGGCGACCCCTTCATTATTGATGATAATGGTAATTCTCCCAACCCATCTCTTGCGACGGTAGACAGGAATGACTTTCCAGCTATTACTTCAACCCCCAAGAATATGAATGAAGTGTCAGACGGGTCTAGCGCCGATAAATCTGAGGAATTTAGTATGGATAGTCTGAACACCCGTATTAAAAATGCGAAAGAAAATGGCACTCAGGAGATTAGATGTGTAGTAATTTAGATATGTAGTTAATTTAGATTGTGTAATTAATTTGTTCATATTATGTTAGATTTTTTTCTGTTAATAGATTTTTTATGTTAGATTTTTTCTGTTAGATTTGTTCATATTGTGTAATTTAGATATTTTTGTTAGATTAGATGTGTAGTAATTTAGATATGTATCATATTATGTTAGATTTTTTTTCTGTAAATAGATTTTTATGTTAGTTTTTATGTTAGATTTTTTTCTGTTAGATTTGTTCATATTGTGTAATTTAGATCTTTTGTTAGATTAGATGTGTAGTAATTTAGATATGTATTATATTATGTTAGATTTTTTTCTGTAAATAGATTTTTATGTTAGTTTTTTATGTTAGATTTTTTCTGTTAGATTTGTTCATATTGTGTAATTTAGATCTTTTGCTAGATTAGATGTGTAGTAATTTAGATATGTATTATATTATGTTAGATTTTTTTCTGTAAATAGATTTTTATGTTAGTTTTTTATGTTAGATTTTTTTCTGTTAGATTTGTTCATATTGTGCAATTTAGATCTTTTATTAGATTAGATGTGTAGTAATTTAGATATGTATTATATTATGTTAGATTTTTTTTCTGTAAATAGATTTTTTATGTTATTTTTTATGTTAGATTTCTTTTCTGTTAGATTTGTTCATATTGTGTAATTTAGATCTTTTGTTAGATTAGATGTGTAGTAATTTAGATATGTATTATATTATGTTAGATTTTTTCTGTAAATAGATTTTTTATGTTAGTTTTTTATGTTAGATTTCTTTTCTGTTAGATTTGTTCATATTGTGTAATCTAGATCTTTTGTTAGATTAGATGTGTAGTAATTTAGATATGTATTATATTATGCTAGATTGTGTAATTAATTTGTTGATATTATTGTTAATAGATTTTTTTGGTGATATTTAGATTGTGTAATTAATTTTGTTCATAGAATTTTAATGATTTTTTGTTCATAGTATTTAGAAAAAGGAAAAAAGAAGAAGTAGTTTATATATAGTTGAACTAGCTAGCTGATTTAATAAACTAATTTATTTTACTATACAATGAAGTAGTTTGTTTTAGTAAGTACTACTTATTTATTTATAGTAAGTGTTTAGTAGTTGAACTAGATAGTTGATTTAATTAATAAGACTACTTTTATTTAACTATATATAGAAGTAGTTCAGCGTCGGCGTCGTGATGCCTATCCCTATCTTCGTGCCGTCGACTCGGCGGTGAAGGCCTGCTTGATCAGGGCCATGTTCGGGACTGGGCTCCGCCGGGTTGGTATTGGGAGGTGCTACCTTCCGGGGGACGTAGGTTGGTGAGGAGGCAGCCCCACGGTGCGCCATTAGTAACTTGGCCACCACTTCCACCGAATGCACCCCCCCTGTGGATCGCCTTTTCAGTTAAAAAAAAATAAAAGAAAATGATGAAAATGTCAAAAAAATAAAAAAAAAGTTTCCCATGTGATATGTGGTCTAGTTGTTGGGAAAATTTGCAAATATGAATTTCGACTTCATTTGCAAAATCTCTAGAATTTGTAAAATGGGCATAACTTTTGCATACTAACTCGGATGAAAAAGTTTTTATATGAAAAATCATCTACTCAAAAGTTACATCCAATTTAACGGGAAACCCGTTAAACATTTTCAAAATCCTCAAAACCTAACAGAAAAAAAGATACGAGGCTTTTAAGATCTGGAGAGGCAAAAAATCCAAAAAATTCAAACTCACTAATGGCGCACCTGCTCATGGTGCGCCATTAGTATCTTCCGCCTTCAAAATTTAAAATAAGTCAAAAAATTAAAAAAAGTTACTAATGGCGCACCTGCCCATGGTGCGCCATTAGTATCTTCCCGCCTTCAAAATTCAAAAAAAGTCAAAAAATAAAAAAAAAGTTACTAATGGCGCACCGGCCCATGGTGCGCCATTAGTATCTTCCCGCCTTCAAAATTTAAAATAAGGCTGGGCGCACCTCCTCCACTCCACCTCTCCTCCACTCCATCTCCTCCTCTCCTCTCCTCCACTCCATCTCCTCCTCTCCTCTCCTCCACTCCATCTCCTCCTCTCCTCTCCTCCACTCCTTCTACACCTATCCGGCGACCTCCTCCTCCTCCTCTCCGGCGACCTCCTCCTCTCCGGGAACCTCCTCCTCTCCGACGACCTCCTCCTCTCCGGGAACCTCCTCCTCCCTCCTCTCCTCCCCTCCCCTCCCCTCATGGTTTCTCCTTCCTCCTCTCCGATGCTTCGGTGAACTCCTCTCCGGCGACCTCCTCCTCCTCTCCGGCGATGTAGGCGAGCGCCTCTCCGGTGACCTCCTCCTCCTCCTCTCCGGCAAAAGAACACGACAAAGAACGTACAAGATTCAAAAACAGGAACAAAATTTGAAATAATATCATGCCAAAAAACGAGCAAAAAAAACTAGCAAAAAATGGGCAAAAAAATCACGATTCAGATCCAAATTCAAAATTCAAAAATAGCAATGGCGCACGGTGGGGGTTAGACGATGCGCCACTACTATTTTCCCGCCTTCAAAATTCAAAAATACTAATGGCGCACCGTTGCCTATACTAATGGCGCACCAGTGGCCTATACTAATGGCGCACTGTGGCCTATACTAATGGCGCACCAGTGATGCGCCATTAGTATACCAGATACTAATGGCGCATCAGAGGTGCGCCATTAGTAAAAATTACTAATGGCGTGCTAGTAATGGCGCACCAGTGATGCGCCATTAGTAGGCAAAACTGGTGCGCCATTAGTAGGCCTTTTCCTAGTAGTGGCTGTTCATCGGGATGACGGCAAAGACTTTGCCGTCACCCAAATACCAGTCACAGACGGCAAAGAAACTTCTTTGCCGTTAGCCAAAACACAATCTTTGCCATCAGCCAATCTACTTTACATACGGCAATTTTTTTTAAATATAAAAAATTCACAGGACCGCTAAACATCAAAAGATTTTCCCTGGCATTCTTTATAGGTTGTTTTACACAACAAAACTATCATAGTTGGTTCTCATAACACAACATATATAATTTTTTGATGGTGAAATACAATTCCATTGACCATTGTTGTTCTAAAACAACATCACAATATTCATCAACACTTGTTGTTCTAAAACATCATGAATGAATTTCACAATACAAGGTTGTTTCGTTTCACAAGATAAACAGATTACACACGGATGGATTACACAGAGTAGACATAAATGAATTAGTACATAGATTACAACAGGGATATCTCTCAAAAAACAAAAGAATGCAATAGGGATTGGGCTCAATGCGTCCGACGCTGCGCCGGAGCTTGCCACTGGTGCGGCAGTGCAGCATCGAGGGATGGGGCTGGGGGCCAGCAGGGGCGAAGTGGGACGGGGCGGGCTTGGCGGCGCCGGAGGCAGAGAAGGAAGGGGCCGGCGGCCGACGAGGGACGGGGCCGGCGCCGGCAACCGACAGGGGCGACGGGATAGGGTCGCTCAGGTCAACCGTGGCAGCCGGCGACGGGGGCCGGGGAAGGCGAGCGAGTCCGTGGCCGGAAGGCGAAGTGGGGTCGCCGGTGTACTGTTTTTGTAGTCTGGATCGAGGGGGAGAGAGAGGTACGAGAGAGAGAGAGAGAGAGAGAGTCGTGGTGGGGTGGGGTGGAGGATAAGGTCGTCGTGGGTCTGGGGCATGGCGCAGGGCATGTGGGCCGTGGGGCCTGGGGCGTGGGCGTTGGGTGGGGATAAGATGGATGTGTGGACCGGATTCTGCCATGTCACCGATCCGAGTGATGGATCCGTGGGCTGTGTTTCTTCTTTGCCGTCTGTGTTTTTATTTACAGACGGCAAAGTACTAGGGGCTGCCACGTCATCGATCTAGGTGATCGCGTAGTGTGTTTCTGATTTGCTGTCTGCGTTTTGTTTTACAGACGGCAAAGACATACTTTGCCGTCTGTAATAGAAAATACAGACGGCAAAGTCTTTGCCGTCTGTATTTTCCATTACAGACGGCAAAGTATATATTTTGCCGTCTGTAAAACAAAAAGACAGACGGCAAAGACTCTTTGCCGTTTACAATAAAAAAAGCAGACGGCAAAATACATTTTTGCCGTTAGTCATTCTTTGCCGTCAGCAGCTGACGGCAAATGTGCTCTTTGCCGTCTGGCCCGACGAAAAGCTGACGGCAAAGATGCCTACTGACGGCAAACTAGTTGTTTCCCGTAGTGATATGGGATAAGTTCTCCTTCATTCCCGTGTGCTAGACAATTTGGTATAATAATGCATTCGGGAATGAAAGAGGAGCTACGTACGTACATGGATCATCGATAGTCAACCCGTGATTAATAATAATGATCTAGTTTAATATTTGAATTATGAACGTAGGCCGGAAATGTCGTACTCATCGGACGACGAAAATCGCCCGGGGGAGTGCGACTGGTGCCACGACGACCGAGGTATGTGCGACAGATTCATTGAGCTGGACGAAGATCCGCGCTTCAGCATTAAGCTCGAGGAGACTTGCGATGTTCATATGGTACGCAACGACGACAATAGTTTTTTTCGTAATTAAGCACGACTTCAACTATTTTAACGTGTATTTTTCATCTTTTCCAATTCGACTAGCTTATCCCATGCTTTGCAAGACGCTATGTCTTGGAGAGGATGGATTTTGAAGACCATAAAAATTTCGAAACCAAAAAAATTATCCTAAGTACCGAACATGGTGTGGATTTTCAAGTAAAGATGTACAATGCTCAGAGTGTAACCCATTTTGGTTGCAAAAATTGGGATGCATTTTGCAAGATGTATGGTCTTGATGAGGGTATGGTTGTCACCATGGATCTTGGTGATCCTACAATCGAGCAAGAGACACCTTCGATTTGGGTCTTTGTGGATACACCTCCGGTTCTTCCCTCATGTGAGCTAAACATAGTTATTAAGTAATTTATATTGTTTATTTCAAAATATATAGTTGACAACTTATCTCCATTGACAGCTTATTTTCATTCTTCAAAGAATGTGTGGAAGATGGCAGACAGAACGTACTACACCGAAGGCTCCGAATTAACTTATCAGGAGAAAAATCATCTGGTCGGATTTTGTACTGATCTTGAGAATTACAATATCTACAATCAAACTCCTCAACATTATGGTCAATACGTGCCACTAGTGCACGTGTTGAACTACGGTAACTACCATGGAGATACCTTGGTAAGATTATTTTTTACTATTACAACATCCGTGCATCTTTTTGCACACTTCTAAAACTAGTACATCATTGCTAACTACGAAGTTATTACTATGTTTTTCAACAGATAATCCCGAATGATTGTGTGCCTCATCTGATGTATACGCGTGGTAGCCTTCATGTTTTGAACATACGACCAGGTCGTCCTACGAATCTCAACTATCCATACCGGGTTTCTAAAAGAAGTGGAGACATAACAATCAAAGAATGGAAAAAATGTATGGACAGTCGTAAGGAGCTTCTTGAAAGCAATAAGCAGCGAAAGGCAAGAATTGGAGACAGGATGATCGCCATTCTTCATAATGGAGAGTCAGGGTCTATATTGTTTTATGCTATTTTACCTTAAGGGTGTTTAGGTCCTATATCTGATACTGATGATCATGTGCTAAGAACAATTGTGTAGGGTTGGGTTCGATGACTATATATGAGGATGATGATCGTATGACTTATTATTAATAACGAGTAGAAGTTGTATGATGATGCATGATTAGTAGGACTTGTTATTATATACATATATATGATGACGTATGATGCAAAGCATGCATGAGCATGTTATATTTGCGGGTGCAATGAACATAGCAGCATCGTTGATAAACCAAGGACGAAGATAAGAGAGGACACTTCTCTCTATTAGCTAGCTATAATAACAACCTAAAAATAACCCCCAAAACCCCTAAAGCAGCCACTTTTGTAAAAAAAAATTGACTTTTGGTCCCGGTTGGTGGCACCAACCGGGACCAAAGGCCCTCTGACTGGGCTCGGTGCACAGGGCCACGTGGAGCCACATTGGTCCCGGTTCGTGTTTGAACCGGGACTAATGGGTGGTGGCATTAGTAACGATCCATTAGTCCCGGTTCATGAACCGGGACTAAAGGCCCTTACGAACCGGGACTAATGGGTGGTTTTCTACTAGTGCAGGTTCGTGCTTAGCTTTATAGCTGACTAGATCATTGATGGCGCGCGTTGCTGCGCCCGTCTATTTGCACAATAGATATATGAATGCATGAAACATATTCAATTTTTCACAAACAAAGGTGTTTATTAGTCGGTAATCGAGAGAATATCATATGTAGTTAGTAAAAGCAATGCGCAACTTGGCTTTGGTATGACAACAAAACAATGAACACTTAGTAAATATGGCAAATCAGTATCGTTAAGACAAACATAAAATAAACATCTAAGATTATACATATATAGTGCATCACTGAAATCATCTCTGAAATCGTCTATGTTGGTAAATCTTGAATTTGGTTATTTGCTTCTGAGTGCTCGCAGCCTCCCATGGTTGCCCCTCCCATGGCAGACTCTGGCTCCTTGTGGCCGCCGGCAACACCCATGCCTTCAGTTGGCTGGACCACAACTACCCATAACTTCCAATTTTTGCAGCATAAAAAAAGAGATGTGAGGATATGAACACTAATTTTTTTAAATAACTAAAACATTGAAAATCTAACTAAACTGAATTTCTAAGCATGTCATTTTCCAATGAATATTTTAATAGATAATGTAAAAAACATATGCATGACCAAGTACTCCCAACAATTTTAGAGATTCAGAATGGTGGCCAGAAATACATCTTGGGTAGTTGAATAAAATAGTTACCACACAATGAGCACCAAGCAGAGAGAATCTGAGAATGACGGGGATGAAACATCTTAATTGTGAAGTACTGATAAGATAACCAATTGCCAACATATATAGTCATGAGATGCAAATCCCATGGATCAACCCTGTGAAGAAACACTAACAACAGAACCGATTTCACATGGGGTAAGATGCAGACTTTGGATTTCCGATAAGAAATTTTGGAAGATAACTATAGGACCGACAGAACTGATGGCATAGTGAAATACGTACATCCACTAATCTAAACTACCTATTACATGGCTGGATCCATGGATGCTGACCACCAGCACACTGAAAGAAGATTCTCTATTTCTAATTTCCTGGCCCAGCCTTGGTCACCACGTCGTCCAGTCGTTGGCCATGTTCACTGCAGAGAAAGGTGGGAGCGATGGATGAGGGAGAGAATCGAAAGAACAAGAACAAAACAATCCCAAACTACTTCCATAGTGCCGTTGTCCAGCCGCCGATCTGCGTCATCTGGCCACTCCTGCACAGCATCCCCACCTCGTTCTTGTGCTGGTGCTCCAGGCTTCTTCTTGCCGGCCGCCGGCCGCGACCTATCTATATGGCCACCACGCCTCATCGATCTAGGCCCGAATCACCAAGCCTCGCCCATACCTGAGCATGTCGCCCAAGAAGATGTTGCTGCTGGAGTAAGATGTGCATAGACAGCCAGGGAGGGAAGCATTATATGGTACTACCTGCGAGGTTTGCGACTTTATCAGGCATTAAGCAAATGACCTGAATTAAGGAATGATAATAGCCATAATCGCGAGCTTGAAGGGAGCATGGCAGTTTCCAGCAGAACAATGCCATGATTGCGAGCTTGATGGAGAGGAGAGAAGTTACCAGTACACGAGGCGCCTCTCCCTCGCCCGCACCTCACACCTTGCGCTGGATTGGATCGGCTCGCCGAATCCTTCTCCGCCGGTCGCTGGGATCGAGCGAATGGACTCGTCTTCACCTGGATCCCGCTCCTCCGGTCGCTGGGACCGACCGGACTCGATCCCATCCCTGTGGACGGACGCACCCCGACGGTCTTCGATGGATGGAACCGGCCGCCCCTCTCTGCGGCTCGATTCCAGATAGATGCGCTCCCGTTCCCCTTAGCCTCCTCGATCGGGACTCGATTAGGGTTCGCTAGGTTGGGCTGTCGAGTAAAGCCGACGCGGTCGCTCTCGGGTCCCTCCTTCGAATGGGCTGCCTCTATTGCAATTCGCCCAATCAGTGAAAAAACAAATAGTAGGTATCTTGCAGTGTGTGTCCGCCTCTATTGCAATTTACAAGTTCTGTTCTAATCCTTAAATACTGTTCTAATTCTTGCTTTGTTTCTCTAACCCTAGAAAATTAGGGCTACTGGATAAGACTTGAAATTTTGATTGTATTGGCTGTTGGACTATTTGGCTATTGTAGTGGTCAGCGGAGAACTATATTTCAATACTCTAAGAGACTAAGACGGCTGGAAGCACCGGCAACATGTGAAGTAAGTTTTATTTTACAGCCGTGCAATTGCAATTCCTATTCATGTTATGTATGTACACATGATTCATAGTTTTTTTTTCCTTTTGCAAAAAATTCTGAACTACTTGTCTGCTTGGTGGCTTTGAGCCCAAATAAATCATTTTGTGATTTCAACTTAGAGCATTTGACGAGTCTAGCTAAACTTTATCCAAAAGATTTTGATGATGGAGGACTCAGGGACCTTAGGCATCACCTTCACTAGTAGAAAAAGGGGCTATCGTCCAGGGCAGTTTAGCCCATTAGTCCCGGTTCAATCCAGAAGCGGGACCAATGGAGCTATTGCCCGGTTAAATGAGCCCAGGGGCCGGCCGGGCCACGTGGGCCATTGGTCCCGGTTCGTCCGGACCTTTGGTCCCGGTTGGTGGGACGAACCGGGACCAATGGTTCTGCTCTGGCCCACCACTATTGGTCCCGGTTCGTGGCATGAACCGGGACCAAAGCTTCCTTTAGTCCCGGCTCATGCCACGAACCGGGACCAATAATGCTGCCTATATATACCCCTTGCTCATGAAAGCAGAGCACTCCGATCCATTGATCTGTTTTTCTCTTGCCGGCGAGGGGGCATTGTGGTGCTCTAGCTCACCTCCTATGCACATGAGGTGTTCGATGAAATGCCGAGCCACACTACTTAAGCTTTCTCCTCTCAAGCTCGACCTCCAACCTCCATTTTCCTCAATATTTGTCTAGGTTTAGCGGTCCGTCACGCCCGTCCCGTCTTCACCGTAAATCGATCACCAGCGCCGATCTCCGCCAGACACCACCGTGGTGAGCCTCTTGTTCTTATCTTCTTTCGAAAGGAAAAATATTCTTACTTGTATTATTTTCTTACTTTTATTATTGCATCTTATATAGGCGATGGTTTTGGTATCCGCCCCGTCGGCCCTCGTCCTGTCTATGATTCGGATGTGGTATATATTATCTTTTCATAACTATTGGTTCATTTATTGTTTATGAAAATTATGCCGACCAACGTGACATAGATTTTATTTATCTAGGAGGTTGTTGAACGGAAATTCCAACCGACCCTATTGTCGAGAGGTTAAATTTAGTTGAAGAAGAAAACAATTTCTTGAAGGAAAAATAAAAAACTTGAGGAGGAGAAGATGATATTGGAGTTGCATGTTGCAGATGTCGCGATGATCACAAGATCAAGATGGATGCAATGCGCTTGAAGATGAGAAAGATTAGAAAATATGCCATTCATACCGAGGCTTGGTATCATTATGCCGTTGGATCAGTTGTTACCTTGGTTGCGATTATGATCGTATTTGTTTTCACATTGAAATGTTTTACATAGTTTCAATGTATGGTTTAATTAATTTAGATGCTCTGCGAGCTTTATGTTGTTAGATGAGAACTATGTATGTACTTTGGTTTTATGTGATGATGAACTTCTATTAATTTCGTCACTTAATTATCTATTCATGATGTTCTGTAATGATTTTGACACATAATTATATATAATGCACGCAGATGAACCGGCAATGGATGTACGGTGATGACACACCTCCGAGTACATTAAGGCGTGCATGCTTTTCTCGAAGTGGCTGAGGCAAACAAGCAGAATGGTTTTATGTGTTGTCCATGCCCTATATGTGGGAATCTGAAGTCTTACTCGACCGGAAAATCCTTCACACCCACCTGCTTTACAAGGGTTTCATGCCACACTATAATGTTTGGACGAGGCACGGAGAAATAGGGGTTATGATGGAAGGCGGCGAGGAAGAAGAGTACGATGACAACTATGTGCCCCCTGAATACGGTGATGCTCTGAACATCAAGATGCACCGACGATGTGCACGATGGTGCTGCAACGCAAGCGAAGCTGCTGAAGATCAAGAGGAACCGACGATGTGCCCCATGATGATGATCTCCGCGGGTCATTGTCGATGCAAGGACACAATGCGAAAGTCAAAAGGAGAAGCTGAAGTTCGATCGCATGTTAGAGGATAAAAAGGGTTGTACCCCAATTGCGAAGATGGCAACACAAAGCTTGGTACCGTACTCGAATTGCTGCGATGGAATGCAGAGAATGCTGTGCTCGATAAAGGATTTGAGAAGCTACTGAAAATAATGAAGAAGAAGCTTCCAAGGATAACGAATTGCCCGACAGTACATACGCAGCAAAGAAGGTCGTATGCCCTCTAGGATTGGAGGTGGAGAAGATACATGCATGCCCTAATGACTGCATCCTCTACCGTGGTGCCTACAAGGATCTGAACGCATGCCGGTATCACGGTGCATTGCCGTATAAGATCGACGAGATGACCACAGTGATGTTGACGGCGAGCCTCCCGGAAGAGGGTTCTGCGAAGGTGATGTGGTATGCTCCTATAATACCACGGTTGAAACGTCTGTTCGAAACGGAGAGCATGCCAAGTTTATGCGATGGCACAGTGAGGACCGTAAGAAAGGCGGGAAGTTGAGAGCACCCACGACGGGTCGCATGGAGAAAAATCGAGAGAAATCTTGGGATGAGTTTGCAAAGGACCCAAGGAACGTATGGTTTGCTTTAAGCGCGGATGGCATTAATCCTTTCGGGAGCAGAGCAGCAATCACAGCACCTGGCCCGTGACTCTATGTATGTATAACCTTCCTCCTTGGATGTGCATGAAGCGGAAGTTCATTATGATGCCAGTTCTCATCCAAGGCCCTAAGCAACCCGCAACGACATTGATGTGTACCTAAGGCCATTAGTCGAAGAACTTTTACAGCTGTGGAATGGAAACGGTGTGCGTCGTGGGATGAGCAAAAAAGGAGGAATTTGACCTAAAGGCGTTGCTGTTCGTGACCATCAACGATTGGCCCGCTCTCGGTAACCTTCGGGACAGACAAACAAGGGATACCACGCATGCACGCACTGTTTACTTGACACCGATAGTATATACCGGAAGCTGCGGGAAGAATGTGTACCTAGGCCATCGTCGATTTCTTCCGACCAACCATCAATGTCGAAAGAAAGGCAAGCATTTCAAAGCGAGGCAGATCACGGAAGAAGCCCGCCATGCGTACCGGTGATCACGTACTTGCTATGGTCAATGATTTACGTAATCTTTGGAAAGGGTCGGCGGACTAGCTGTTCGAATGACGCGAGAATCACGCACCCATGTGGAAGAAGAAATCTATATTTTGGGACCTACCCTCTGGAAAGACCTAGAGGTCCGCTCTTGATCGACGTGATGCACGTGACGAAGAACCTTTGCGTGAACCTGCTAGGCTTCTTGGGCGTGTATGGGAAGACAAAAGATACACCGAGGCACGAGAGGACCTGCAACGCTTACGAAAAAAGAGGGCATGCCTCGAAGCGATATGAAGGTCCTGCCAGCTACGCTCTTCGAAAGAAGAGAAAGAAATATTCTTTCAATGCCTGCTCAATATGAAGGTCCCGACGGCTTCTCGTCGAATATAAAGGGAATAATAAATATGCGGAGAAAAGTTCCGAACCTAAAGTCTCATGACTGCCACGTGATTATGGCGCAACGCTTCGGTTGCATTGAGGGGCTTCTACCGAAAACGTCCGATTAGCCATTGTGAAGCTATGTGCATTCCTCAATGCAATATCTCGAAGGTGATCGATCCGAAATCGTACCAACGCTAATGAGTGATGTGGCGCAATGTCTTGTCGGTTTCGAGCTGGTGTTCCCACCATCCTTCTTCAATATCATGGCGCACGTCCTAGTTCATCTAGTCGGCGAGATTGTCATTCGGGGCCCGTATTTCTACACAATATGTACCCCTTTGAGAGGTTCATGGGAGTCCTAAAGAAATATGTTCAGTAACCGTGCTAGGCGAGAAGGAAGCATCTCCATGGGCCATCAAGCAGAGGATGTCATCGGGTTTTGTGTTGACTTCATTCCTGGCCTTAATAAGATAGGTCTCCCTAAATCGCGGTATGAGGGGAGACTGATTGGAAAAACACGCTTGGAAGAGACTCAATAATATGCGAGGACGGATATTCTTGGTCTCAAGCACACTACAGTTCTCTGAGAACTCTACCTTGGTGACCCGTATGTCGATGAACACAAGAACGATCTGCGCTCCAAACACCCGGAGCGGTCGACGACCGGATTACATGTGAACACATCGGGACTTTCAGCAATTGGTTGGAAACACGTCTCGGAGGTGACAGCACTGTTTGTGATGAGTTGTACTTGTTGTCCGGGGACCATCTTCGACTGTAATGATTTGGAAAGGATCTGAGATAAATGAGAATACATTTTACGATTGACGAAGATGAAAAGAGCACCAACCAAAACAGCGGTGTCCGCTTTGATGCAACAACCGACAAGGAAATGACACATATTATGGTTACATAGTAGACATATGGGAACTTGACTACGGAGTAGATTTTAAGGTCCCTTTGTTTAAGTGCAAGTGGGTCAATCTGTCAGGAGGCGGGTGCAGGTAGACCCACATGCGGAATGACAACAAGGATCTGAAAAATCTTGGGTACATCGACGAACCGTTCGTCCTAGCCAATGATGTGGCACAGGTTATCTATGTGAAGGACATGTCTACCAGACCGAGGAAAAGAAAAGATAAGGAAGCGAATACATCATACAATGAGCCAAAGCGCCACATAGTTCTTTCGGGAAAAGGGACATCCACAGGAGTGGAGGGCAAGACAGACATGTCTCAAGAGTATGAAAAGTTTCATGAAATTCCCCCTTCAAAGTCAAGGCTGACCCAAGCATCCCGATAAGCGATGAAGATTATCCATGGTTACGGCGCAATAAGCAAAGCGACACAAGCGAAGAAAAGTGAAGACTTTCTCCGCAACTATTATGATGATACCATGCCAACTTTGTAACACAGTATGATACCATTGTCCGTTTTGTTCATGAACATGCTATGCCAACTTTTTCAGAGTTCATTTGAAAACTATGAATTTGAAAACCTCGCCAACCGAAGGGCGCTCACACCGGTTTATAAGCCTGTCCCTCTACGCCTTGTTGAGCTCACAAACTTGTGATTCACACAAATTTCAAAGAATCCAAATTTTATAAAACTAATGGCACAAACAGAAAGTTTATAATTGTTCTAAAACAAATGGCACTAACAGAAAGTTTATAATTTTGCTGACCTAAAAGCAAAAAGAATTAAAAATAAAGCAAAAACCAAAAGAAAATAAATAATGCAGAAAAAAACAAAAAACTTGAAAAAAATTAAAAATAGCAACAATAAGCATTTTGTTGTAAGTAGAAACAAAATAAAATAAATAAAGCAACAAAGAAAACAAAAAAAGTGTTTTGAATTTTAAAACTAATGGCACAAACAGAAAGTTTATATTTTTCTAAAACTAAAAGCACTAACAGAAAGTTTATAATTTTGCTGACCTAAAAGCAAAAAGAATTAAAAATAAAGCAAAAACCAAAAGAAAATAAATAATGCAGAAAACAAAACAAAAAACTTGAAAAAATAAAAATAGCAACAATAAGTATTTTGTTGTAAGTAGAAACAAAATAAAATAAATAAAGCAACAAAGAAAACAAAAAAGTGTTTTCAAATTTTAAAACTAATGGCACTAATAGAAAGTTTATATTTTTCTAAAACTAAAAGCAAAAGAAATAAAATATAAAGCAAAAAAAAGTGCCACCTCTCGGGCCCCACGGCCTGAATACGACTAGAAACCCTATGGGCCAGATTCAGGCCCGCGGAGGCCCAGCAGGCCTGAGCACAGTGGCGAGATAGGCCAGCCTGCTTTAGAGAGGAGCTCGAGAGGGAGCCGCACCGCACCTTATAAACTGGTGCGGCTCCCTCTCAACTAGCGAGGTGGGACTAAACATTTGGCGCAGGGCAGCACACGGCCTTTGGTCCGGGTTGGTGGCACCAACCGGGACTAAAGGGGGCATTGGTCCCGGGTCGTGCTACCAACCGGGGCTAATGCCCCCCTTTAGTCCCAGTTGGTGGCACCAACCGGGACCAAAGGCCGCCGCTTCCCGCCCTTTGGGCTGCTGAAAATTGGCCTTTGGTCCCGGTTGGTGGCACCAACCGGGACTAAAGGGGGGCATTAGTCCCGGTTTGTGCCACGAACCGGGACTAATGCCCTTGCTATATAACCAGGACTTGTGAAAATTTCACATCTCCCTCGCCTCCCTAGCCAGTTGCCCCCGCCGCCAGGCTGCCCAAATCTCTCGCGCGCTCCTCGCCGCCGTCGCCGCCATGCCCTGCCTCCCTCCCGTCTCCCGTGCCCCTGCCCGCCCGAGCCCACCCGGCCGTCTCCCGTGCCCCTGCCTCATGACCGAGCCCACGCCGGCCGTCTCCCGTGCCCCTGCCCGCGCCCGAGCCCACGCCGCCGCCCGCCTCCCTGCGCCCGGCCCGCCCCACCATTGTCGTCGTCTGGCGGCCTCCCCCCTGCCGCCCTGCCTCGACGCCCCCTCCTCCCGTTCGGTCCGGCTCCGTGACCCCCTTTCCTCCCTGTCCCTTGATATAATTTTTTTCATATAATTTTTTTCATATGCATATGTTGATTATATGGATGGATGGATGATGCATATGTTCATTATATGGATGGATGGATGATGTATGCTTTTTTCATATAATTTTTTAGGCAGATTTTTAGATTTTTTAGGCAGATTTTAGAATTTTTGTGTATGTATGTTATGTTTATATATATGTATGTATGTTATGTTTATATGTATGTATGCAAAGAAAATGTATGTATGTTATGAAAGAAAAATGTATGTATGTATATCTGTTTATATGTCTTTTTTTAAATTTGTTTGTTTTTTGCATTTTTATAAAAATGTATATATTTCTCTGTATATATATGTTTTATGTTCATAGATTTTATTTGAACATTATTTAAAAAAAACAAGCAATACAAGAAGAAGAAAAGAATGAGAGGAAAAGAAGAAAAGAAGAGGAGAAGAAGAAAGGAATAGAGGAGAAGAAGAAAAATAGAATTTTTTTCTATTTTTCTTCTTCTCCTATATTCTTTTCTTCTTCTCCTCTTTTTTTCTTCTTTTTTCTTCTTCTTGTTCCTTCTTCCTTCTTCCTCTTTTCTTCCTTTTCCTTATTTTCCTTTCTCGAGGGATAAGAAGAAAAGAAGAGGAGAAGAAGAAAGAAAGGAATAGAGGAGAAAGAAGAAACTTTGACACGAGGGGGGGTGCGATACCCCTCCCGATAACATTATTTTCCCATGTATATGTATGTTGCATCGTTGTCGATATAACGAGGGTGTCGAGGATCGCCGAGGGTCGAGGTCGGGAACTAGGGTAGAGGGTCAAGGGTCGTTAAGGGGTCAAGGGTCGAAGGTTTCAGGTCGAGGTTCCTATAGTGTCAAAGTATTGAAGAAATCCATGGCTTCATCATTAGCGGAAGTAACCATGGCATGATGGTGCGAAGTCCTCAAAGTTGTTACGGAATGGAGTCCGGATAGGATAAATTGCCTTTTGCTGAACTTTGTACCAAAAGCGAATTATCCTATCTGGGACTCCGTTCAAAACAACTTTGGAGAGCTTCACCATCATGCACCACACTATTACGCCTAATGATGAAGACATGGTTTTGCTGAATCCTTTGACACTAGGCAACCTCCCGACCCTCGGCGATCTTGACCCTTGACCTCGACCGCTCGGCGATCCACGACCCTCTACCCTACATGGCGTCGATGCCCACGTCACTTGTGGGACATAGATGTCTGTTCAACGCCGACCCCCTCCCGATAGCTTCAACACGTGGGGGGTCGATGTCGTACCCCTCCTAGCTTGAAGCGTTCTCGAGGCCACCCCTAACCCTTGAAGCGTTGTCGAGGCCACCCCAAACCCTAGAGAAGCAGCGTCGAGGCCACTAATATGATTCCTTATTGTGATTAGCTAGCTAGTTCTCGTTGGCACTAATATATCCATATCTGTCATGTTTGAATAATAATTGCCATGTTGTAAATATTTGTAGAAACTATGGACACCCCGAGGCGAAGCACAAGAAGCGTTGTTGAGGGACATAATCGCTACAAGTGATGCCGTCTCCTCGATGATGTTTCTCAACGTCGACAATGATGGTCCGGAAGGAGAGGGTGAAGAAGCAGCTGGCTATGATTTACATGGCTCCGATGACCCAATGCCGTGCAAGAAGGAGAGGGTGAAGAAGTAGACCGTGAGGACGGCTCCGGTGATCACCAAACCGAGTCCGGCCAGGTATATATATTAGTTAAGCTGTCTTGACTAGCTCTCGTCTTTGTTTTGATATATATGTACACATATTAATTAACTCTCGTCTTTGTTCTTTTTCTAGCCCTCCGGATCGAGCACAACCGGTAAAGAGGCGAGGCCGAAGAAAAAGTTGAGCTCGGATGAAAAGTTTGAGATCATACAAATCGCGCTGACGGCCAACCGATTGAACCCTACCGGACAAAGAAGGCATTTGTTGCTCGGTCACGGGGTTACGGTTAGGGACAAGATCCCGATCAGCATCCACCAATGGTATAAGCCTAAGAACGAAGACCACGAGGTGTCTTGTGTCAATGATATGCAGAAAAATGATCTTTGGACTGAGCTGAAGTCAAATTTTACCCTACCGCCAGAGGATGATCCGGAGAAGCCATAATAGAGCCATTAATCAAGTCTTTTGCTCTTAAGAAGATGGCAGAACTATTCAGGAATTGGAAGAAAGACCTCAATCGTATGTCAAAAAAATGAGACACCAGAATTCACGGGCAAATATGAGAAGATCGAGAGATGATGGCCCGCATTTGTGGCCTACAAGACATCGGAAAAGAGTAAAAAGATGTCAGCGACAAACAAGAGAAATGCTGCGAAGAAGAAGCTTCACCATCGCACGAGGTCGGTGGCTACCTCATAGCCCGCCTAAGTGGGCCAAGGCTGAGAATGATCTGCTTGATAAAGGGATCGAACCGAGACAATGAACTGGCCAGACCGTTGCGGACTTGGTTCTTGGGGCGGCGGATCCTTGGACCCTATAACGGGAAGTGCATTTGGACGGACGAACAATTGGACATACCAGTCAAGAGGCTTAAGCATTATATCAAATCAGCGCAGCAAGGGAAGTTCGTTCGAGACGGGGAGAAGGACGAGCTCACAATGGCCCTCGGGAATCCTGAGCACCACGGGCGGACATGAGGCACGCCGAGCTCCCTTTCGTGGAAGGCTGGATTTCGGACGCAGGGGTTACAAAACCCATGAGAGGAGGAAGAAACTGGGCGAGAGCCTAATGCAGCGCTGCACGAAAGGGTAATGGGGCTAGAGGAACGAGAAGAGGAGCGAGAAGCAGCAGATCACAACAAGCGACCTGCGAAGCTTCCCCGGCTACCCGCCATCTCAGCGAAGAAGCAGCGTGGCTTCCACCGAGCTGCTTCAGCCAGAGCAGCATGCCTTGACGGCTCCTGCCAGCTATCCGTGGATGCTATCATGGATGCTGAAAGTTGCCACCTTATGGCGCAATGGAGCAATTTGAAGGTCAAGGCGGCTGTTGGCTCTATTTATCCTACTAAACCCGACTCAACTTTTCACCGCCGGCGATTCGAAGGATATGCTAAGGTGATGGTCGATGAAATAACGGAGGATTTGAGGACCTCGGCTTGACCACCCTACCGGTGAAGGGAGTATCGGCTGGGTTCTGCTCTGAAGACTCCATGCCTATGGCGGAAGGATCTCATCAACCTTCCGAACTGGGCGCCTCCGCCTCCTCCTCCTCCTCCGGCGAGTCGGGGCACTCCGCCTCCTCCTCCGTGAGTGGCGATCAGGGCACTCGGCCGACTCCTTCTCCGGCGTGGCGGCACTCCGTCTCCTTCTCCGCTTGCACCGGCGCGTCCGGCAGCCAGCCTCCTCCTTCTCCGCCTCGTCGGCAAGGGCGGAAGAGACCCGCCGCCGCTCCGGCTGCTCCGTAGCGTCGTAGTCCTTCTCCTCCGCCTCGTAAGCAAGGAAAGAATACATCCGCTCCGTCTGCTCTGCGGCGTCTAGCAAGACAGCCAAAGGCGGGAGGAGATCTGATTCGGTCCTTCTCTGAATACTCTAGAGAAGTTACCGTCGAGAGGAGCGAGGAGGAAAGCGAAGATCGCGCAGACCTAAGTGGATGACTGGTTTCAAGGGTTGAAAGCAAAGAGACATCCACCTCCGGAGGAGAAGGTAGATCCGGTCAAAGCGAAGCGCACTCTGCTGCCCCGACAAAACCACCCAAGTCTCCGCCGAAGGCAACTATGAGCGCATTATTGGAAAGGCATTTGCGAAGCGGAGAGATCGGGAAATACTGTCGGTGATCAAAGGATGAAAGAACGACGAGCTGGGAAACAAATTGCCCAGCTCGTCGAACAAGCCAAGCAATCGTGCCCCCGCTCAAGGTGCCTGCTAGCGACATCGTCGATCCGAGGATGGTGCCGGTTATGGCAATCCTGAAGATTACCTACCCGACGATGTACAATTTGATTTCTTGGAGGTGCAGATACAAAGATACGATGCAGGAAGCCTCTCGTCAAAGATGAAAGCTCTCTAACAACGATGATGCGAAGATTGCATGATTGGTACATGAAAACCTGCAAAGAGTCGAGGGAGGAATACTTTGTATGTGAGAGTTAAAAGGAGCATGACCTCCTTGGAATTGAACTGTTGCCTATTCCATTTGAGGAGTTCTATCAGTTTTTCAATCAATTGGCCCTCGATAAAGCAACGGTCACCTGCTACTGTCGTAAGTAGTACTACTTCATCATTAAGTATCTCTATATAACTCAGCTCTTTCATTGCATGTATTTATAAATATCCTCACTATATTATGCAGATTGAAGATCGCAGAAATGAAGAAAAAAATAAGTGGGTGATATTGGGTTCATTAACACATATCTCATCGATGCAAATGAGGTTGAATATCGTGCCAAGGAAACCGAGGCCAACTTGCTACGATCGTTGGAAATAAATGAACACAAAAATACAATACTCTTTCCTTACAACTACACGTGAGTGTTACTGTCTTGTGGCATATTCGGTTTCCCTTATTTAGTCCAGGTTATAGAAATGTAATATTGATGAGTTATGCATGCGCATGCAGTACCACTATATTCTCCTAGAGATTAAGCTTGAGCAGGGAGTAGTAACTGTCTTAGACTCGAGACGAAAAGATCCCAAGGAGTATGCGGAAATGATTGAAATGCTCGAGAAGTAAGTTAAATCGATCATTATCCACCATATCAGCAACTTTGTTCATTTCTGATATCAAGTAATTGTTCTCTTTGTATGGCAGGGCTTGGGAAAATTCACCAAAAAGCTCGGGACTACCGAAGAAGCTGCAATTTAGACACCAGTAAGTACTATATAGTAGCATATTCCACGCGCATCTCCTAGTGATTCAAGCGCTAGTTTCATCAATACCATTTAGCATGTGCTTGCTAATTATTAGTTTGATTGACCTCTGTTTCTTGTAAAGTGGTTGTGGCAGGAACAAGGGAATGATTTCTGTGGATACTACGTTTGCGAGTCCATCCGCCACACGACCTGTGAGAGGGGCTACTCCGACAAACAATTTGAAGTGCGTAAATAAAAATATTCACAATTTTATTTTATTACCATCATTTGTGTTGAGTTTCATTCATATATATATATATATATATATATATATATATATATATATATATATATATATATATATATATATATATATAGACCCCTTTCTTAAAATTAGATGTTTGAGCGGGATGAACTCCTAGCACCAGATCGCATGCGAGCAATTCAAGAGGAATTGGCGGCATTCTTTCTTGACTATGTGATCGCTGAAGGCGGGAATACTATGTGGACCACGCGTCCGTATTGTAGAAGATAATTATTGTACATATGTAGCGGTAGTGTCGGATAGATATACGAGAACTTGTTGTTCGACCAATCTCTCGGAGAAGGAGAGGTGGTCGATATCACTTCTCTATGTATGCATATATATGTTCATGACGATCTTCATTTGCTTAATTACTAGCTAGCTAGCATGTCTAGTTAGTCCTCTCTATACGTATGTATAGTACGTAGCGTCGACCAAGCACGGACAAAAGAAAGGACACTTTTCTCTATTAATTAGCTAGCTATAGCACAATATATGAAACACCTAAATTAACCCCCAAAAACCCCCCAAACCCCCCTTTTGAAAAAAAAACAAAAACCAGAGCCAAAGAAATGCTTGACGCGTGGATGCCTATTGGTCCCGGTTGATGCCACCAACCGGGACCAAAACCCCCGCTACTGAGCTCAGCGGACAGGCCACGTGGAGGCCCATCTGTCCCGGTTCGGATAGAACCGGGAATAAAGGGTGAGGGTATTAGTAGCGACCCTTTAGTCCCGGTTCATGAACCGGGACTAAAGGCCCTCACCAACCGGGACTATAGGCCCTTTTTCTACTAGTGCTTCATCTTTACATTGCTGATGTCCGAGAAGATGATCACTCCTCTGGTTTAAGTAATACTTCCTCCATCCCAAATTAAGTGACTCAACTTTGTACTAGCTTTAGTGCAAAGTTAGTACAAAGTCGAGTCACTTATTTTGGGACGGAGGGAGTATTTGTGAGCTCTCTCAAAAGAAATTGTGGAGACAAGGAAACATATTGTATATCCCTTGGTTTATCGACTTTTGAAGCTAGTACTAGAATTTTCCTGTTGGCACTGCTACAGTTGAGAGATCTTTTCCATGTATGAAAATTGTGAAGACATATTTGCGCACTCATCTTGGTGACGACACCTTGACGTGCAATCTTATTTGTTATGTGGAGAAAAGCGAAATGAGGAAGGTTACCAATGATCCAGTAATTGTGATCGCTTTGACGTCATGAAAGAAAGTAGGAAACCATTTTAGAAAGGTAATGATTTTAACTTACTTATTACATAATTGTAATTATTATCTATACCTGGTTGCTAAGTGGTTTCATTTCTCCTGATTGTAGGAAATCAAGATCTAGTGCTGCATTTTCTTGTCATCAGTTATACTTTATTCACAAATTGGACACTTTGGTTCTCCTTTACCATTCAATTTCCTACAATCAAATAATATTTGAGGTGAACTCTCTATTTTGGACCTTTGATAATCATATTCACGGACATATCATATTCTAGGTATATTGTATTGCTAAGTGTGTTACTTCTATATATATTTACAAGTTTTAGAGTGGTTGGGCTTTTTTAGAACCGTTCGTTGATCTCGATCTAACGGCAGACAAATACGGAGTACTGGGTAGTACTCCGATGAAAGTACTCAAAAGTACTAAAACGAGTGGGGCCGGTACTCGTGACAAGGTGGGGACGCGTTTTTTTTTTGACAAAATGACAGTAGGGGAAAACCCCTACTGTAATATCATATATCTATATAAATGGGGTGTTTACATAGACATATCAGCCTCTTTCACAGCACCAGGTTGCAACCAAACCTATTGTGTGGTTGACTCACCCAGATCTTAAAGGAGGGAGTTATACAACAGAGGTATAAAAGGTGATGAAAGCAGCTCTATGTGCTGCTTTGACTCTATGTTGTAGTAAAGACAGGTCTACTATAAAACGGTTGAACCAAGACTCAACGCTGGGAGCCAGCCCTCTGAAGTGTTGGTTATTCCTCTCCTTCCATATACTCCAAGCTGCCGTCAGGAATGTTTCATAGAAGAACTGGTTCGGCCATCTATTATTTGTATTTCGAAGAAGATCAAGTCGATAGGTGAATGTTGGCCAAGTCATGTTTAGCCGAGCCCAGCAGCTTTGACTAAAGGGGCAGAGGAAGATCATGTGATCCACTGTCTCTTCAACTTTCTAATCACAGAGGGCGCAATTGAAATTGTTTCCAATGTTATAGTGCCTCCTCTTCAACATGTTGCGGGTGTTGAGTCTGTCTTGGAACAAGAGCCAACCAAAAACTTTTATTTTCATAGTACATTTAGATTTCCAAAGTTGACCGAATGCTTGGTGAGTCTCCCCATCTCTGAAGTAGTTGTTGTAGTAGTCTCTTGGCTTGTAAAGCGTGGCGCCCCATGAATAATGCCATACATCATGTATCGATGTTGATGGAGAGATCCACGTTGTTTGCGTTCTGATGTCCTGGATTTCTTCAAGAGCCCAGGGTGAGACAGGGAGGTGGAAGGTTGCCTGCATGTCCATGGCCTCCATTGCCTCTGTGATCGAGAGATCCTCTTGCACTGCAAATGAGAACGCACGAGGGTGTGAGGACTGTAGTACTTCGTCTTGCCAGAGGTCCTTCCAAAAGAGAGTCATCGTGCCATCCACTAGTTGGACACGAGAGATCCCTCTGTAGATTGGGGTCAACTTTAAGATATCCTTCCACCAGAACGAACCAACGGGGTCAACAGCGTGCGGAGATTTTGCCGTCATAGTGATTATCCCAGATGAGATTGAACCAGGGCACATCTTGTCTGTTAAAGAATTTGTGGAGGAATTTCAGTAGTAGGGCTTCATTGTGAATCTTCAGGCTGATCACTCCTAAGCCACCCATTTTCTTTGGTCGGTAAACTAAATCCCAGGCAGCCAGTGAGTTGCTTTTATCTCCATGTTCTGTTTTCTTAGTCCAGAGGCATCTTCGTCTAATCTTGTCCAGAATCTCAATAAGCTTGGGAGGGAATTTGAGGGTGCACATGGCAAATACCAGGAGAGACGTGACCGAAGCATTCAACCAAGAGAGCTTGCCCCCATAAGACATCATTGCAATGGTGGGTGTGAGTTGTCTCTCCACTCTGCAAACCAGAGGCATGAATTCTTGTATTGTAGGTCGTGTGGTGCCCATTGGCAGGCCGAGGTAGGTGAATGGCATCGATCCAACCGCACATCCAAAGACCCTGGCTAGATTAGTCGTAGAAGTTGCATCAAGGTTAATTGGGATCAACGTGGATTTGTGAAAGTTAATCCTGAGGCCAATATTATGCATGGTCCTTAGGTGAATTTGCTTTGTCTCCGTAGTTTCATGATCTTCAAATCCCATCCTCTCCAAGACATAGCGTCTTGCATGGCATGGGATAAACTAGTCGCATTGTAAAAGACAAAAATTAATTAATTACACGTTGAAGTAGTAGAAATCATGCTTAATTAATTACAAAAAAAGACATGTCGTTGCGTACCGTTTCGACATCGAAGGTCTCGTCGAGCTTAATACTAAAGCGATGACCGTCTTCCAGGTGAGGTCGGTCGCACAGACCCCGGTCGTCACCGCACCAGTAGCACTCAGGGATCCTATCGTCATCGGAAGACGACATTTCCTATATATGTTTCAAAGAGATTAAACTTGTACAATTAAAAATATGTACTACAATATCTAAATTAGATAATAATTATTCATCACGGCCGGTTGACTATATATTGGTCTGCCGTGTCTTTTCTTGAAAACTCTCTGCTCGAGATTCTTCGTCTCTCATATATGGTGGATACACTCCCTCACTAATTTTTCGACTGCCGGTTATGGTCTCTTCTCCCTTCTTCCCCTAGTGCATAACAAAAGGTCTAGCACCAGGACAAGGAGGAAGAAGAGACCTTCACGACAACAGTCGGCATTCTTCTTCTCTCATATATGGTGGATACACTCCCTCACTGATTTTTCGACCGCCGGTGATGGTCTCCCTCCTTCCCCTAGTGCATAACAAAGGTCTAGCACCAGGAGAAAGAGGAAGAATAGACCTTCACGACAACAGTCGACATTCTTCATCTCTCATATATGGTGGATACACTCCCTCACTGATTTTTCGACCGCGGGTGATGGTCACTTCTCCCTCCTTCCCCTAGTGCATAAAAAAGGTCTAGCACCAGGAGAACGAAGAAGAAGAGACCTTCACGACAACAGTCGGCATTCTTCTCCTCTCATATATGGTGGATACACTCCCTCACTGATTTTTCGATCGCCGGTGATGGTCTCTTCTCCCTCCTTCCCCTAGTGCATAACAAAGGTCTAGCACCAGGAGAAAGAGGAAGAAGAGACCTTCAAGACAACAGTCGGCATTCTTCTTCTCTCATATATGGTGGATACACTCCCTCACTGATTTTTCGACCGCCGGTGATGGTCTCTTCTCCCTCCTTCCCCTAGTGCATAACAAAGGTCTAGCACCAGGAGAAGGAAGAAGAAGAGACCTTCACGACAACAGTCGGCATTCTTCGTCTCTCATATATGGTGGATCGGCAATCCTCACTGATTTTTTGACTGTCGGTGATGGTCTCTTCTCCCTCCTTCTCCTAGTGCATAACAAAGGCCTAGCACCAGGAGAAGCAAGAAGAAGAGACCTTCACGACAACAATCGGCATTCTTATTCTCTCATCTAACTAATATATATATATATATATATATATATATATATATATATATATATATATATATATATATATATATATATATATATATATATATATATATATATATATATATATATATATGTCTATTGTCTATTAACCACCTGGGTGAGGGATAGTTATTCTTCACCCCTCTATTTTACCATCAATACACCGTAATTTTACGTTTACGTAAGTTTTGTCTTATTTTCGACATAAAAAGAGACGGTAAGAAAATATATAATCGTCGTAAAAATATTTTATGTTATGTAAAATTACAAGCGTAAAAACATAGTGTAAAATACACATAAACTGCAAAAATTTTCTTGTCTTATGACCTATATTTTTATTTTCTTATGTCAAATATTACGTAGTGAATGAATAGGAATGTAACTATTTGAATTCCAAACGTATTTAATTATGAAATGATCGTAAGATTACCTCGGGTGAAGAATAAGTTATTCTGCACCTCGGGTGTTACTATTCATCACCCAGGGTCCAGAATACGTTATTCTTCATCCGAGGTAATCTTACGATCATTTCATAAATAAATTATGTTTCAAATATAAATAGTTACAGTCATATTGATTCATTGCATAAAATTTGGCATAAAAAATGTCAGAAGACTAGAAAAATTACATTTTATGTACATTTTGTGAAGGAAATATGCCCTAGAGGCAATAATAAATGTTATTATTTATTTCCTTATATCATGATAAATGTTTATTATTCATGCTAGAATTGTATTAACCGGAAACATAATACATGTGTGAATACATAAACCTACAGAGTGTCACTAGTATGCCTCTACTTGACTAGCTCGTTAATCAAAGATGGTTATGTTTCCTAACCATGAACAAGGAGTTGTTATTTGATTAATGGGATCACATCATTGGTTGAATGATCTGATTGACATGACCCATTCCATTAGCATAGCACCTGATCGTATAGTTTGTTGCTAGTGCTTTTCTTCATGACTTATACATGTTCCTATGACTATGAGATTATGCAACTCCCGTTTGCCGAGGAACACTTTGGGTGCTACCAAACGTCACAACGAATCGGGTGATTATAAAGGTACATTACAGGTGTCTCCGAAGGTACATGTTGGGTTGGCATATTTCGAGATTAGGATTTGTCACTCCGATTGTCGGAGAGGTATCTCTGGGCCCTCTCGGTAATGCTCATCACCTAAGCCTTGCAAGCATTGTAACTAATGAGTTAGTTATGAGATGATGTATTACGGAACGAGTAAAGAGACTTGCCAGTAACGAGATTGAACTAGGTATTGGATACCGACGATCGAATCTCGGGCAAGTAACATACCGATGACAAAAGGAACAACGTATGTTGTTATGCGGTCTGACCGATAAAGATCTTCGTAGAATATGTAGGAACCAATATGGGCATCCAGGTCCCGCTATTGGTTATTGACCAGAGAGGTGTCTCGGTCATGTCTACATAGTTCTCGAACCCGTAGGGTCCGCACGCTTAACGTTCGATGGCGGTTACTATGAGTTTTATGATGTTGATGTACGAAGGTTGTTCGGAGTCCCGGATGAGATCACGGACATGACGAGGAGTCTCGAAATGGTCGAGACATAAAGATTGATATATTGGAAGCCTATGTTTGGACTCCGGAATCACTCCGGGTGAAATTGGGAATTTTATCGAGTACCGGGTTACCGGAACCCCGGGAGTCAATGGGCCTTGATGGGCCTTAGTGGGAAAGAGAAAGGGGCCCTATAGCTGGCGCAGCCTTCCCCTTCCTAGTCCTATTAGGATTAGGAGAAGGGGTGGCGCCTCTCTCCTCTCCCTTGGTCAAACCCTAGTTGGACTAGGATTTGGGGGATCCTACTCCTAGTAGGAGTAGGACACCCCGCGCCCCCTCTAGGCCGCCAGCCCCTCCCTTCCCTCCTTTATATACAGGGCAGGGGCACCCCATGACACACAAGTTGATCGATTAGATCGTTCCTTAGCCGTGTCAGCGGTGCCCCTTCCACCAGATTACACCTCGATCATACCGTGGCGGAGCTTAGGCGAAGCCCTGCGTCGGTGGAACATCATCATCGCCACCACGCCGTCGTCTTGACGGAACTCTCCTCGACACTCGGCTGGATCGGAGTTCGAGGGACGTCATCGAGCTGAACGTGTGCAGAACTCGGAGGTGCCGTCGTTCGGTGCTTGGATCGGTCGGGTCGTGAAGACGTACGACTACATCAACAGCGTTGTTATAACGCTTCGCTTTCGGTCTCACGAGGGTACGTGGGCGGATACTCTATACTCTCGTTGCTATGCCATCACCATGGTCTTGCGTGATCGTAGGAAAATTTTTGAAATTACTCGTTACCCAACAGTGGCATCCGAGCCTGGTTTTATGCGTTGATGTCATGTGCACGAGTAGAACACAAGTGAGTTGTGGGCGATACAAGTCATACTGCCTACCAGCATGTCATATTTTGGTTCAGCGGTATTGTGAGATGAAGCGCCCGGACCGACATTACGCGACGCTTACGCGAGACTGGTTTCACCGCTGTGAGCACTCGCGTGCTTAAAGGTGACGGCGGGTGTCTGTCTCTCTCACTTTAGTTGAACTGAGTGTGGCTACGCCGGTCCTTGAGAAGGTTAAAGCGGAGTCTATTTGACGAAATATCGTTGTGGTTTGATGCGTAGGTAAGAACGGTTCTTGCTCAGCCCGTAGCAGCCACGTAAAACTTGCAACAACAAAGTAGAGGACGTCTAACTTGTTTTTGCAGGGCATGTTGTGATGTGATATGGTCAAGACGTGATGCTATATCTTATTGTATGAGATGATCATGTTTTGTAACCAAGTTATCGACAATCGGCAGGAGCCATATGGTTGTCGCTTTATTGTATGAAATGCAAGCGCCATGTAATTGCTTTACTTTATCACTAAGCAGTAGCGATAGTCGTAGAAGCAATAGTTGGCGAGGCGACAACGATGCTACGATGGAGATCAAGGTGTCGCGCCGGTGACGATGGTGATCATGACGGTGCTTCGAGATGGAGATCACAAGCACAAGATGATGATGGCCATATCATATCACTTATATTGATTGCATGTGATGTTAATCCTTTATGCATCTTATTTTGCTTTGATTGACGGTAGCATTATAAGATGATCCCTTACTAAATTATCAAGAAGTGTTCTCCCGAGTATGCACCGTTATGAAAGTTCTTCGTGCTGAGACACCACGTGATGATCGGGTGTGATAGGTTCTACGTTCAAATACAACGGTGCAAAACAGTTGCACACGCGGAATACTCAGGTTATACTTGACGAGCTATGCATATAAGATATGACCTCGGAACACGGAGACCGAAGGTCGGCGTGAATCATATAGTAGATATGATCAACATATTGATGTTCACCATTGAAACTACTCCATCACACGTGATGATCGGTCATGGTATAGTTGAAATGGATCACGCAATCACTTAGAGAATTGGAGGGATATTTTTCTAAGTGGGAGTTCTTAAGTAATATGATTAATTGAACTTAAATTTATCATGAACTTAGTACCGATAGTATCTTGCTTGTCTATGATGTGTAGATAGATGGCTCGTGCTGTTGTTCCGTTGAATTTTAATGCGTTCCTTGAGAAAGCAAAGTTGAAAGATGATGGCAGCAATTACGGACTGGGTCCGTAACTTGAGGATTATCCTTATTGCTGCACAGAAGAATTACGTCCGAAGCACCGTTAGGTGCCAGGCCTGGTGCAAGGGCTGCGCCAGAAGTTGTGAACGTCCCGCAAAGCAAAGCTGATGACTACTCTATAGTTCGAGTGTGCCATGCTTTACGGCTTAGAACCGGGACTTCAACGTCGTTTTGAACACCATGGAGCATATGAGATGTTCCAGGAGTTGAAGTTAATATTCAAGCGAATGCCCGGATTGAGAGATATGAAGTCTCCAATAAGTTCTATAGCTGTAAGATGGAGGAGAATGGTTCTGTCGGTGAGCATATACTCGAATGTCCGGATATAACAATCACTTGATTCAACTGGGAGTTAATCTTCCGGATGATTGCGTCATTGACAGAATTCTCCAATCACTGCCACCAAGCTACAAGAGCTTCGTGATGAACTATAATATGCAAGGATGACCAAAACTATGCCCGAGCTCTTCGCGATGCTGAAAGCATGGAGGTAGAAATCAAAAGGAGCATCAAGTGTTGATGGTTAACAAAACCACTAGTTTCAAGAAAAAGGGCAAAGGAAAGAAAAAGGGAAACTTCAAAAGAGCGGCAAGCAAGTTGCTGATCAAGAGAAGGAACCCAAGTCTGGTCCTAAGCCTGAAACTGAGTGCTTCTATTGCAAGCAGGCTGGTCCTTTGAGCGGAACTGCCCCAAGTATTTGGCGGATAAGAAGGATGGCAAGGTTAACAAAGGTATATGTGATATACTTGTTATTGATGTGTACCTTACTAATACTCGCAGTAGCACCTGGGTATTTGATACTGGTTCTGTTGCTAATATTTGCAACTCGAAACAGGGGCTACGGATTAAGCGAAGATTGGCTAAGGACGAGGTGACGATGCGCGTGGGAAATGGTTCCAAAGTCGATGTGATCGCGGTCGCACGCTACCTCTACATCTACCTTCGGATTAGTATTAGACCTAAATAATTGTTATTTAGTACCATCGTTGAGCATGAACATTATATCTGGATCTTGTTTGATGCGAGACGGTTATTCATTTAAATCGAGAGAATAATGGTTGTTCTATTTATATGAATAATATCTTTTATGGTCATGCACCATTGAAGAATGGTTTGTTTTACTTAATCTTGATAGTAGTGATACACATATTCATAATGTTGAAACCAAAAGATGCAGAGTTGATAATGATAGTGCAACTTATTTGTGGCATCGCCGTTTAGGTCATATCGGTGTAAAGCGCATGAAGAAACTCCATGCTGATGGACTTTTGGAGTCACTTGATTATGAATCACTTGGCACTTATGAACCGTGCCTTATGGGCAAAATGACTAAAACACCGTTCTCCGAACTATGGAGAGAGCAACAGATTTATTGGAAATCATACATACTTGATGTATGTGGTCCAATGAATGTTGAGGCTCGTGGCGGATATCGTTATTTTCTCACCTTCACAGATGATTTGAGCAGATATGGGTATATCTACTTAATGAAACACAAGTCTGAAACATTTGAAAAGTTCAAAGAATTTCAGAGTGAAGTGGAAAATCATCGTAACAAGAAAATAAAGTTTCTACGATCTGATCGTGGAGGAGAATATTTGAGTTCTGAGTTTGGCCTACATTTGAAACAATGTGGAATAGTTTCGCAACTTACGCCACCGAACACCACAACGTAATGGTGTGTCCGAACGTCAGAATCGTATTTTATTAGATATGGTGCGATCTATGATGTCTCTTACTGATTTACCGCTATCGCTTTGGGGTTATGCTTTAGAGACGGCTGCATTCACTTTAAATAGGGCACCATCTAAATCCGTTGAGACGACGCCTTATGAACTGTGGTTTGGCAAGAAACCAAAGTTGTCGTTTTGAAAATTTGGGGCTGCGATGCTTATGTGAAAAAGCTTCAACCTGATAAGCTCGAACCCAAATCGAGAAATGTGTCTTCATAGGATACCCAAAGGAGACAGTTGGGTACACCTTCTATCACAGATCCGAAGGCAAGATTTTTGTTGCTAAATTGGAAACTTTTGGAGAAAGAGTTTCTCACAAAAGAAGTGAGTGGGAGGAAAATAGAACTTGATGAGATAATCGTATCTACTCCCTCATTGAGAAGTAGTACATCACGAAAAACAGTTTCAGTGACACCTACACCAAATAGGGAGGAAGCTAATGATGATGATCATGAAACTTCAGATCAAGTTTCTACTGAACTTCGTAGATCAACGAGCAAGATCCGCACCAGAGTGGTACGGTAATCCTATTTTGGAAGTCATGTTCTTTGGAACATGATGAACCTCGAACTATGAAGAAGCGATGGTGAGCCCAGATTCCACAAAATGGCTTGAGGCCATGAAATCTGAGATGGGATCCATGTATGAGAACAAAGTGTGGACTTTGGTTGACTTGCCCGATGATCGGCAAGCAATTGAGAATAAATGGATCTTCAAGAAGAAGACTGACGCTGATGGTAATGTTACTGTCTATAAAGCTCGACTTGTTGCAAAAGGTTTTCGACAAGTTCAAGGGATTGACTACGATGAGACCTTCTCACCCGTAGCGATGCTTAAGTCCGTCCGAATCATGTTAGCAATTGCCGCATTTTATGATTATGAAATTTGGCAAATGGATGTTAAAACTGCATTCCTGAATGGATTTCTGGAAGAAGAGTTGTATATGATGCAACCAGAAGGTTTTGTCGATCCAAAGGGAGCTAACAAAGTGTGCAAGCTCCAGCGATCCATTTATGGACTGGTGCAAGCCTCTCGGAGTTGGAATAAACGTTTTGATAGTGTGATCAAAGCATTTGGTTTTATACAGACTTTTGGAGAAGCCTGTATTTACAAGAAAGTGAGTGGGAGCTCTGTAGCATTTCTGATATTATATGTGGATGACATATTATTGATCGGAAATGATATAGAATTCTGGATAGCATAAAGGGATACTTGAATAAGAGTTTTCGATGAAAGACCTCGGTGAAGCTGCTTACATATTAGGCATTAAGATCTATAGAGATAGATCAAGGCGCTTAATAGGACTTTCACAAAGCACATACCTTGATAAAGTTTTGAAAAGGTTCAAAATGGATCGAGCAAAGAAAGGGTTCTTGCGGTATTACAAGGTGTGAAGTTGAGTAAGACTCAATGCCCGACCACCGCAGAAGATAGAGAAAATGAAAGATGTTCCTATGCTTCAGCCATAGGCTCTATCATGTATGCAATGCTGTGTACCAGACCTGATGTGTGCCTTGCTGTAAGTTTAGCGGCAGGTACCAAAGTAATCCAGAGTGGATCCTTTGGACAGCGGTCAAGAACATCCTTAAGTACTTGAGAAGAACTAAGGATATGTTTCTCATTTATGGCGGTGACAAAGAGCTCATCAAATGGCAGTTACGTCGATGCAAGCTTTGACACTGATCCGGACGATTCTAAATCGCAAACCGGATACGTATTTACATTAAACGGTGGAGCTGTCAGTTGGTGCAGTTCCAAACAAAGCGTCGTTGCGGGATCTACATGTGAAGCTGAGTACATAGCTGCTTCGGAAGCAGCTAATGAAGGAGTCTGGATGAAGGAGTTCATATCCGATCTAGGTGTTGTACCTAGTGTATCGGGTCCAATGAAAATCTTTTGTGACAATACTGGTGCAATTGCCTTGGCAAAGGAATCCAGATTTCACAAGAGAACCAAGCACATCAAAAGACGCTTCAACTCCATCCGGGATTTGGTCCAGGTGGGAGACATAGAGATATGCAAGATACATACGGATCTGAATGTTGCAGACCCGTTGACTAAGCCTCTTCCACGAGCAAAACATGATCAGCACCAAGACTCCATGGGTGTTAGAATCATTACTGTGTAATCTAGATTATTGACTCTAGTGCAAGTGGGAGACTGAAGGAAATATGCCCTAGAGGCAATAATAAATGTTATTATTTATTTCCTTATATCATGATAAATGTTTATTATTCATGCTAGAATTGTATTAACCGGAAACATAATACATGTGTGAATACATAAACCTACAGTGTCACTAGTATGCCTCTACTTGACTAGCTCGTTAATCAAAGATGGTTATGTTTCCTAACCATGAACAAGGAGTTGTTATTTGATTAATGGGATCACATCATTGGTTGAATGATCGATTGACATGACCCATTCCATTAGCATAGCACCTGATCGTATAGTTTGTTGCTAGTGCTTTTCTTCATGACTTATACATGTTCCTATGACTATGAGATTATGCAACTCCGTTTGCCGAGGAACACTTTGGGTGCTACCAAGCGTCTGGCGTAACTGGGTGATTATAAAGGTACATTACAGGTGTCTCCGAAGGTACATGTTGGGTTGGCATATTTGAGATTAGGATTTGTCACTCCGATTGTCGGAGAGGTATCTCTGGCCCTCTCGGTAATGCTCATCACCTAAGCCTTGCAAGCATTGTAACTAATGAGTTAGTTATGAGATGATGTATTACGGAGCGAGTAAAGAGACTTGCGATGCGAGATTGAACTAGGTATTGGATACCGACGATCGAATCTCGGGCAAATAACATACCGATGACAAAGGAACAACGTATGTTGTTATGCGGTCCGACCGATAAAGATCTTCGTAGAATATGTAGGAACCAATATGGGCATCCAGGTCCCGCTATTGGTTATTGACCGAGAGGTGTCTCGGTCATGTCTACATAGTTCTCGAACCCGTAGGGTCCGCACGCTTAACGTTTCGATGGCAGTTACTATGAGTTTTTATGATGTTGATGTACGAAGGTTGTTGAGTCCGGATGAGATCACGGACATGACGAGGAGTCTCGAAATGGTCGAGACATAAAGATTGATATATTGGAAGCCTATGTTTGGACTCGGAATCACTCCGGGTGAAATTGGGAATTTTATCGAGATGCAGGGGTTACCGGAACCCCCGAAGTCAATGGGCCTTGATGGGCCTTAGTGGGAAAGAGAAAGGGGGCCCTATAGCTGGCGCAGCCTTCCCCTTCCCTAGTCCTATTAGGATTAGGAGAAGGGGGCGCCTCTCTCCCTCCCCTTGGTCAAACCCTAGTTGGACTAGGATTTGGGGGATCCTACTCCTAGTAGGAGTAGGACACCCTGCGCCTCCCTCCTAGGCCGCCAGCCCTCCCTTCCCTCCTTTATATACAGGGCAGGGGGCACCCCATGACACACAAGTTGATCGATTAGATCGTTCCTTAGCCGTGTCGGTGCCCCTTCCACCAGATTACACCTCGATCATACCGTGGCGGAGCTTAAGTGAAACCCTGCGTCGGTGGAACATCATCATCGTCACCACGCCGTCGTCTTGTGGAACTCTCCTCGACACTCGGCTGGATCGGAGTTCGAGGGCGTCATCGAGCTGAGCGTGTGCAGAACTTCGGAGGTGCCGTCGTTCGGTGCTTGGATCGGTCGGATCGTGAAGGCGTCGACTACATCAACAGCGTTGTTATAACGCTTCGCTTTCGGTCTCACGATGCGTGGGCGGATACTCTATACTCTCGTTGCTATGCCATCACCATGGTCTTGCGTGATCGTAGGAAAATTTTTGAAATTACTACGTTACCCAACATTTTGCACTATATTTTTACGTTTGAAATTTGCATAATATAAAATATTTTTATGGCGATTATATATTTTCTTACGTTCTCTTTTTATGTCTGAAATAAGATAAAATTTACGGAACATAAAATTACGGTGCATTCATGTTAAAATAGAGGGGGGTGAAGAATAACTATTCCTCCTCCTGGTTCCCCTCGCCGGCGCGCCCCGGTGGTCGCCGGATCCAGGCACCTCCATCTTCCATAGTGCTGCCCTGCATCACCAATCCCCGAGTTGTCCGGCGCTAGATCGATGTTTGCAGCTTCCCAGCATCCACCGTCGGCGCCGCACCCCCTCCAGCCTTCCCCCATGGCGCCCACCCTCCCGACCGGCCAGTGCTATGCTGGATGGCCGGCGACGCCCTCCCTTCCCTCCTGACCGGACGGCGCCGCGCTGGATTGACGGATCCCGCGCTGCTATGGCTGGCGACGCCCTCCCTTCCCTCCCTCCCCTCGTCTCCCCTACCCAGCGACGAGCTTGACGGCGGCCTCCCCAACTACCTCGTCACCGGCCAAGGCTCACCGCAGTGCACGACCGACGGGTCTGGGGGATTAGTCGCTCCCTCACGCTCATCCCCTCCTCACCCGGCGACGAGGAGTCTTCTCCGACATCCGCCAACATCCACGGCCACCGCGCCACCCCTCCCTTCTAATCGCTCCCTCCTAGACCGTCTGCCCCTTTCCTGTCATCGACCTTGAGGTCAATGGTGAGGCCGTGACTACCACACGGGTCGGCAAAACGGCGAGATTCCACCCTGGAACACTGTAGTACGGTTCTGTGCGTGCCACAATTTTTTCGATGGGTGCACGGGCAGTGCATGCCGGCGGCGAGGGGTGGGCATCTCCTCTCACGCAGTTTTGTAGCATCAGCCGTCGACCATCTCCCTCCCCCTCGATGAACTGCATCACCGCTGGTGTCGATGCTGAGCAGTTTGTTCTGTTTGTTGCTGCTGAACCTCGCCGAGGGAGAACCGAAGCAAACTGAAGTTCATTTCTGTAAAATGGCTCATTTTTTTGAATTTTCCCTAGCGTGCAGTACGGCACCCCCATGCGTGCAGTTTGATTCTGCTGCCTCTAAACCTGATTGTGTTTTATTGCAGATCGGGACCTTCTTTTTGTTCAGATTTTGCTTGTCCGCAGTTTGCCTCTCGTCTTGGTGTGGTGCGGTGCATGTGCCAGCGGCCGCTTCCTATGTGGTTGGCCACACTGCCCTTTGCACATCACCGGAGGGAGAGAGGAGGTGCTCTGCATGGCGCGTTGCAGTTCCTAGTGGCACTCCAGTGCAGCTCAGTTGTTCCTCGTCGTTCTCTTGTTATTCAGTTGAAGTTCAGTAAAATATTTCTGCATTCAAACAAATGTTTTGTTGGGTTGCAGTGCAGTTTGTCGCTCCTGTGTATCTCGCGTGCAGTTGGGCTCGATGATACCGTGGTGATGACCAACACCAGATATCTTGAACTCTGAAGGAGAAGTCACAAACACTCCAATATCTGCGACTCGGGTGCAGCATGCGTCACCTTCGGGCTCCCGTGTGGATAAGTCGCAGGGTGCTACCGTGCAGCAGGCGCCACTGCTCACAACAAAAAAAATATTGAGGCGGTCCTTTGTGGAAAAAAAGGACTTAGTTTTTCTATGATGTTTCTGTGGTTTTTCAAGCAAACTTATAATGATTTTGTTTAACAGAAGTTCATCCCGCGTTGTGTTACATTTCATTTTTCTTGACACTGTGGCCCGCTTGCTTTGTCCACTAACATCACCTCGACAAGTAATTGGCTATGTTACTATGTGCAGCTAAAACTAACGAAATTACCGCAATAGTTAATTTGTGAAAACGGGAACTCCCCATTCCTCCTCAGTGCGGACCCTACGGGTTCGAGAACTATGTAGACATGACCTAAAACCATTCTCGGTCAATAACCAATAGCGTGACCTGGATGCCCATATTGGTTCCTACATATTCTCGAAGATCTTTATCGGTCAAACTGCATAACAACATACGTTGTTCCTTTGTCATCGGTATGTTACTTGCCGAGATTTGATCGTCGGTATCAATACCTAGTTCAATCTCGTTACGGCAAGTCTCTTTACTCGTTCAATACATCATCTCATAACTAACTCATTAGTTACATGCTTGCAAGGCTTAGGTGATGAGTATTACGAGAGGGCGAAGATACCTCTCCAACAATCGGAGTGACAAATCCTAATCTCGAATTATGCCAACTCAACATGTACCTTCGGAAACACATGAGCACCTTTATAATCATCCAGTTCGTTGTGTTTGGTAGCACACAAAGTGTTCTTCGGTAAGCAGGAGTTGCACAATCTCATAGTTGTAGGAACTTTGTATAAGTCATGAAGAAAGCAATAGCGGTATACTAAGCGATCAAGTGCTAGGCCGGAATGGGTCATGTCAATCACATCATTCTTCTAATGATGTGATCCCACTAATCAAATGACAACACATGTCTATGGTTAGGAAACATAACCATCTTTGATTAATGAGCTAGTCAAGTAGAGGCATACTAGTGACTATAGTTTATATGTATTCACACATGTATTATGTTTCCGATCAATACAATTCTAGCATGAATAATAAACATTTATCATGATATGAGAGTAAATAATAACTTTATTATTGCCTCTAGGGCATATTTCCTTCGGGTAACCAGTGTGGGTAGGTCGATGGCGCTGCGAGCGAAAGGGACAACATCTAGAGCATAGAAGTTGTGATCCGACGCTACGTAAAACATATGTTGTGCAGGCTTAGCACGATCGATGTACACGTGTGGAACCATGGCAGGCGTGCATTGATTAATTTCCTCCACCATTTACGTGTTGGTTAAAGTTGGAAAGATGAACTCTGTGGTGAGACCCTGCGCTTGGCGTGGATCGGGGAGGCGAACGGGCGCATGATAATGTCTTGCGGTATGCTGATGTCGAGGAGACACCGTGAGCGGGGCCTCATCCGTCGATCAAGGCTAGTGCTGATTCGACCAAGCGGAGTCCACAAAGGCGGAAGCGGCTGCCGCAGCGTAGCCATGGGCGGAGGTCAAGCATGGCGCCAGGTTGTCGATTTTCCCTTGAGGATAGCCTCTCGGTAGCGGTGAAATCAGCCATGGGCATCGGCGTGATCTGGTGGACCTGCGTCGAAACGATTAAGGTGGTGCGTTGGAAGCAAAAGCCTCGATTTCCATGAAAATTACATTCCATGGCTTGCGGGAGGATGGCGACTAACTCCGCGGTGAGAAACGCCATGGCGGCACGTAGCAAGCGTTAACTTGTTTAGGGCACTCACTTGGTGGATTGGAAGCGGATGTAAATGACGGTGGAACCGGCTATTGGCGGTGGCGGTAAAGCGGCGGCGCGCCTTGGCGTGGCGAGGCAACATCATCAAGAGACCAGATCCGTGTAAAGCGCGAGGCTGGTCGAGCCCAGCATGCCGGCGCGAGAGGAAGGCAGTCCGCGGTGGTGCGGATACGGTCGCAGTCGGTGAGGACTAAACAAACGCCTCGTCGGAGAGGATTCTTGTCGTCCGCTCCTCCTCACGTGACCATGCTGGCGTCCCATCGGCGGCCGGCGCTGGCGATGGCGATCGACTCCATCGAGGAAAACTAGAAGCGAATATCCAGGAAAGCGAGTCCGCAACTCGTCCATTAATGTCCGAGGCCCATAAATATGGCCCCATAAGCCCTCTTTTTTTACTTATAAGCCCACCTCTTTTGTTCATGTTTCTAAAAGCGAAGGTCGGGGAGTTAGATGATTTGGAATGAGTGATCCACACTTGAGCAGTTAAGAGAGGTGATTAGAGACTAAATCACCGGCGCATGCATCGAGACAGTTGAGGAAGCATGAGTTAAATTATCCTACTCATGATCTGGAGCTAGCAATTTGCGGTACATGCATTGAAGATCTGAGACACTATCTGATTGGTCACAAGAGTGATATCTACACGATCATAAGAGCTTGAAGTATATATTCACTCGGACATGTTTGAATTTAAGACAACTTATGGGCTAGAGTTAATCAAGGATTATGAACGGAGGTACATTATCATCGAGTAAAGCGAATGTTGTAGCTGATGCTCTCGATGGGAAGAAATATGACAACAATCGTAAGTTGAGACCAGAGGCGGAAGAGTTGTATGCGAGTTGCAACATCTGAACCTTGGTATTGTTGCTAGTGCTATGGAGATAAAAGTGATTCCTACGTTGGAGCAAGAAATACGTGAAGGTTGGCTAGAAGATGAAAAGCTAAAGGAGATAGCTGAGAATGTGGTGATTGGTAAAGCACGGCTTAGAATAGATGAGAATGGAACCTTATGGTTTGTAAAAGGATATGTGTGAGGTGAAAGCCATTCATGATACAATTTTTCGTGAAGCACATGAGTTGAGCCTATTCTATCCATCACGAAGTACTAAGATGTATCTAAACCTTAAGGAGAACTACTCACTGGTATGGATTGAAAAGAGATGTGGCTGAGTATGTAGCTATATGTGACACTTGTCAAAGGGTAAAAGCGAGCATCAGAGACCCGCTAGTTTGTTGCAACCAATGAAGATTCACGAGTGGAAATGGGAAGAAGTCGGAATGGACTTTATAGTGGGATTACCACACACTCAACAAGGTTATGATTCTATATGGGTAATAGTGGATCGTCTCACTAAAACTCACTTTTTTTTTTCTGTCAAGACTACTTATAGCGTGGCAAGATTGGCGAGAGCTATACATGGAAAGAATAGTATGTCGCATGGAGTTCCTAAGAAGATTGTAACTGAGAGAAGTGCAGGATTCACGTCCATCTTTTGGCAGAAAGTGCATAAATCTTTGGGAACGAAGTTGAATTTCAGTACAACATATCATCCTCAGACTGATGGACAGACAGAAAGGCTCAATCAGATTCTTGAAGATATGTTGAGAGCTTGTGCATTGCAGTATGGTATTAGTTGGGATAAAAGTTTACCGTATGCGGAGTTCTCTTACAACCATTGTTGAAATGAATTAGCTAATAGCGCTTCGATTGGTGGCCAGTTTTCCGTTTAGAACAATTTTTAAAATCACAAAATTCAAAGGAAAATAGAGTTTTGAAACGTTTTAGGCATTTTTAGACATTTTAGCGTTTAGTGCTAGGGTTTAGATTTCAGAGTTTGGGGTGAGGTTTTATGGTTTAAACCCTTAGTTTTCTTTCTTTAGCATAGAGATTCCAACGTTTTAAGTCCCGGGTTTAGGGTTTAGGACAATTTTTGAAATGACAAAATTGTAAAAGGAAAAAAAAGATATGCTCTAATTTATGTTTTTTTTTAATTTTGGTTAAATCTTGTCAAACCGTTCAAACAACTGATTCAAGAAATATAGAGTGTTACTAAATAATTACGCAATAATATTAGTGTTACTAAATAAGTATCTCAGTTTTTTTGAATTTTGGTCAAATCTGGTCAAACTTTGGTCAAACTATGGTCAAACTACTTATTCAGAGTAATATTAGTGTTACTACATAATTATTCAAAGAATATTAGTGTTACTAAATAATTATTTCAATTTTTTGAATTTTGGTCAAATCTGGTCAAACTATGGTCAAACTGTGGTCAAACTATGGTCAAACTTATTCAAGAAATATTAGCGTTACTAAATAATTACTATTTTTTTAGAATAATAGTTTCAAACTCAAATGGTGAAATGTGTGACTTCATGCTCAAGCTAAACTCACGAGTTTAATAGGATTGACATCTTACTATTGTCGAGAAAACAAGAAGTGCAAACTTCGGACGAAGGAGAATAGAACCCGAAAGTTAAGCGCTTTCGGGCTAAGATTTGGAGTAGTGAGAGGATGGGTGACCGTCGGGAAGTTAGATGATTTGGAATGAGTGATCCACACTTGAGCAGTTAAGAGAGGTGATTAGAGACTAAATCACCGACGCATGCATCGAGACAGTTGAGGAAGCATGAGTTAAATTATCCTACTCATGATCTGGAGCTAGCAGCTGCGGTACATGCATCGAAGATCTGAAGACACTATATGATTGGTCACAAGAGTGATATCTACACCGATCATAAGAGCTTGAAGTATATATTCACTCAGACATGTTTGAATTTAAGACAACTTCGCGGGCTAGAGTTAATCAAGGATTATGAACCGGTGGTACATTATCATCGGAGTAAGGCTAATGTTGTAGCTGATGCTCTCGATAGGAAGAAATATGGAATGAATCTGATTGGATTTGATTGATGGAGGATGGTGGATTTTCAACAGTTTATGGGTACTGATGGATCCGGCTCACTTTTTGCTGTCAGACCAAGATTGGAGCTATACATGGAAGAATAGTATATCGTGGGTTCTGAAGATTGTATGCGATAGAGTTGCTGATTCCGTCCATCTTTTTTGGTAGAAGTGCATAAATCTTTGGGAGCAGTTGAATTTCAGTACAACAGATCATCCTCGGTGATGGGCCAGACAAAAGGCTCAATCAGATTCTTGAAGATATGTTGAGACTGGCAATGCGTTGATATGGTACTAGTGTTGAATGCGTAATAATTTCAAAAATTTCCTACGATCACGCAAGACCATAGGATGCTTTGTAACGGAGGGAAATGTAAATCCACGTACCCTCGTGAAACTGGCGAGCGTTATAACAACGGTTATTCGTCTGCAGTCCGACCGATCAGCTGATCTGGCACCTCCGAGGATTCGCACCGTTCAGCTTCGATGGCGATCCCGGACTCGATCCAGCAAAGTGTCGAGGATGAGTTCGTCGGCGACGGCGTGGTGGCGATGTTGATGCTCCACCGGCGCAGAGCCGCTAAGCTCGGCGACGACTGACTTCTCGGCGCGAGGCCGCTAAGCTCGCTGACGATATGACAGAAGGGTATGGTGGAAGGGGCACCGCTGCAGCTGAGAAAGATCCGTAAGATCAACTTGTGTTGTGGGGTGCCCCTGCCCGTATATAAAGAAGACAAAGAGTGGCGGCCCTGAGGAAGCGCGCAGGAGGAGTCCTACTCCCATGGAGTAGGACTCCCCCTTCTCCTAGTTGGACTAGGATTGGAGGGGGAAGAGGAAGGCGCGCCCCCCTTCCTGTCCTGGTAGACTAGAGGGGGGAGGCAGCTACCTTGGCCTGCCCTTCTCTCTCCATTGCCCATTAAGGCCCATAGACTTCCCGAGGTTACGGTAACCTCCGGTACTCAACAAATCCGATTTCACGGAACACCGAAGTCAAACATAGGCTTCAATATATCAATCTTTATGTCGACCATTTAAGACTCCTGCGTCATCCGTGATCACATCCGGGACTCGAACAACCTTGATTGCATCAATACCTCATCATTGAACTATCCTTGAAGCGTTAGCGTCACGGACCCTACGGGTTCGAGAACTATGTAGAATGACCTAGAACCATTCCGGTCAATAACCAATAGAACTGGATGCCCATATTGGTTTCATATTCTCAGAAGATCTTTATCGGTCAAACGCATAACGACATCGTTGTTCCTTTGTCATCGGTATATTACTTACAGAGATTCGATCGTCGGTATCAATACCTAGTTCAATCGTTCTGGTAAATCTCTTTACCGTTCATAATACATTCATCACAACTAACTCATTAGTTGTAATGCTTACAAAACTGGTGATGTGCATTAAAACTTTGGAGATACCTCCCTCGAAATCGGAGTGACAAAACCTAATCTCAATCTTCAAACTTAGTACCTTGGAGACACACATGTACTCCTATAATCCCCGATTCGTTGTGACGTTTGGTAGTACCAAAGTGTTCCTCATTAAGCAGGAGTTGCATAATCTCATAGTTATAGGAACATGTGGGTCATGAAGAAAGCATTAACATACTAAGCGATCAAGTGTTAAGCTAACGGAATGGGTCATGTCAATGGATCATTCAACTAATGATGTGACCTTGTTAATCAAATAACAACTCCTTGTTCATGGTTAGGAAACATAACCATCTTTGATTAACAATAGAGCATACTAGTGACATCTTGTTTGTCTATATATTCACATGTATTATGTTCGGTTAATACTTCTAGCATGAATAATAAACATTTATCATGATATGAAATAAATAATAACTTTATTTGTGCCTCTAAGGCATATTTCCTTCGATCTCCCACTTGCACTAAGTCAATAATCTGTTACAATGATGATCCTTACACTGGGTGAATGCGATCGTTTTGCTTTCGTGGAAGAGCTTAGTAGCGAATTACGCAACATTGATCCGTATGTATTTTTAAATCTCTGTCTCCCACTTGGACTTGGTCGAATGGAATTAAGGCGTCTCTTGATGTGCTTGGTCCTCTTGAAATCTGGATTCCTTTGCCAAGGCAATTGCAATATTATCACGGAAGATCTTCTTCATCGGTCCGATGCACTAGGTATAACACCTAGATGAGAACTCTTTCATCGAGACTCCTTCATTTCTGCTTGAAGCGACTATGTACTCCGCTTCACATGTAGATCCTTGGCCTTTGTTTAGAAGCACTGGCCAACCCAGCTCCGTTTAATAAAAACATTATCGGTTTGCGATTTAGAATCGTCCGGGATCGATGTCAAAAACTTACATCGGCGTAATCATTTCGATAGCTCTTTATCACCTCCATATCAGAAAACATATCCTTAGTCCTTTTCCGGTATTTAGGGTGTTCTTGACATTTGTCGATGATCCACTCTGGATTACTTTGGTACCTTCCTGCCAAGCTTACAGCTAAAGCTCTGCATTCGGTCTGTTGTATTGCATACATGATAGAGCCTATGGCTGAAGCATAGGAACATCTTTCATTTCTCTATCTTCTACTTTGTGATGGGCATTAGATCGACTCAATCTTACACCTTGTAACCTGGTAAAAACCTTTCTTTGCTGATCCATTTTGAACTTTCAAAACTTTATCAAGGTATGTGCTTTTGAAAGTCAATCAAATGTGATCTATCTCTATAGATCTTGATGCCCAATATGTAGACTTCACGAGGTCTTTCATTGGCTTTTTATTCAAGTATCCTTTATATATCAAGTTCTATATCATTTCAATCAATAATATGTCATAATATTAGAAATGCTGAGCTCCCTCACTTTCTTGTAAATACAGGCTTCTCCAAAAGTACGCACAAACCCATATGCTTTGATCACATTATCAAAGCGTTTATTTAACTCGAGGCTTGCAGACCCAATTGATCGCTGGAGCTTGCTTTGTTAGCACCTTTTGGATCGACAAAACCTTCGGTTGCATCATATAAACTCTTCAGAAATCCATTCAAGAATGCAGTTTTACATCCATTTGCAAATTTCATAATCATAAAATCTGCAGTACTAACATAATTCAGACGAGACTTAAGCATCAGCTACGGGTGAAATCTCGTAGTCAACTCCTTGAACTTGTAAAACCTTTTGCAACAAAGTCGAGCTTTGTAAACAGTTACATTACCATCGTCAGTCTTCTTCTTAAGATCCATTTATTTTCAATGGCTTGCCGATCACCGAACAAAGTCAACCAAAGTCCATACTTTGTTCTCATATGGATCCCATCTCATATTTCATTGGCTTCAGCCATTTTGCGAATCTGGGCTCACCATGCCCATAGTTTGTAGGTTAAGCCATGGTCAAAACATGACTTCGAGAATAGATTACCGTACACTCACAGTGCGTATTTTCTGGGTTGACTACGAGGTTCATTAACAACTTGATCTGAAGCTTCATGATCATCATCATTAGTTTCCTCACTAATGGTGTAGTTTATCACGGGAACCATTTCTTGTGATGAATCACTTTCAATAAGGAAGCGGTCGATTATCTCATCAGTTCTACTTTCCTCCCGCCTTTCAGAGAAACTCCTTCTCTAGAAAGGATCGAATTAGCAACGAAATCTTGCCTTCAGATCATGATAGAGGTGCCCAAGAAATCCTTGGGTATCCTGTGAAACACATTTTTCGATTTGGGTTCGAGCTTATCTGGTTGAAGTTTTACATAAACATGACCCATTTGAAAGCGACAACTTTGGTTCTTGCCACCACAGTTCATAAAGGCGTCGTCTCAGCGGATTTTGGCGGTGTCCTATTCAACGTGAATCGGCGTCTCAAGCATAACCCAAAAGCGATAGCGGATAAATGAATAGACATCATAGATGCACCATATCTAGTAAAGATGATTGACGTTCGGACACACCATTTCTGTGGTGTTCGGGTGAAATGAGTTCTTGAAACTATTCACATTGTTTCAAATGTAAGCCAAACCGTAACTCAAATATTCTCCTCCACGATCAGGATCGTGAAACTTTATTTTCTTGATACGATGATTTTCGCTACTCTGAAATTCTTTGAACTTTTCAAGCGTTTCAGTTGTTCATAAGTAGATATACCATATACGCTTAAATCATCTGTGGTGAAAATAGCGATACCGCTTGTACCTCAACATTCATTGGACACAAACATCGGTATGTATGATTTCCAACAATAATTTTCGCTCCATAGTTCGGAGAAACGGCGTTTTGGTCATCTTGCCCATGAGGCACGGTTACGCAAGTACCAGTGATTCATAATCAAGTGATTCGGAAGCCCATCAGTGGAGTTTCTTCATCACGTTTACGATATGACCTAAGCAGCGATGCCACAAATAATTACTATCATTATCAACTCTGCATCTTTTGGCTTCAACATTACACGAATATGTAATCACTCACTGTCGAGATTCAACAAGAATAGACATTCTTCAGGGTGCGACCATAAAGAATTACTCATATAAATAGAACAACCATTATTCTCTGATTTAAATGAATAACGTCGCATTAAACAAGATCCAGATATAATGTTCATGTAGCTACAACTTAAATAACAATTATTTGGGTCTAAAACGTCGAGCTGCAGACACTTGATGTCACAAACGAGCACGTATGGATCAGTAGCATCGACATCGTGACGCCCAAGCTTAAGCAGTTGGAATTGTCATTCGGCGCCGACACGGACCTCAGCGTGTCCATCTCGGCGCCAATGCTGGAGAAGGTCGTGTGGGACCGCTGGTTTACAGAGACGACTCATCTGTTTGGTTGTTGGCATCTCGAGACGATAAACTTAAGGTCAGCAGACAGATTTACAGACGGTGACTACTGGCTCCTTTCTGTTCACGTCCTCTATTTGAAGATATCGGCCACTGTACGTCTCTTCTGTCTTAGCCAATGTACTCCTTCAAGGTTCGTTTCGTTTTATGCATCGTATCCTGGCAAACTGTTTTGTTTTGCAGGATCAATTGGGGTATGAGCTGGAGATGGCACACGAGGTGGAGTTTGCACAGGAGATGGAGAAGCTTCCAGTAACCAACTTCTCTGTGTTGAAGCTATTTATTGTCACGGACGGGCATGTTTTCGGAGCACTTGTGTGGCGTCTCCTTGGATTGCATCAGAGTTTTGCTGCCATGAAAAGGCTAATAGTCGACATAGCATCTTGGTACTCGGTAACTCTCCTTCCCTGCTTCTACATCTTGCAAACATGGTTTGTTTTCTTGTGGGAGACATACACATTATATGATATTTCCTCCGTTCCAAATTACTTGTCGTAAATTAGTCTATATACACAAATCTATGACAAATAATTTGGGACGGAGGTTGTACATGTTTTAATTTTTTTGTCCCTCGCGGGATACAAAAGAAGTATACACACATTATTATACAGTACATGTACTTCTTTTCTCGCGGGAGGTGTACACATTATCCAGTATACTTGTTTTTCGTTTTCTTTGGAGGGTTTACACATTACACAATAGATGATTTCCTTTTTCTTTTTGTTTTCTCAGAGACATACACATTACAAATTACATGTTTCTTTCTTCTTTTTCTTGGAGAGGCCTACACATTACGTTGCACGTTCTTTTTCCTTCTTGACGGGGGCATATATAGTACTCGTATTTATAATTTTAGTCTTAGATATACATTCATATTTAGACAAATCTAAGACAAGTTATTTGGGATGGAGGTTGTATATTATGTTAAATACAAAGTAGCCTTGAGATAATGTCTCAACTCTGGGGATAAACAAAATACATATTAATACTCTTCATTTTCTTCAGGAGCGGACATGCCCAGAAAATTGTCCTTGTGACAAGCCAAAGAATTGGAGATGCCACAGTATCTCGTTGACCCGTCTTGAAGAAGTTCACATCAAGAAGTTCAATGGAGAAGAGCATGAACATGATTTCCTAAAACTAATATTCAGATCCTCTCCAATGCTTAACAGAGTCACTCTGAAACTGGTATATAGATTTGGAGGTTGCACGCAGAAAATATACAACACTTTCTCGGCGTATCCTGATGTGAAGGGCTATGTTTATTTCTGGTCCGGTCAACTGGTCCCGCAACCATCTGATTAGCTAGCATGCTCCATGATGCAACAAGATTGTTTGAGTGAGGACGATACGGGACTATATTTTATTATCCTTATCTCATATTTTGTTTTTATTAAGTGAAAGAGATGCAACTATGTAATCTTTATCTTTACCAGGGCACTGTCCGAACCAAAACTGATGCAATGACTTGGAATATGTTACCTATAAAAGCTGAGACTTATATAGTTCTCGTTAGCAACTTTCATTCTTAGTTCAGAACAAAGTATGCCTTTCCATTTTTGTATTTGTTGGCATGCTCTGTTGATCGACCTGCTGTATACACCTAAAAAGATGCATCACAAACTAGCAGTGTACACGATGTCATGATATTGCAAGAAACATATATGGTTCACTGTCGCGATCATTTAAAGAGTGTGTGACAGGATGTCCTGGTAGCCACCTATAACCGGCATGTTCAGATTCTTGCTTAGCTCATGGACATGCTCTCCTCACTGAAACCATGTCCTTGACAGACATTGCTCACCGTAGGTACCAGACTTATGCCACACTCTTTTAACATTACCCAACAATAATTGTTTTCTCCATTTTCCATTATTTAAGCTTTTCAGCGACACATGTGTGAAGGTAAAGCTACTACGCAAATTTGAGATTGAGATCCAGGGTGCATGGCGCACCAAATGGCTCCGAAAGATGATTTATGTAAGAAATTGTGGAGGAAGAAGTGGAAATTTCTCTTCTGCTGAGTGGATTAATAATATATGAACTAAAGCTGGAAATACATATTGTATATTGTATCCTATTATAGTATAGTTAAAAGATATTCATTAAATATAAGTAACATAATACAATGGAAAACATTTTTCATGTTGTAGTATTTTTGTGATGAGGTGGAATGTGTGCATGCTGAGGTAATTAGGATAGTGGGGGTCAACCAATAATGGAAAACCTTTTCAATGCATGTTGTGGTGGGTCTTTGATGAGGTGACATGTGTGATGAGGTGGCATGTGTTCAAATCAAGAGAGGGATAACAAGGATCAAGTACTTGGGTATATATGATCAATCATTTTCCTCATTCAATAAATTTAAATGATGGGGCTGGGACACGTGGCAGCCTTGTGAAAAAATGGACAAAAATGAAGGAACGTGGAGATCTATTTACAAAGGAAATTGTTATATTTATTATGGAATTTTTTGGTAAATTTACCAAATTCAATGGTTACTCATGATTTGTTTTCCATTTCCAAGATTTCTGGAATCTTTAATATTTTTTCCTGACATGTGTTTTGTTTTGATCTCATTTAAACTTTTTTGTCTCCTTTTTTAATTTTCTTTTGCTAAGTGGCACACTTTTTTCCCGGTATGGAGCAAGCAACCAAAATTTAAACGAGTTTTTGACATATGTGGGGCATACAATGTTCTGTATTAAAATTGAGGGACCAAACTTTGTCTATAGTATAATTGAGAGGTAAGGTTTATACTTTTCCAAGTTGCGCGAGTGTATGATCTACTTTTTACATTATTACTTTCTTTTGCTTTGACCTTGTAGCATCTTTAGTTTAGAAGTCGGAGGAGTGTTTCCTCTTTCTCGAAACAAATGTGTAAATTTAGTTTTTTAAGTAAATCCATATTAAGAATGGTCAAATATGTGTATATTGCACAGTGAAAAATCAAAATCTATATCTTTTGGGGGAAAACGAAATCCAAATTTTTATGACAAAAATAATGGCTCGGGCGGAACCCTAGCACCCGGCGCCGCCACTCCTCAACCCCCTCTCTCCTCCTTGCTGTCGTCGGCGCATGCCACCGAACAAAGCCCGCTGGCGGCCGGCGACAGTGGGATCTATCCTCTGGTACGCGTGCGTGGTGGGGGAGGCTTGGCCATCTCGATGTGTTGTGCTCCCTGGTGGCGTGGCTCCGATATATGGATGGGCGGCTAATGGCCCCTAGCTGCCTAGTGTTGACCTCCATGTCTGATGCAGCAGCTGGATGTGCAAGGGCCCTGGAGATGCGCTCAAGTTTTTGAATGCGCTGCAACCCCTTTTCATGGAGAGCGATGTGCCTAACTTGGGTCTTGCGCAGATCATTAGCTATCGTTGTGATTGGAATAACGAGCTGATTATGCAGTTTTACTCTATAATTCACATCAGCGTTGACAAGAACTCTATCACTCTCATGGCAGATGGCACGAGTATCACTATGTGATGTACAATGATGGTAAGGTCACCATGTTTGAAGGAGGTGAGTAGGAAAACACATTGCACCAGCTGTTCATGTCGTTGAAGGCTTCCATCAAGGCTTCCCTTTGTTTAACAGGTATATTTCCACTCATCGGTAGGATCTCCTTGCCTTCTGTCCAGTTTAGCTTTCTTGTAAGCTGATCCCTGATTAGGTCCAATGGTTCAAGGTACTGAGTGAACACGAGTACTCTTGCTTTGGATTAGTTATTGTCATTGATTGAACCACATTGCTTGCTTGGTCCCAAGGTAGTTCTACCTATTTAGATACTACGACATAGCTGAAGAGACATAGCTGAAGAGACCTACCTACTTGTCGGCGTCGGTGTCGCCGGGATCCTCCTCCTCCTCCTCATCATCGCGTTGGTGTTATGATCAAGACAAGGCCAGCGAGGAGGTGGGAAACCACGGTTTCCAGCCTCTTGGCCGGTAGTGGAAGCGTGGGAGGGTGGTGCGGGTGACAACTGGCGCCACCATCTCATCCACTGGCATGTTTGCCAAGGAGGAGGAGTAGCCCGATGACATACTTATGTACTACATACCTGCAGTCGCCTCCTCTCACACATGACAACAAAACCTGCTTCTAAGCTATTCGCTTTATAGGAATCTTTCCAAGGGTGAAGACAAAGATGGAAAAATGCTGAGGAAATTGCTTCTTGAGAAGCCCAGCTTATTGGTCCTCGACGAGGGGCACACACCAAGGAACAAGAAAAGTATAATCTGGAAAGTACTCGCACAAGTCCCCACCGAAAAGCGGATTATTCTATCAGGGACTCCATTCTAGAACAACTTCCTAGAGCTGTATAACATCTTGTGCCTCGTTGAACAAAAATTGACGAAACATTTTGCTTGCAAAGAACCCAGCAACAGGATTTGCTTCAACCAACCAATCAAGAGCAGCACCAGATCAAGGCAAAGAATTTTGGAGTTCATTAAGGATAAGCAACATCACGGATGAACAAAACACTGAAATCCGGGAATCGCTGGGCCATTGGTCCTCGATAAGGGGCACACACCAAGGAATGAGAAAAGTCTAATCTGGAAAGTACTCGCAGAAGTCCCCGCCGAAAAGCAGATTATTCTATCAGGGACTCCATTTCAGAACAACTTCCTAGAGCTGTATAACATCTCGTAGCTCGTTGAACCGAATTTGATGAAAGATTTTGCTTACAAAAACCCAGCAAGACAGGATTTGCTTCAACCAGCCAATCAAGAGCAACACCAAATCAAGGGAAAGAATTTTGGAGTTCATTAAGGATAAGCAACATCACAGATGATGTCGTAGTATCTAAATAGGTAGAACGACCTTGGGACCAAGCAAGCAATGTGGTTCAATCAATGACAATAACTAATCCAAATAAACTTATATAGTTCACTACTAGGCAGATAATATCAAATATATAGTCGTACAGAAAGAAAGGAGCGGTAGGGAAAGAAATGAGTTTGATACACCCTAAACCCTAAACCGTAAACCATAGGGAAGACGTTCATCGTCGATTGAGCGACAAACTATGGTAAAACCAATTAGTACCCTGCAACACATAGCACGAGCTTAGGAACAGCTACACCGGTCTTTCCCGGATTTCCGGGATTTGTTCATCCGTGATGTTGCTTATCCTTAATGAACTCCAGAATTCTTTTGCTTGATCTGGTGCTGCTCTTGATTGGCTGGTTGAAGCAAATCCTGTCTTGCTGGGTTCTTTGCAAGCAAAATCTTCCGTCAATTTCGGTTCAACGAGGCACAAGATGTTATACAGCTCTAGGAAGTTGTTCTCGAATGGAGCCCCTGATAGAATAATCCGCTTTTCGACGGGGACTTCTACGAGTACCTTCCAGATTAGACTTTTCTTGTTCCTTGGTGTGTGATCCTCGACGAGGACTAATGGCCCAGCCTTTCTCGGATTTCAGTGTTTTGTTCATCCGTGATGTTGCTTATCCTTAATGGACTCCAGAATTCTTTACCTTGATCTCGTGCTGTTCTTGTTTGGCTGGTTGAAGCAAACCCTATCGCTGGGATCTTTGCAAGCAAAATCTTTCGTCAATTTTGGTTCAACGAGGCACAAGATCTTATACAGCTCTAGGAAATTGTTCTGGAATGGAGTCCCTGATAGAATAATCCGCTTTACTGCGGGGACTTCTGCGAGTACTTTCTAGATTAGACTTTTCTTGTTCCTTGGTGTGTGCCCCTCGTCGAGGACCAATAAGATGGGCTTCTCAAGAAGCAATTTCCTCTGCATTTCTCCATCCTTATCTTCACCCTTGGCAAGATTCCTGTAAAGCGAATAGGAATAGATATGAGACCTACACAAGCAGACATGTGCAAAATCAGGACATAAACATGAGGTAGATGTGACAATATGTCTTTCCCGTTGTTAGTGGGCAACGTCTCCAGCCTTATGCCTTCAGGCAACGAACAATCAAATACAAGAGGGAACCCTGTGTAATAGCGCTGGAAGGAGATATTCTCCACCATCTGCGTCGAGATGGAAATGCTGAGATCCATGTTGGATCGTAGACCAAGCTTCAGTTGCTTAAGCACCGGAGTCACTATATCGATTCTCGAGCATTCCATGTATGCCTGGACATGTAGCTCCTGCAACGATGTTGAGTGGATTGTTATGTTGCGTGTAGACTTACCAGCGATCACCTTGAGCACACGCAGGCGGGGGCAGCGGGTTGTTGGGGAACGTAGTAATTTCAAAAAAATTCCTAGGCACACGCAAGATCATGGTGATGATATAGCAACGCGAGGGGAGAGTATATGTCCACGTACCCTCGTAGACCGTAAGCGGAAGCGTTATCACAACGCGGTTGATGTAGTCGTACGTCTTCACGATCCGACCGATCCAAGCACCGAACGTACGGAGCCTCCGAGTTCAGCACACGTTCAGCTCGATGACGATCTCCGGCCTCCGATCCAGCCGAGCTCCGGAGATGAGTTCCGTCAGCACGACGGCGTGGTGACGATGATGATGTTCTACCGGCGCAGGGCTTCGCCTAAACTCCGCGACGATATGACCGAGGTGGAATATGGTGGAAGGGGGCACCGCACACGGCTAAGGAACGATCACGAAGATCAACTTGTGTGTCTATGGGGTGCCCCCCTGCCCCCGTATATAAAGGAGGGAGGGGGGAGGCCGGCCGGCCCCTTTGGGCGCGCCAAGGGAGGAGGAATCCTCCTCCTAGTAGGAGTAGGATTCCTCCTTTCCTACTCCTACTAGGAGGGGGAAGGAAGGGGGAGAGGGGGGGAAGGAAAGGGGGGCGCCCCCTCCTAGTCCAATTCGGACCAGAGGGAGAGGGGGCGCGCGGCCCACCCTGGCCGCCACTCTCTCTTCCCACCTAGGCCCATGTGGCCCATTAACTCTCCCGGGGGGTTCCGGTAACCCTCCCGGCACTCCAGTTTTCTCCGAAATCACCCGGAACCTTTCCGGTGTCCGAATATAGTCGTCCAATATATCAATCTTTATGTCTCGACCATTTTGAGACTGCTCGTCATGCCCGTGATCACATCCGGGACTCCGAACAAACTTCGGTACATCAAAACTTATAAACTCATAATAAAACAGTCATCGAAACGTTAAGCGTGCGGACCCTACGGGTTCGAGAACTATGTAGACATGACCTAAAACCATTCTCGGTCAATAACCAATAGCGTGACCTGGATGCCCATATTGGTTCCTACATATTCTACGAAGATCTTTATCGGTCAAACTGCATAACAACATATGTTGTTCCCTTTGTCATCGGTATGTTACTTGCCCGAGATTTGATCGTCGGTATCCAATACCTAGTTCAATCTCGTTACCGGCAAGTCTCTTTACTCGTTCCGTAATACATCATCTCATAACTAACTCATTAGTTACATGCTTGCAAGGCTTAGGTGATGAGTATTACCGAGAGGGCCCAGAGATACCTCTCCAACAATCGGAGTGACAAATCCTAATCTCGAATTATGCCAACTCAACATGTACCTTCGGAAACACCTGTAGAGCACCTTTATAATCATCCAGTTACGTTGTGACGTTTGGTAGCACACAAAGTGTTCTTCCGGTAAACGGGAGTTGCACAATCTCATAGTTGTAGGAACTTTGTATAAGTCATGAAGAAAGCAATAGCAGTATACTAAACGATCAAGTGCTAGGCTAACGGAATGGGTCATGTCAATCACATCATTCTTCTAATGATGTGATCCCACTAATCAAATGACAACACATGTCTATGGTTAGGAAACATAACCATCTTTGATTAATGAGCTAGTCAAGTAGAGGCATACTAGTGACTATAGTTTTGTCTATGTATTCACACATGTATTATGTTTCCGGTCAATACAATTCTAGCATGAATAATAAACATTTATCATGATATGAGGAAGTAAATAATAACTTTATTATTGCCTCTAGGGCATATTTCCTTCACGGGTAACCAGTGTGGGAAGGTCGATGACGCTGCAGGCAGAAAGGGACAACATCTCGAGCATAGAGAAGTTGTGATCCGGCAGCTGCGTAAAACATATGTTGTGCAGGCTTAGCACGATCGATGTGGCACAGTGGAACCATGGCAGACGTGCATTGATTAATTTCCTCACACCATTTACGTGTTGGTTAAAGTTGGAGAAGATGAACTCCTGTGGTGAGACCCTCGCCGCGGCGTGGATCAGGGAGGCGAACCGGGCCGCATTGATAATGTCTTGCCGAGGTATGCTGATGTCGAGGAGAGACACCGTGAGACGGGGCCTCATCACGTCGATCAAGGCTAGTGCTGATTCGACCAAGGCGGAGTCCACAAGGCGGAAGGCGACTGCGAGCACGCGTAGCCATGGACGGAGGTCAAGCATGGCGCCAAGGTTGTCGATTTTCCCCTTGAGGGATAGCCTCTCCAGCGCGGTGAAATCAGCCATGGGCGTCGGCGTGATGCGGGTGGACACGGCGTCGAGCTCGATTAAGGTGGTGCGTTGGAAGCAAGGCAGCTCGATTTCCATGAAAATACATTCCGCAAACGACTGCGGGAGGATGACGACTAGCTCCGCCGGTGAGAACGCCATGGCGGCACGTAGCAAGGCGTTAACTTGTTTGGGGCACTCGCAGGTGGTTGGAAGGCGGATGTCGACGGTGGAGACCGACGCTGGCGGTGAGGCGGCGAAGCAGGCGAGCGCCGCCTTGACTGTGGCGGGGGCAACATCATCAAAGACCAGATCCGTGTAAGCGAGGCTGGTCCAGAGGCCGCGCCACCGGCGCGAGAGGAGGCCGGTCCGCACGGTGGTGCGGATGCAGTGCAGGCAGGCGAGGACTAGACGAAGCATATCGTCGGAGAGGTTACTGATGCGGTCCGCTCCTCCTCCGTGACCGCGCTGGCGCCGGGAGCGATCCCCATCCGGCGGCGGCGAGCGCCTGAGGCGATGACGCCCGATCCCGACTCCATCCGAGGAAAACTAGAGAAGCCGTATCCAGGAAAACGAGAGTCCAGCAACTCGTCCATTAATGTCCAGGGCCCATAAGATATGGCCCATAAGCCCACCTCTTTTTTTTTACTTATAAGCCCACCTCTTTTGTTCATGTTTCTAAAACGAGAGTCCAGGAAGTTAGATGATTTGGAATGAGTGATCCACACTTGAGCAGTTAAGAGAGGTGATTAGAGACTAAATCACCGACGCATGCATCGAGACAGTTGAGGAAGCATGAGTTAAATTATCCTACTCATGATCTGGAGCTAGCAGCTGCGGTACATGCATTGAAGATCTGGAGACACTATCTGATTGGTCACAAGAGTGATATCTACACCGATCATAAGAGCTTGAAGTATATATTCACTCAGACATGTTTGAATTTAAGACAACTTCGCGGGCTAGAGTTAATCAAGGATTATGAACCGGAGGTACATTATCATCCAGGTAAGGCGAATGTTGTAGCTGATGCTCTCAGTAGGAAGAAATATGACAACAATCGTAAGTTGAGACCAGAGGCAGAAGAGTTGTATGCGGAGTTGCAACATCTGAACCTTGGTATTGTTGCTAGTGCTATGGAGATAAAAGTGATTCCTACGTTGGAGCAAGAAATACGTAAGGGTTGGCTAGAAGATGAAAAGCTAAAGGAGATAGCTGAGAATGTGGTGATTGGTAAAGCACCTGGCTTCAGAATAGATGAGAATGGAACCTTATGGTTTGTAAAAAGGATATGTGTGCCTAAGGTGAAAGCCATTCATGATACAATTTTGCGTGAAGCACATGAGTCGGCCTATTCTATCCATCCTGGAAGTACTAAGATGTATCTAAATCTTAAGGAGAACTACTGCTGGTATGGATTGAAAAGAGATGTGGCTGAGTATGTAGCTATATGTGACACTTGTCAGAGGGTAAAGACTGAGCATCAGAGACCCGCTAGTTTGTTGCAACCAATGAAGATTCCTGAGTGGAAATGGGAAGAAGTCGAATGGACTTTATAGTGGGATTACCACACACTAAACAAGGTTATGATTCTATATGGGTAATAGTGGATCGTCTCACTAAAGTCGCTCACTTTTTGCCTGTCAAGACTACTTATAGCGGGGCAAGATTGGCAGAGCTATACATGGAAAGAATAGTATGTCAGCATGGAGTTCCTAAGAAGATTGTGTCTGATAGAGGTACGCAGTTCACGTCCATCTTTTGGCAGAAAGTGCATAAATCTTTGGGAACGAAGTTGAATTTCAGTACAACATATCATCCTCAGACTGATGGACAGACAGAAAGGCTCAATCAGATTCTTGAAGATATGTTGAGAGCTTGTGCATTGCAGTATGGTACTAGTTGGGATAAAAGTTTACCGTATGCGGAGTTCTCTTATAACCATTGTTGAGGAAATCGTTAACTGGTAACTAATTGATTGGCTGGCCAGTTTTCCGTTTCGACAATTTTTTAAAATCACAAAATTCCAAAGGGAAAATAGAGTTTTTGGGCGTTTTAGACGTTTTTTAGACGTTTTTAGCGTTTAGTGCTAGGGTTTAGATTTCAGAGTTTGGGGTTAGGTTTTATGGTTTAAACCCTTAGTTTTTACTGTTTAGCATAGAGACTCCGACGTTTTAAGTCCCGGTTTAGGGTTTAGGACAATTTTTGAAATGACAAAATTGTAAAAGGAAAAAAAGATATGCTCTAATTTATGTTTTTCTGAATTTTGGTTAAATCTTGTCAAATCGATCAAACAACTGATTCAAGAAATATAGAGTGTTACTAAATAATTACGCAATAATATTAGTGTTACTAAATAAGTATCTCAGTTTTTTTGAATTTTGGTCAAATCTGGTCAAACTTTGGTCAAACTACTTATTCAAGAAATATTAGTGTTACTACATAATTATTCAAAGAATATTAGTGTTACTAAATAATTATTTCAATTTTTTGAATTTTGGTTAAATCTGGTCAAACTATGGTCAAACTTATTCAAGAAATATTAGCATTACTAAATAATTACTGTTTTTTTAGAATAATAGTTTCAAACTCAAACGGTGAAATGTGTGACTTCATGCTCAAGCTAAACTCCTGAGGGTTAATAGGATTGACATCTTACTATTGTCAGGAAAACAACAAGTGCAGACTCGGAAACGAAGGAGAATAGAACCTGAAAGTTAAGCGTGCTCGGGCTGGAGTAGTGAGAGGGATGGGTGACCGGTCGGGAAGTTAGATGATTTGGAATGAGTGATCCACACTTGAGCAGTTAAGAGAGGTGATTAGAGACTAAATCACCGACGCATGCATCGAGACAGTTGAGGAAGCATGAGTTAAATTATCCTACTCATGATCTGGAGCTAGCAGCTGCGGTACATGCATTGAAGATCTGGAGACACTATCTGATTGGTCACAAGAGTGATATCTACACCGATCATAAGAGCTTGAAGTATATATTCACTCATACATGTTTGAATTTAAGACAACTTCGCGGGCTAGAGTTAATCAAGGATTATGAACCGGAGGTACATTATCATCAAAAACTCATTATGAACTATCATGAAGCGTTAGCGTGCGGACCCTACGGGTTCGAGAACTATGTAGACATGACCTAGAACCATTCTCGGTCAATAACCAATAAGCGGAACCTGGATGCCCATATTGGTTCCTACATATTCTCTGAAGATCTTTATCGGTCAAACCGCATAACGACATCGTTGTTCCTTTGTCATCGGTATGTTACTTACCGAGATTGATCGTCGGTATCAATACCTAGTTCAATCTAGTTCTTGGTAAGTCTCTTTACTCGTTCAAATACATCATCTCACAACTAACTCATTAGTTGTAATGCTTGCAAGGCTTAGGTGATGTGCATTACCGAGAAGGCCTGGAGATACCTCTCCGACAATCGGATGACAAAACCTAATCTCGAAATCGCCAACCAACAAGTACCTTTGGAGACACCTGTAGTACTCCTTTATAATCACCCGATTCGTTGTGACGTTTGGTAGTACCAAAGTGTTCCTCCGAGCAGGAGTTGCATAATCTCATAGTTATAGGAACATGTATGGGTCATGAAGAAAGCATTAACATACTAAGCGATCAAGTGTTAAGCTAACGGAATGGGTCATGTCAATCAGATCATTCAACTAATGATGTGACCTTGTTAATCAAATAACAACTCCTTGTTCATGGTTAGGAAACATAACCATCTTTGATTAACAAGCTAGTCAAATAGAGGCATACTAGTGACATCTTGTTTGTCTATATATTCACACATGTATTATGTTTCCGGTTAATACAATTCTAGCATGAATAATAAACATTTATCATGATATAAGGAAATAAATAATAACTTTATTATTGCCTCTAGGGCATATTTCCTTGAGTCTCCCTTGCACTAGAGTCAATAATCTAGATTACAAAGTAATGATCCTTACACCCATGGAGTCTTGGTGCTGATCATGTTTTGCTCGTGGAAGAGGCTTAGTCAGCAGTGCGCAACATTCAGATCCGTATGTATTTTGCAAATCTCTATGTCTCCCACTTGGACTTGGTCGAATGGAATTAGGCGTCTCTTGATGTGCTTGGTCCTCTTGTGAAATCTGGATTCCTTTGCCAAGGCAATTGCACCATATTGTCACGGAAGATCTTCATCGGTCCGATGCACTAGGTATGACACCTAGATCGAAATGAACTCTTTCATCCAGACTCCTTCATTTGCTGCTTCGAAGCAGCTATGTACTCCGCTTCACATGTAGATCCCGCCACGGCCTTTGTTTAGAACTGCACCAATGGCAGCTCCACCGTTTAATAAAAACACGTATCCGGTTTGCGATTTAGAATCGTCCGGATCGGTGTCAAAGCTTACATCGGCGTAATCATTTCACGACTAGCTCTTTGTCACCTCCATATCGAGAAACATATCCTTAGTCCTTTTCGGTATTTCAGGATGTTCTTGACGCTGTCGATGATCCACTCTGGATTACTTTGGTACCTTCCCTGCCAAGCTTACAGCTAAGCATCGTCAGTCTGGTACACAGCATTGCATACATGATAGAGCCTATGGCTGAAGCATAGGGAACATCTTTCATTTTCTCTCTATCTTCTGCTGTGGTGGGCATTGAGTCGACTCAATCTTACACCTTGTAACACAGGTAAAAACCTTTCTTTGCTGATCCATTTTGAACTTTTCAAAACTTTATCAAGGTATGTGCTTTGTGAAAGTCAATCAAGCGTCTTGATCTATCTCTATAGATCTTGATGCCCAATATGTAAGCAACTTCACGAGGTCTTTCATTGAAAAACTTTTATTCAAGTATCCTTTTATGCTATCCAGAAATTCTATATCATTTCCAATCAATAATATATAGTCCACATATAATATTAGAAATGCTACTGAGCTCCCACTCACTTTCTTGTAAATACGAGGCTTCTCCAAAGTCGCACAAACCCATATGCTTTGATCACATTATCAAAGCGTTTATTCAACTCGAGAGGCTTGCAGGACCATAAATTGATCATTGGAGCTTGCACACTTTGTTAGCACCTTTTGGATCGACAAAACCTTCTGGTTGCATCATATACAACTCTTCTTCTAGAAATCCATTCAAGAATGCAGTTTTACATCCATTTGCCAAATTTCATAATCATAAAATCGGCAATTGCTAACATGATTCGGACAGACTTAAGCATCGCTTCTGGTGAGAAAGTCTCATCGTAGTCAACTCCTTGAACTTGTCGAAAACCTTTTGCAACAAGTCGAGCTTTGTAGAACAGTTACATTACCATCGGCGTCAGTCTTCTTCTTAAAGATCCATTTATTTTCAATGGCTTGCCGATCATCGAACAAGTCAACCAAAGTCCATACTTTGTTCTCATACATGGATCCCATCTCATATTTCATGGCTTCCAGCCATTTTGCGAATCTGGGCTCACCATCGCTTCTTCATAGTTTGTAGGTTCGCCATGGTCAAGTAACATGACTTCGAATAAGATTACCGTACCACTCAGTGCGTATTTTACTCTGGTTGACCTCGAGGTTCATAGCAACTTGATCTGAAGCTTCATGATCATCATCATTAGTTTCCTCACTAATTGGTGTAGTTGTCACAGAACCATTTCTTGTGATGAATCACTTTCCAATAAGGGAGCAGATCTGATTATCTCATCAAGTTCTACTTTCCTCCCACTCACTTCTTTCAAGAAACTCCTTCTCTAGAAAGGATCCGAATTTAGCAACGAAAATCTTGCCTTCAGATCTGTGATAGAAGGTGTACCCAACAGATCTCCTTTGGGTATCCTATGAAGACACATTTTTCGATTTGGGTTCGAGCTTATCTGGTTGAAGTTTCTTTACATAAGCATATGGCCCCAAACTTTAAGAAAGCGACAACTTTGGTTTCTTGCCAAACCACAGTTCATAAGGCGTCGTCTCAGCGGTTTTGGCGGTGTCCTATTCAACGTGAATGCGGCCGTCTCTAAAGCATAACCCCAAAGCGATAGCGGTAAATCGAAATAGACATCATAGATCGCACCATATCTAGTAAAATCGATTCTGACGTTCGGACACACCATTTCTCTGTGGTGTTCGGGTGGCGTGAGTTGCTTGAAACTATTCCACATTGTTTCAAATGTAAACCAAACTCGTAACTCAAATATTCTCCTCCACGATCAGATCGTAGAAACTTTATTTTCTTGTTACGATGATTTTCCACTTCACTCTGAAATTCTTTGAACTTTTCAAGCGTTTCAGATTTGTGTTTCATTAAGTAGATATACCCATATCTGCTTAAATCATCTGTGAAGGTGAAAATATACGATACCATTGGCGTGCCTCAACATTCATTGGACCACAAACATCGGTATGTATGATTTCCAACAAATCAGTTGCTCGCTCCATAGTTCCGAGAAGCGGCGTTTTGGTCATCTTGCCCATGAGGCACGGTTACATAAGTACCAAGTGATTCATAATCAAGTGATTCGAAGCCCATCGGTATGGAGTTTCTTCATGCGTTTTACACCGATATGACCTAAGCGGCGATTACCACAAATAAGTTGCACTATCATTATCAACTCTGCATCTTTTGGCTTCAACATTACGAATATGTGTATCACTCTGTCGAGATTCAACAAGAATAGACCATTCTTCAAGGGTGCATGACCATAAAGATATTACTCATATAAATAGAACAACCATTATTCTCTGATTTAAATGAATAACCGTCTCGCATTAAACAAGATCCAGATATAATGTTCATGCTCAACGCTGGCACCAAATAACAATTATTTAGGTCTAAAACTAATCCGAAGGTAGATGTAGAGGTAGCGTGCCGACCGCGATCACATTGACTTTGGAACCATTTCCCAGCATCGTCACCTCGTCCTTTGCGGTGCTCGTCTATTCCGTAGTCCTGTTTGAGTTGCAAATATTATAGCAGAACCAGTATCAAATACCAGTGCTACTCGAGCTCTAGTAAGGTACACATCAATAACATGTATATCACATATACCTTTGTTCACCTTGCCATCCTTTTATCCGCCAAATACTTGGGGCAGTTCCGCTTCGATGTCGGTCGCTTGCAGTAAAACACTCAGTTTCAGGCTTAGGTCCAGACTTGGGTTTCTTCTCTTGATCAGCAACTTTCTTGCTGTTCTTTTTGAAGTTTCCCTTCTTCTTTCCTTTGCCCTTTTTCTTGAAACTAGTGGTCTTGTTGACCATCAACACTTGATGCTCTTTCTTGATTTCTACCTCCGCTGCTTTTAGCATCGCGAAGAGCTCAGGGATTGTCTTAGTCATCCCTTGCATATTATAGTTCATCACGAAGCTCTTGTAGCTTGGTGGCGATGATTGGAGAATTCATCAATGACACTATCATCCGGAAGATTAACTCCCAGCTGAATTAAGTGATTGTTATACCCGGACATTTTGAGTATGTGCTCCTTGCGAACTATTCTCCTCCATCTTGCAGCTATAGAACTTATTGGAGACTTCATATCTCTCAATCCGGGCATTTGCTTGAAATATTAACTTCAACTCTTGGAACATCTCATATGCTCCATGCGTTCAAAACGTCGTTGAAGACCGGTTCTAAGCCGTAAAGCATGGCACACTGAACTATAGAGTAGTCATCAGCTCTGCTTTGCGGACGTTCATAACCACGGCTCAGCATCTGCAGCGAACTGTCACCCAGCGGTGCTTCGGGGCGTAATTTTTACGTGCAGCAATGAGGATAATCCTCAAATTCACGGACCCATCCGTGTAATTGCTACCATCATCTTTCAACTTTGCTTTCTCAAGGCAGCATTAAAATTCAACGGAACAACAGCACGAGCCATCTATCTACATTAAACATAGACAAGCAAAATACTATCGGTACTAAGTTCATGATAAATTTAAGTTCAATTAATCATATTAAAAAACTCCCACTTAGGCGGACATCTCTCTAGTCATCTAAGTGATCACGTGATCCAAATCAACTAAACCATGTCCGATCATCACGTGAGGCGGAGTAGTTTCAATGGTGAACATCACTATGTTGATCATATCTACTATATGATTCACGTTCGACCTTCGGTCTCCGTGTTCGAGGCCATATCTGTTATATGCTAGGCTCGTCAAGTTTAACTCTGAGTATTCGGCGTGTGCAACTGTTTTGCACCGTTGTAGATGGACGTAGAACTTATCACACCCGATCATCACGTGGTGTGGGGTACTCTGAACTTTGGCAGCAGTGCATACTCGAGGAGAACACTTCTTGATAATTTTAGTGAGAGATCATCTTATAATGCTACCGTCAAACAAAGCAAGATAAGATGCATAAAGGATAAACATCACATGCAATCAATATAAGTGATATGATATGGTCATCATCATCTTGTGCTTGTGATCTCCATCGCTGAAGCTTACCGTCATGATCACCATCGTCACCGGCGCGACACCTTGATCTCCATCGTAGCATCGTTGTCGTCTCGCCAACTATTGCTTCTCGACTATCGCTACTCCTTAGTGATAAAGTAAAGCAATTACATGGCGTTGCATTTCATACAATAAGCGACAACCATATGGCTCCTGCCGATTGCCGATAACTTCGGTTACAAAACATGATCATCTCATACAATAAAGTATAGCATCACGTCTTGACCATATCACATCACAACATGCCCTGCAAAAACAAGTTAGGCGTCTTCTACTTTGTTGTTGCAAGTTTTACGTGGCTGCTACGGGCTGAGCAAGAACCGTTCTTACCTCGCATCAAAACCACAGCGATACTTCGTCAAATAGACTCGTTTAACCTTCTCAAGGACGGGCGTATGCCTCGATTCAACTAAAGTGAGAGAGCAGACACCCGCCGTCACCTTTAAGCAACGAGTGCTCGGGCGGTGAAACCAGTCTCGCGTAAGCGTCTGCGTAATGTCGGTCGGGCGCTTCATCTCACAATACCGCTGAACCAAAGTATGACATGCTGGTAGGCAGTATGACTTGTATCGTCCACAACTCACTTGTGTTCTACTCGTGCACATGACATCAACGCATAAAACCAGGCTCGATGCCACTGTTGGGTAGCGTAGTAATTTCAAAAAATTCCTACGATCACGCAAGACCATGGTGATGGCACAGCGAGAGGAGAGTGTCCGTCCACGTACCCTCGTGAGACCGAAAGCGGGCGTTATAACAACGCTGGTTGATGTAGTAAATGCGTCTCCACGATCCGACCGATCCAAGCACCGAGCGTCGGCACCTCCGAGTTACGCAAGCGTTCAGCTCGATGGCGATCCCGGACTCGATCCAGCAAAGTGTCGGGGATGAGTTCCGTCAACGACGGCGTGGTGGCGATGTTGATGCTCCACCGGCGTGGGCTTCGCCTAAGCTCATGACGATATGACTTCTCGGCGCGGGGCTTCGCCTAAGCTCATGACGATATGACCGAGTGGAATATGGTGGAAGGGCACCGCTTGCAGCTAAGGAAAGATCCGTGATCAACTTGTGTGTATTGGGGTGCCCCTGCCCCGTATATAAAGGAGACAAGGGGAGGTGGCGGCCCTAGAGGCGCGCCAAGGAGTCCTACTCCCAGGGAGTAGGACTCCCCTCTCCTAGTTGGACTAGGATTGGAGGAGGGAAGAGGGAAGGCGCCGCCCCCCTTCCTTGTCCTATTCGGACTAGAGGGGAGGCGCGCAGCCACCTTGGCCTGCCCTTCCTCTTCTCCCATGGCCCATTAAGGCCCATAGACTTCCCGGGGTTCGGTAACCTCCGGTACTCGATAAATCCGATTTCACCGGAACACTTCGAAGTCAAACATAGGCTTCCAATATATCAATCTTTATGTCTCGACCATTTGAGACTCCTCGTCATGTCCGTGATCACATCCGGGACTCGAACAACCTTGATGCATCAATACTTATAAACTCATTATGAGCTGTCGCCGAAGCGTTAGCGTGCGGACCCTACGGGTTCGAGAACTATGTAGACATGACCTAGAACCATTCTCGGTCAATAACCAATAGCGGAACCTGGATGCCCATATTGGTTCCTACATATTCTCGAAGATCTTTATCGGTCAAACCGCATAACGACATACGTTGTTCCTTTGTCATCGGTATGTTACTTACCCGAGATTCGATCGTCGGTATCAATACCTAGTTCAATCTCGTTACTAGTAAATCTCTTTACTCGTTCAGTAATACATCATCTCACAACTAACTCATTAGTTGTAATGCTTACAAAAGGCTTAGGTGATGTGCATTACCGAGAAGGCACTGGAGATACCTCTCAGACAATCGGATGACAAAACCTAATCTCGAAATCGCCAACCCAACAAGTACCTTTGGAGACACCTGTAGTACTCCTTTATAATCACCCGATTCGTTGTGGCGTTTGGTAGTACCAAAGTGTTCCTCCGGTAAGGGGTTGCATAATCTCATAGTTATAGGAACATGTATGGGTCATGAAGAAAGCATTAACATACTAAGCGATCAAGTGTTAAGCTAACGGAATGGGTCATGTCAATCAGATCATTCAACTAATGA